>JAUESI010000033.1:7139652-7150682 GCA_032275145.1 Synergus laeviventris | reverse complement strand
TATATATGGAATATCCCTTAAAATTACTTAAAATCCTATCAAATCTTATAAAATTCTTTTTATTTTCCTAAAATCCTTTAAAAGTATTAAAAATTTCATGATATATGGTCAAATCTTTTAAAATTACTTAATATTCCATGAAATGTCATGAAATCCCTTAAAATTCGTACCAATCCAATGAAATGTCGTAAACTCCCTTGGAAGCTCTCAAGTTCTTAATATTCCTTAAAATTATTAAAAATCCCAATAAAAATTCATCAAACACTTCAAAATTTATGAAAATTGCATTAAATCTCGCCAAAATACTTTAAATTTCTTAAGAGTCTTTAAAACCCTAATAACTGGGGGGGGGGGGTAAACTCCTTTAATATCCCTTAAAATCGCAATAAATTTCATAAAATTCGTTGAAAAATCCTTCAAGATACTTAAAATACTATAAAATCGAAATGCTAAAAAACCTGACAGCAAATACAACGTTACATACCCAGTAAAATAATTTTTAAATCTAATAGTTTTGACAATGAAAATAATCTGAAGATATACTTAGTTTGCAAATTCGGTATATTCACACAATTCGCGTAATTTAAGAACCAATCAGGTTCTCGATAACAATGTATTCGATATAGTAACATCATTTTTTTCAAGATAGGAAACTCCCAGGAATTTACAGCTGGCATTCAACTGCAAAACAGTTGCAAAATTTTCTCTGCAAACTTCAAATGTGTTAGGCCTGTCATAATATTAAAATTATATCACAGTTTTCAAATAAAAACTGAGTTTTCCACCAGAGGGAAATTTTTAGAGATGAGGGTTAAATTCAGAGTGCACGGAGCTTCTTTCAGAAAATAATGGCAATGCAGGATGTTCTCAGTATCAGAAAAAAGAAAAAGCTACCTATTCCTAAAGATTTCAACATCAAAAAACTTTGGAATATAATAGGTCCGGTTGTGGCTAAGGAAGTAGCAGGTCCACAGTACTTGCCCATTCCAAATTTGCTGGATACTAATGGTTACGATGTCGGTTACATTTTTTTGCAAACAGCTGGACAGGTCACTTTTCCATATCCCAAAATTCTTTTGCTAAAATAGTTTTTTTCCACCATAATTAATTAAAACCATAAAATTTCATTAGACAAGTTGCTTTGTTAATTCTCCTCTTCTCAAAGTACTTGGACCAATAAGGGATTACGTAAAGAAGAATCAGACTGAAAAAAAATGGTTCGCAAACGGTTTTCCTGTGGTTAAGACCTTTCCTGAAAATAAAAATTTGCAGGTATGTGCTCAATTTGATGAAATAATTAAGCCATTTTTGATTGAGTTGTTTTATAGGTTATTATGCAACATAATGGAAACGAATTAACCTTCGAAGGATATAATTACTATTTCCTTAGCAAACCTGATGAGATGGTAGTGGAAAACAATGTTACAATCGATCGATCAACTGACGAAGGTCCAGTTAGAATATAAATATCCATTTAATATGCCATTAGTTACATTTTTTAAATTAAAAAAAAAAGAATTTATTACAGATTTACGTTATGCTGAATGGATCGGCATAATCCGGGATGTAATGGTTGCAGATTGTTTTCAAATTAAAGCGGAAACCAAGCATGCAGCCAGATTCTTACAAATTTGCGACAGACCTCACACTGTACTTTTCAGTTACGAAATATACAAAATTGATTCAGCAGGAAAAACAAAAAATACAGTCAGTATTATACAAAGTTTCGAATCAATTTTTTGTTACTTTTTAACATTTATTATTAAATATATATATTCTTTTAAAGTCATACATTCTGCCAAATTTACCATGGGAAGGACTGGAGTGCGAATGCCAAGATGGTCTACCCTTGCCAACTTTGTAAATAACTTTTCCTGTTCGCCCATTTGTCAGTAAGTAATTCCACAAATATTTTTGCAGATATTAAAGGTTTTGCAACAAAATTATGCTACGATAAATTTCGTTGAGTTTTATCGTTTTGGGAAACAGTCAAATCATCATATCAAACCCTTAAATCCTTTCAGGGATTTCCTGTAAATTTTCGTAAAATTACTTAAAACTATTTAAAATCCCATGAAGTGTCATTAAGTCTCTTAAAATTGCTGAAAATCCAACGAAACAAATTTTTTAATTACTTCATTATCCATTAAAATATCACTTGAAATTTCACGAAATTCAGTAAAATCCCTTGAATTCCATAAAAGTCCTTGATATTCCTTCAAATTATTTAAAATCTCATGAGAATTTCGTTAAATACTTCAAAATTTCTAAAAATTTTGAATCCTATCAAATGAACCCTGAAAAACAATACTGTATTAACATCTACTTTATAATCGAAATCAAAAGCAATGAAGGATCATTACTTTAAGATCCCTATAACTTTTTTTTTCTTGAGAGGATCTCTCTTGGTAAAAACGCCAGCGGGGATTCGTCCATTGCCATTTACATCCCTCCATCCCTTTTTCCGGATACAGCCTTCAGTGAGCTGTATACATGGATTCGCGAGAAGGTTCTTGGAATGAGAGGGGGTGGGATGGGGTCTGAAGAAGGAAGCGGTTGGAAAAGCGAAATCTGCAAGCCAAAACGAATCAGAGTAATCCTACTCGGGCGCGTTCCGAAAACCCCCTGCGGGTGGTTGAGGGTTGAGGGTGAAGGCGTAGCAGTCGATGAGCATTTCGTAAATGGATCGTTCCTACTCTCTCTTCTTTCCACTTTTAGAATCGCTCTTCCTCTCCCACAACCCCTCCACGGCTCTCACTACCTCGATGACAGCTCGCCAAACCCCCTTTACGCAAAAGCCACCACTTGCCCCTCTGCGCAACCCCTCTACCCACAATTTCCAACCCCTGCCATTTTCTGCAAACCATCTCTCTGTCGTCGCTTTAAATTGCTGATGAGCATTTTTAGATTGGTTACGTTAAGTGAATTGGTACATAGGCGGTCCTGTGTTTTCCCGATAAAAGTCTTAATGAATCCGGGAAGATGGCACCCCCCGGGGTGAGTCGTCATCAGATTCGAGGAATCTACACGGAACTTTGGAATACTCGACTTAATTTCCATAAAGGGGTTCTCTCGTTAAAAATTATTTCCTTGGAAACTTTCTCGAATACTTTGACTGAGATTCTTTTAAAGAGTTTCAGGGGTGGTTTATTTTTAATTATTGTTGATTCAGCGGATTTGGAATGTAAAACAAAAGTTTTGTTTCAACGCGTACAGATAAATTCATGAAATTTGGCATACTTATTCCACTATATACCAAATTGAATTTCTGACAAAGGTTTAACAAAATATTTAATTTCACACGTTTTATGTACTTTTATAATTTTAGTAAAATTTTAATTTCGTCTATAACTTCTCAAATAATCAAAATTCAAAGCAGATGTGAGAAGAAAGCAGATCCCTTGCGTTGAGATGAAACGACTGACCTATATATAATTAATGCATTTGACTGAAAAGAAGGATGTAAAATTATAGTTCTTTGTTAATTTGAAAATTATGCTTTTCATCTATTTTTATAAATAAAGTGGGGGGGAGTGTAACAAGGAGCGGAACAGGGGGAAGATTGCTTAATACATATAATTACAATGCAACTTCATCATAATGAGGAAGCAAAGTACTTAAGAAATGAGCTCAAAAAATATAACTACAGTTAAATGAAACCGCCTAGGTTGAATTTATCTAGTTAAATAAATGTACACTGATTCAAACTAAACCTGCATTTATTTACCGAGTAAATAATCTTAAAAAATCCAATAAAAGTATCTCCAAGCAGTGGTACATACTACGTAGACTTCAAATTCGGAAAAAGGCATCGATTAAATGTTGATGGTGAATAGAGTCAACGATGATTGGTTGTCGATTATATCGGTATGGGATGGTCACCAACATCGGGAATGACGTATACGATCGTGCGGTCGTTTAGCCATTTTACAGCGGTGGAAACGGGTGTTGGCAGCTATGTCGAAAGTAGTGTACACACCACGTCACGTAACGAACTGCATCGATTTGAATGGCCGAAATGGAAAGGTTGGAGGATTTCCAAGCTTTTGGGGGTTTGGGTCTATAGGTTGGAGTGAATTAGTAGCATTGTTAATGCTGTAATCGAGTGTTTCATCGTTCGATGATTCTATCTGGGGGAGGGGGGGGGATGACGCGAGGATGCAGGTGTGTCTGTGCACACACCATGTGATACATCCTGTCGTCATTCCACACCGACAAAAATTTCCGAGCTTCGTCCCAATTTCATCAATGTTTTTCAATTTGTCTTTCACTTCGTTTTTTGTTAATTAGTTGCACATCTCGCGGCCTTTCTTTTATTACTTTTTTTTCTATCGTTTTTTTTTTACAATTTTTACTTTTATCACCTATATTCTCCAACAAGAATTCCAACATGATGGTTGAATGATAGATGGTTGAAGGCTGGCAATCGGCTCGTGTGAAGGTATAGTTATCAGGTATTTGTACCTTCAAACTGGACATCCTCGAGTGTCAGAAAGAAGTGTTTTAACGAACTGACGACGACATTATTGTTGTCGGTTGCCACGGACGGATTCGGTTGACTACTCGTTCCTTTTATCGGATGAGACCAGAGAGCACTCACTATTTGTGTCTGCGAGTGTGTTTTCTAGACAAGAGGGCACGAGAAGGAGGGCCAGAAAAGGTCTCGATTTGACTCTAATGCCAACGGAACTTTAATTAACTCGGTATCTGTCCTTGCTCGCATTGGTGTGTTTACGTGTGTCAGCGGCTTCCCTTCAACCATTTTCTCCTGTTTCCTTCCTTTCTCTTCTCCTGAACATGTTTCTACCAAAACTTTACTTCTCACTCCAGAGAGAAAAAAGTCTCTTTGTCATCCAAACTATCAATTTTTCCCAAATTTACTTTTTAACTATACAATAACTATGAACAGATCATTGATGGGGTTCTAAGTGGGGCCAGATCTGGATGCCAAATCATGCTGTCTATTCATTTCGAGCCTAGCCCCGTCTAGATCTTATCTCGACGAGAAACCTTCTAATAATAATCATTTAACCATTCTAAATTATATACGCCTGCATCTAAACATCGCATCATTTATATCAAAGAATGCACAATTTGAACCCTTTTCTGGATACAAAACTTGAGAAGGTTGTTATTCGTTCTGAATATGCTATTTAGATTATGATTAATATTCCATGCTTGCGAGAATTGGTCGTAACACGTGTGACAAGCTAGCCTGACACATCTTGTTAACGGAGTCAGCGAGTTTCTGTAACAGATGCGGCTCTGCCAATCGGAGCGTGCATAGAGGGTCTCCTCTTGATTGACATATTTTCCGCGGTGGCTCCATTCAAATCTCTCGCGCCACTCGGTGCGCATCGGATCAGAATGCAAAAGTCAATCCCTCAGTCCCCTACCATGTATATCCACTCTTTTCTGACTTCTGATCCTACACAATACCGAGAAAAAGCTTTACATGCTAAAGGAAACCTCAACATCACGAGATTATTTTTCTCGTGGGTCCATTTCATTGTTGTCCTGAGTGATGCAATCATGCAATGCTTTACATTCATATACATCTCTACAAAATTTGTAGCCAAGAGCCATTTATATCTGGACCACCCGAATAATGCCAAACGATTGTAAATAAGTTTAATTTCCAATCGAATGGAATCCTGGCAATTATTTCAAGATTCCAGAGGATGAATCAGATTGTCTTTGGGTTTGTCCATGTGAAACAGCAGCAAGAGTACCGGCGACATGTCCTAATACCCGTCCTGAGATACTATAATCCCTTAAACGGATTACCAATTAAACGTGTCGCTTGCAGAGGGTGGTGAAGGTGGTAGATATTCTGGATTTGATAGTTGGAAGGGGGGAAGTGATTGAGAGGGTAACTTGGAACAGACTCCATTGCTCTTGGGTGACTCCTTCCTTTTAGTGTCCGATATTTCAATAACTGGTGTAACATTACAAATCTCAACACGCCGAGCGGCTTAAGCTATGTCAAGTGCATAACAGCTGCCAAGTGACGCGTATTCGCTGTCACGTCAGGAAACTCTAGACTCATAACCCCACTCGTGAATATATTCTGTATTGCATTCTTCGGGCATTAACTTTCGCCTTTTTATTGTTGTATACGATAGTCCATCTGTCATTTTGATCCGCTGTAGTTTCCTCAAGGGATCATGAGACACTCTCCTGAATAATTTTTTTGTACGTATATATATATATATATATAGCAATATCATAATAAATATTTACGTTTATATTTAACACACTTATTATAATATTATAAATGGATGTGTGATGTAAAATTAGCCACCAATGTTCGGAAATTGTTCGGACTGAATCGGACTCACTTCGGATTCAAGTTTCATTTCAGATTAAATCCGAACAAAGACGGATGAATTCCAGATTCTACTTCCCATAAATATTATTTGATTTCATATTTCGTATAAGATACTGAGAGGTAATTCTAATCCTACTATATAATGAATTGTCCTGAAATCATTCGAAATCTCCTAAAGTCATTGGACTCTTCTGAAATATCTGAAGACACTTAAAGTCTTTCAACTATTTGCGATCACTTAAAATGTATAGTGATTGCAATATCACTCATTATTTAAAGTAATTTAAAATGCCTTGAAATTCCTAAAAAATCTATGTATGTATTGGTTAAAATCATTTACAAATATTTTTTTAAGTCTTTTAAAATTTCACAAATGACTTTAAAATCACTTAAAATCTCTTACAATCCTTATTGTAGCTTAAAAATACATGAAATCCCATTGATATTCTTTGTATTTCCTTAAAATTTTGTAGAATTAGTTAAGAGCCATTAAAATCCCTTGAAAATCTGTAAAAACCACTTGAAATCACTTAAAATCACTAAAAATAATTACAAAAATTTCATAAGATTTCTATGAAGTCATTAAAATATCCTGAAATTCATTTCCTTTTTTTTTCTTTGTCCATTGCGAATTATATTCATGTATGGATTTTATATATTTTATTTTACTCAATATTCCTATTTGTTCGTCAAATTGTAACTTATTTTTCATTTTTTGAATTCGAATTTATCAGTTTAAATTTCTTAATTGATGCTTGATTTCTAATCGTAATTTACAATGGCTTAATTTTGGACGATAATGGGTTTGTATTAATATTAAATATTATTCTTAATTTCCGATTCTACCGTTTTCAATCAGTCTGACTAATTTTTTTTATCTACTTCAATTATTTCCTAAAGAAGAGATGGTTGCAATAATAAATGATCTTAAATTGTATTGCCTTGAGATTTTTATCAATTTTTCTAAACATCTTGGCATACTCGTTATCATAAATTGATAGGACGCTTTTGTGGTTGAGTTTGACTGTTATTACGTGAAATATCGCGGCGGCTTTAATGGCTTTGGTCGATAAAATCGGGCCAGGTGGGTCGAGAACATCGGTTCTGATTGATGGCACGAGCGGAGAATTTAGCGCGTCCAAAGTGCCGATAATTCTAGCCCCCTCGACCTGTTGTCGTTATTTAAGAGACTGTCTTGTATCCTTCCAGAAGCAAAACTGTAACCGATCGATCTACGATCAGGGGTTCAACACCGACGCCTCGTAAAAACACCAGATCGCAAAATATCACCCATCCATAAAATTTTACTCCCGCGAGAACCGAGGTAATCAACGTTAAAAAGAATAACTTCTCACTCGCTCTATCTTGAGATACATCAAGTTTACTCAGAAAAATAAAATCCCGTTATCATCTTTCCTTATTAAGATGACAATCCTTAAATCTATTTATCTATCAAATTAATGTCCAACCTTCATTTTATGTCATATTAGATTTTCCTTGTCATATTTTTATTGCCGGGGACACATAAAACCGAAACATTCATCAAATCAATTTTTATTGGGCTGAAGTATCAGACGTCTACTCTGACAAAAATTAAAATTTAGTTTTCTTTTTTTTAACTTGTGTAAGAAAATGTGTGCTTTAAGAAAATCGATTTTTATTGTTTTGACCTTCTTTGCGTTATATTTATATTCGATTTTTTGCACTTCGAGATCTATATGAAGAGAATTGTTTGTAAATATTAAAAAAAAATAAAAAAGTAGTGATATATTGCTTTCGGACTTGAAAGTAGCCGATTTTTCGAGTCAGGTGGACGAACTGTGGTATATGCTTTGGGCAAGGCAAGCTGCACCGGTTGCTGTTTTTCTCATTTTTGCTCTCCATTTACCTCTATCTACCTCGATCTCATATAATATAAGTATAGGTATAAGTCTCATAGTCGATTATCCGAAACGATGCCAGAGGCCGAAGGCTAACTTTAGAAGAGGGCCTAACCGCCAACATTGTACTCCTTCCTTCTTACAACATTTTGTGTCATTAATCAATTTAAATGAAATTAAAAACCCTCAACACTAGGAAAAACATTATCTTAATCCAGTCTCAAGAGATGGGTTTCAGTTTGAACAAGAACTTGAATTTAAAACGGGACAAGCTGAGTATTGGTATTAGGTTCCACGTCAGTAACTGTTACATTTGTCACTCGGTTAATCCCTATTAGATCAGGCTGGGATTTAAACCCCATTTCTACTCGTGCCCTTTATGCACCAAAGAGTAATCTCGTTTGAAAAGTGAGCATTCGCACGCGGCCCTTAGGGTTAGGGGTGAGGTCCTGAGGCGTGTGCGAGGGCGAGAGAAAAGAAGATACACCCATTGAGTCGCAAACTTTGAATTTGGATTCAATTTTGACCCTAGCCTACTTGTCTATTCGAGTCATAATTTTGAAGACCCTCATTTATATTTCAAGTAACCTTATTAGTCAATGGATGCTGGAAACTTTTTATCTCGTTTCCTCTTAAATTTACCGGTGAACGCTTATTCAAATCGGCAGGAACAAATCGATCGGAATCTCAATCTCGGCAAGTCACTTTGCTTTTGCGGAACCGATCGTTCGCAACTCCCGATAAGAAGCAATATGATCCCAAATAACACGCTAAAGTAGGAAGGATAAAAGAAGAGAGAGGGAGGGAAAAAAGAAGTCTCGCAATAAATCAAATTGGTTTTTCAGAGCACATATAACGGCCACATCGAGATAAAATGGTAATGAAAACACGGACGATACAATGCGATAACATTCTCTTGCTCCTAGCACGACAGGACACGCGTTCTCGATACAATGACGAGTATGGCAAAACATTCCTACTCACTCTTATTGCCAGTGGCGCCGATCTCTGATGAGACGTGGAAAGATCTCACGAAAAAGTTCTTTTCATACGTAATAGGGGTTAATTTACGCGATTTTGGAATGATACAGCTTAGGTTCTTTGTATATTTAAAATACTAGTATTCCAAAAAAAGTTCCACCATTCATCATGCTTGAACTACAAGGGGTAGTTGTCACGTCTTACGAGCGTAAATTAGTAAATTCGTGCTAAACAGTAATCAATTAAATCCAAACCTAAGTGAATTTCGTGAATTCGATTTCTTTCTTTATTATGATGTTCTGCGTATTAGAAGGAAGTTATCGGCGCCACTGATTTCTCATCTTTTCATCTTCCTCTTTCTCTTTTCTGAATCCGATTCTCATTGTCTGTATGCGAATGCTCTTATATTATTATACTGACATGCCAGAGCAAGCGTTTACAGGCTTCTGAGACGGATGTATGCTCAGCACGTAATTAATGCGAGATCTAAAAGATAAGTCTGAAAAAAAGAGACACGTTCGTCATTGGTTGAACGTCGATCAACGTCCCTGTACTCGAGCTCGACAAAACGCGTGTCACGATGTGAGAACAGTCTTGTCCCTGTCGACCAATAAGCTCTGAGTTTCAAGCAGAGAATTGGATTTTTTTTTAACTTGGGCTTGAAGCTGCTTAATTAAATTCTAGATCATCCTCGAAGAGTGTCACTCTGAAAAAGATGCGATGTCGAGGTTTCATGATGAACTGTCCCGTTCGGAACGAAAGAAATGAACGGAGCATGTGCTGCAATTTTAAATAAGATTTCTTTCTTGTTTTGCTTACATTTTAACTGGCGCTACAATCTTAAAATTAGATTTAGGAATTTTTAAACAAAATAAATTCAAATACAACTGTAAAACAACTATGAACAAATAACTGATGGGTTTCTAAGTCGGGCCAGATCTGGATGCCAAGTCTGGCACCGATTAGATCCATATTAACATCTCTGCGCGGAAATTGTCAGTTTTATGTATTTAGATCCAAAAAATACAAACTTCTTGTTTCAACGAGGAACCTTCTAATAATAATAATTTAACCATTCTAAATTATATACTGTTTAAAATATTCAAATTTATAATCCACATCAAGTTTTCGGCGGGTTTAATGAAAGAAGCCAGAAAAAAGCAAGGTGGTTGCCGTTGCCTGCACCTAAACTCGTTCTACCTTCGAACTTGCCAAGCTCAGGGCACAGTTCCAGTCTGCCTGCTTCGTACCTGCCGAGAAGTAAGCGATTCGCGATACGGAGCAAATTCTAAAAAATAAAACCATAATAATTAAGTAAATCAAGTTTTTTTCATTACATAGTTTTTATTTTAGTTCAACGTATTCTAGCTCCAGTGAAAAGTGTGATAAGTTTAGCCATTTCAGTTGAAGGCCTGCTTATAAGCCAGGAAAAATTCATATAAAGCTCATCAAACCTTTTTATTTACATATATGTAAGTAATTATAAAAAGCTTTTATAAAGCTTTTGTTAATTAAACTACTTTTCTCCTAATTTAAAGTCTGTTTCCTCAAGAAATTTATTTTCACACTAATGAGTTAACGGTATTTCAACTTTTGATGATGGCGCCACCATCCAATTCAGAATATCGTTTTTCTTCAAAGTATTTTATAGTTCAAACTAGCATATATTTATACAGATGTATATTTTAATTGTACAAAAATTATTTACTATAATTATATTAAACTTCAGATTGTTTAATTTTTCATGAACACGGAAAAGATTGGACTGAAGTTTCAGACGTTTGTTTTTTAATTTTTTAGTTTACCATATATTGTCCTCAAAATAGAAATAGCTTTTC
>JAUESI010000033.1:7096965-7134920 GCA_032275145.1 Synergus laeviventris | reverse complement strand
AAATTCACGTTTTTCAATCCTCTTTGTGAAGACATTTTTCTGCTGGGTTTTGTACACGAAACTTACTTTATTTTGCAGAAATATAATAAAATGCTCTTAAGGGTGGTTACCGCTTAGAAATAAACTGGTAAGAATGCAAAAACAAAATACCTAATGTTACTTGTTATAAAGAACATATTATTATCAAAAAACAACAGTTCAACAAACTAAAAAGTTTCAATTTAAAATACTATATGGTATATACATAAGATTTGAAATTGGAACTTTAAAAAAAATTATCTTTTTATTCTTTGGGAGTTGGTTAGAAGTTTTCATCTTACAATAGTGAGTATTGCAAAGTGAAGGAGGAAAAAAGGATTAAAAAAAAAGTGAATAGAAGGCTTTTTCATTTTCTCCTGGGTTTGACGTGGTGTAAATTTGTGTTTGCAGGTAGCTATTCCTTTTCCGGGTGCTTTCCGTTGTGAGCCATTCCGCTCGCGGCTTTTCACGAAAGAAACATGGTGTATAGGTGGGTTGTATAAAGGCAGCAGTCTCCTATCTCGACTCGTATCTGGAGGCGGCAGCGTTAAAACCGCCGGGGGTGTGAGCCCGTAAGGGTACACAATGGGCCCCATATGTTTGCGGGGGTGTATACGTTCCTCACCCTCTAGAGACCACGATCGACCCCTCAACCTTCCACGATTTCGTAGGCATCACAGTGACTCCTCACAATTTTCTAGTTTCGCTGAAAATCTACAGAGGACTGCGATTTAAACAAAAATTAGGCTCTTCGAAATTAACTCTCTCGATCTGAAAAAGATTTCTAAAACAATTGAAAGTATCTACGATTTAAGAAGAAAAAAAATCTGTGTATTTTTGTAATGTCGAGCATCTGTTGACGAGATTCACAAAACTATCTCATAAAAACTTGATTTCATAGGTTGCAGAGTGTCAAACCCCTGTATTAACAGATCCATTAAAAATACGTCCTATAAAAGCTGGAGCTCTCAGATCCTAAGAACTTGAATAGAGCCTATTTCCTAACTTTTTTTATTATCGAAGCAATATAGGGAGACTTGAATCGACACTTTATTCGAAGTATATGCTATATAATACACTGTACAGTAACTTACAATGTTAGTAACAAGAACGGGATTTCATGTCATGTCATGAAGTGAACACGCGAGTTTGAGATCTTATGCCACCGGAAGATTACTTTTTAAGTATACTAGTAGGGCACACCAAAATTTATGATTGCCACACAAGTAGCTCTCTCGAATGACCAGATGGGCCATATCAAAGTAATATCTTAGGGTGTAGATCTCATCAAAATATACATTTTTTCTACGAGTGATTACCATCAAATAGTTTTTTTTATGAAAGTCGATGTATCAATGATTTTCTCGAAAACTATCACTCGCAGTTTATCCATTAAGTGCCTAGTTAGCTATAAATTTGCAGAACTTTTTTGCAACACTATTATTTAAGTAGACTAGAGGTAGAACATTTTTATATTTATTGATCGCATTTTAGAAAATAAAGCAATTCGAAAGTAATTGGATTTTGTATTTTAGATTACTGACGATGCAGATTGAGATATCGAGACTCCAATTAAAGCGATGATTAGAATTCGACCAATCAACCGCCCATCGGAGAGCACAATAGTGAAACATAGGTAACAAGAGTTTCGATAGCTTCGATTCACTTCCTGCAGAATTTAATTGGAAGTTCGCAAAATCGCACGTGCCGTTGTGTAAATTATCAATGCCTCGAAAATCGATCGATCACATCAGCGGAGGTTAAAAACTAACTAATAACTGCAAGATTTAGAAAAAAAAAAAAATTTTTGCAATTCCAATTAAATGGTGTAACGATAATCTCACCATTAAAATTATTCAGAATGTCAACAACGACCGGAAAAAATCCAAACTTTCTTTCCAATTTAATAAACTAGCTCCAAAGTATAAATCTTGTCTTAACTTCACGCAAAAAAAATTCTGGTTAAAGTTACTACAATAACTGATTAAAATAATCAAAAAATGGTCAACCAAATAGCAAAGGCATATTTAACATTATTTTCTTTATTTTCATAACCATAATGTTTTTTGAGTGTTTAGTTCTAGTTTTTCTTTATCCTATTCTTTATTTTATTAGTAAGGTTATCATTCGTGTTTATGTTCGCGGAATAAAATAATTTCCATGATAAAATTTGCTTTTATGACTTCATCGAATCTGAGCGAATTTTATATAAAAATGGAGTAGGCCTGAAGGCCGACGTTAAGCTCGAATGTAAATCTGCCTTAACGATCCATAATCGTCGTTTCGTCTTTATGAAGAAAATCGTATAGCAATAATTAGGAGTATAGGTAGCGTGTTGATCGAAATTATCAGGTCCACTCATATCTAATAGGGTACTAACAAAATATTACAAGGTACTGCCGATATCTTCGTTATTACCATTATTGTTATCATTATTAGTTACAAACCAAGTGCCTTCAAGAAGGCTATTAACCCTTCCCTGTCATTACAAAAAAAGTACGCTGCACCCGTATAACTTCAATCATCTTACAAAGGAAGTGCGTTCTCGCCTTATAATGTCAGCATTGCCCCTCTTAACCATATTTTTATTGCACCTTTTATCTTGCATTTGATTTCTTTAAAAACACTTTCCATTTTTAAATAATACTGATTTCAGATTATTCGGACCTTAAATACATTTAAAGACAATTAATTCGTCTCAACTATTTCGCCAAAAGATTTCTTCAATTAAAAAAGGACTTAAAAAATCTTGGCTTCAATCAGAGAGCCAATTATTATGAAGGTCCAAAATTGCTTGAATTTTGGTACCGATGAAGATGCCTTCACCTTGATATTCGTTACAAACTCCATTAAACTTAATACGAGTACCTGCACATTTTGAAATACGTGTTGAGTTAAAAAAAATAAATCTTCAAGTTCATTCATCTTGGAGAGCATTACGCTTTATAATTTCAAACAATTTGCGTTCTAGGCTAAAAGCAAGAAGTTGCTATACTTTTTTGAATTTATAAACCGATCGTTACCTGGAAATTTTGTGAATCAAGAATTCAATGATCGTTTGATCGTAGTTTCTTCCTCATTGGTAAGCATTGCGTACAAAGTAGGTACTTAGGCAGCGTCTCTTGACCAACCCTGTTGGTGTATTTTCAGTTTTTCTCTGATGAAGGTTGGCACGAGAACGCAGGCAGGTATGCTGTGCGTGTCTCCAGATTTTTTGCCAGGACTGCCCACAGCACAGTCCACTGCGCGAGGACGTGCATTATGAGTTCCAGATAACAGTTCACACGCGACTACCACGCAACTCCAGGAGCCTCTTAACAAATAACTTTGCCTTATAAAGTGGCCCTTAATCTTGAGCTGTCGCGTCCACCATAAAAGAGGACGTCACCACCGGTTTTCTAGCTCTCCGTCGAGAAACTGATATATATACTCGCTCTGAAATATACTACCTAAACAAATTGAATAAAAATTTCTGTTGCAGAATCAAAAGCTTTTGAATCCAATTAACTTTCGACTTATGAAATTAGCTTTAAAGTAACAGATAAAGTTAGCTGAAATCTACGTCCTGAGTCCTGTAGGGTGGTCCAAAAAAACACAATTTAGAATTCTTTATATAGTACTTTACTTTTACTTTTTTTTGTAGGCCTTGTGAAAATAGAAGAAACGTATTTTTTTTTTTTTAATAATAATTTATAGGACTGCGTAAACCACTTTTTCTCTTATGGAGTCTTTTTTCATCTGCAATTCTACAATATATATTTTATATATATTTTTATTAACGGAAATTTGTATACACAACTTGTTGTTTAATTAAGAATAGTTTTCTATAGAAGAAAATAAAAACAGATAATAATTCATACGAAAAAAATATGATTAAAAACATGTAAAATTATGAAATTTGAATTCTGGGGACGCTTATGGTTTGTGTAAAATGCAATAAAAATTTGTTCTCTTTAGGATAGGGCTATATAGCAACTATGAGAGCTAAATTTCTCGTTTTTGCACTCCTTTTGCTAAAGGGATTCAAAGGATTCTAAACAATTTTCAATGGAAGGATTTTTAAATGTTTTAAGGGATATCAAATGCATGCAAAATAATAGAGAATTTTCAATTATTGAATTATAGAAACTTGTAATTTCTTGCTTAATTTCAGGAATATTAATAATTTACATAAATTACTTAAAGTTCTTTTTAAAATCCTAAAAAATCTAGTGAAATTCCTTTAAATTTCGTAAAATCACTTGATATTCTGTGATTTTCCTTAAAATTCCACAAAATATCGTTATATTCCTTACAATTACTTAAAATGTTAAGAAATCTTATGGACTTCCTTTAAAGATCATAAATTCGCATAATATTCCTCGAAATTCCTTAAAATATCATTAAATCTTTTTAAATTACTCAAAAATAAATCTCTTAAAATACCTGAACATCTCATTAAATTTCATAAAATCCCTTCAGATACCAAAAAATTTAATAAAAGTTCGTTAAATTCCCTGAAAATTGAATTAAATTTCATAAAATCTCTGGAATACCTTAACAATTCTCAGAATTACTTAATATCCAATAAAATATCGTCAAATTCCTTTAAATTATTTAGAATTGCATGAAATCTCTTAATTCCTTAAAATAAATTAATATTTCATAAAATATCGTAAAATAACATATCTTACAATTACTTAAAATTTCTTGAAATTCTGTAAAGATTTTAAAATTACCTAATATATCATAAAATATGTTAAATTTATTTATCATAATATAAAATTATCTCTTGAAATTACTTTAAATTTCATAAAGTTCCGTAAAATTCGTATTCTCTGTATTAATATAACCTTTTTGACAGCAATCTTTTTATCAACGAAAATAATCTGAAGATAGTTTTCAAATTCTACACGTTGACACAATTCGCTCAATTTCCAGAAGAAAACAACCTATCAGATTTTCGACAACAATGTGTTCGATATTTTCGAGATATATGTATGGTAACATTACTTTTTTTTAAATAGGATTTGTTAGTCAAATAATTTAAACACTTGCCAACTTAAGTAACTCGGACAAGATTAATTCAAACCAAAAATAAAGACTTGAATAAACAATCAACGATATTATACATATAATAGCTATAAGTTATAGTGATGACATTCTTTCATTTCAAAAGTCAATTTTGAAACTGAAAAAACAGTTGATATACATATATACCACATAAAATATAATTTACGATCTTTCGAGAGCTAAAATCGGTATTGCTAATTACTCGTATTTCTTGCTCAAATGCAACATTACCTATGAATCATAACCATGACTTATGATCCATTGCTTATACGATACATAAAACGTGGGTTATGACAAATGACTAATTACAAAATGTACAAAAATATCTGTCATGAAAGATATAATCCTAGGATCAATTAATAATATAGTCCAGACCTTGTAGTGAAAATGGAAATGTATCATAAATTCTCAAAGCAGCGATTTGCTGACATCCTTTATGCGATTTGCTCCTCGATAAATATATTATCAGCTTCGGTTCTTACGTCTGTGTACTTGAATTAATTAGTGAGCAATCGCCGTCACTCTAATTGGACTAATTAACGGACGTTAGGCAACCAAGCGATTCGATACAACTGCTTTACTTCGCGTACACAATTCCTCTCACGGAGTTCACTCTCTCTCTGCAAGAATGACAACCAAATATGTCCGGTCATATATCATTTTATCCAGATTTCACATTCCCATCATGATCAAGATGATCTCAAATTATCATAAATGTATTCGCTCTAATAACGCTTCAGAAGGGAATTAAACTGCATTCTTGAAAATTGGGTGTTAATATATTCTACGTGATCTCTATTTTACTTATGTTAGTATATTTAAGTAGCCTTAAAATATATTATTTTTTATTACCTTATTGAGCGACGTTATTAAGTAACGGACGTCTTTTTCAATCGCAAAGTAATTCAATACGGGCTGCTTACAAGTATCTCGTTGAAAATATAATTGACGAACAGGTGCTTAGGCAACCAGCTGCTGATAATTGCCTCACCAATTCTAACTTAATGGGAAAGTATATTCATATATGATAAATAAGTTTAATGTGATTAAAGTCGCTAATAGAGAATAATTGAGAATTTAAAAAACAAACTAACATGTTTTGATTATATTTGAAAAGCCGTTTGTATATCCAGATAATAACCGCAGAGGTAATAGCTGGTAATAGGTACGTCATTACTGAAAATGGAATTCATTAGACATGTAGAGTGTAATGACAGAATTATAAAGCAATTTAATTACTAATGTACGATTAATATTACTGCTTCGAACTTATTGAACTTCTTTTTAGAGAAAACTCTTGAAATAAAAAAACATTGTACAATTTTTTAACAGGTTTTTCTGAAAATCTGTTTGAAGAAAAAAGGGAACACGAGTATGTAATGTCTGAGCAATTTTTCGAAGCTGGAACTTCGGTTTCAAGAAGACTTCCTCTCAAGCCAGATTAGGTGCTTATCAAGCCTCTTGCAGGCACCGGAAGTGAATCTGTTCTGTGACTTCGGATCCTTCACGATTTAGCGTGCCGGGGACTAATCGGATCGGGAAGCAAGGCAAGAATTCTGTTCCGGGGCGTGATTCCTTAAAGCCCGCCTGGAAGAGTCCTGAATCCTGATCTCGATTTGTCCGCGAATTCAACGAGACGAGAAATATCGTTCCTGCATTGTTCATGTCTCTGACGATTTCCTTTTTGAAAAAATATTCGTAAACCTACTTATATTGCTATACAAAGGAATTTGTTTAATGAAAACCACAAAGTGATTTTAAAAATTCAAATGAGACTAAGAGATATTTGCACTAAACTGTACTTACATTAAACATAATCCGATCGGAATATATAATATATTATATATCTCTCCAAAATATTTGTACACCAAAATTTATCGCAATTTAGATAATTATAGACGTTTATGCAAATTAAGATCAGTTTCGTGAATCTTGTGTATACTCAATGCTTCCGGGGATTCCTGGAATTCCCGGGAAAGGAAAACATATTCTTAAACACCGAAAGACAAAATACTTCTTCGTATTTTATATTTTATTTATTCTTTCTTTATTATTTAAGAACCTCTTTTAAATTTTGTATCACATTTTCAGTTTTACAAGTAAAAAAAACTTCAAATTAATGAAAGCCAGTACTTTTTTACTTGACGTCAGTTTACCACGAAGGCCCGAAGCAATTACTTTCATTTTATTTTTGCATGCATCGTAAACTGGTTTTCCGTGTAATCTACTCATGTAAACGTCGTGGTATTGTAATTTTATAGGCATCGCGAACATCGAATTTTTTCAGTCTACTTTGTAACGATATAACTATATCGCGTGAGTGACATTTAAAGGGTGAAATTTCCTCTGTAGGACATGCAAAGTGTATTTAAATCCCACAAAAAATTAACGGAATTTTATTCCTTTATATCTTCAAAAAAAGTATTTAATTACATATAATAAAAACCTCTCTGAATTTTGTTAGAGCATTTGGTTTTTATTCTTCTCTCTAAAGTTAATTAAATAAAATATAATATAAATGAATAATAATTTCTAGGACACATAAATTAAAAAATTAATTAGACAAACTGAGTTCATCAAGTAGAAACTCAGGAGGATGAACCTGGGCAAATAATCCAGGAAACCTGATGTTTCGCAACTCGCTTATGGTAAAACATGATTCGTGGACCAACACCGGTAGTCACGTGCACTAAACTTTGTCGACTTAATGGAAGTAGCCATGCTAATGTTAGTCGAGCAGTTAAGCCAGGCCGTGTTCGAACAGATATTAAATAGCTTCGCTATATTTGCAAGTATCCGTAAAGTCACGGATATTTACTCAGAATATTGCGCTTGGAATAAAAATATTTCTCCATGAAATTTATTCCATCAAATAATATAATAATATCAAAGGAATAAATAAATTAAAACACATTGCGAGGGTCAATATTGATTAATATGAATATGATGAAAGGGTGTTTGTTTTTTTGATGGATCAATATTTAATAATTAATATAAGACAGGAGAACCACATTAATTACTCTTAACACGTTATTTATATCATCGTCTTTGTGTATCAGTGATCAGACATGATTTCATTATGACACACGAGGATAACTATACTCAACACGCTACCTCATTCCTCCTGAGTAAACAACCCAGGGTGGCCAACCAAATTTCAGGTCTAACGAAGCACGATCAATATTACTAAAAGATCGAATCTCGAGAAATTTTCGGCACCATCTATAGTTCCATTATCAATCATATCACCACTCTAGAGCCATTTTACTCACTCAATCTGAATTGGTCAGAATTTGACTAATTGTAAGTAAATTAGTATCCTTACATTTGACTATTGAGTTAATCGTTTCTCCACTTTCTACTAAATCTAAATGAAATAGTAAGTGACCTATTACCAAAATTAGTTAATTTTTTGAAAATAAATTACAAGTTTATAACTCCCCCCCCCTTCCACCAAAATTTTCATATTTCTTTTCACATTCACTTTTCCTATCCACTTTTTTTTACCCTTCTTCTCACTTTCCTAAAATGGAAAAGTATAAAGGTTTTAAATTTTCATTTGCTGACAAAAGATTTAAATTTCATAATTTAATAATAAGTTTAATATGGACTTTTGAATGAATTGAAGTTGTAAAAAGTTGTGAAAACATTCGAAAGATCTTAAAATTCGTTAAAATTTCTTTTATACATAACAAAATCTTTTAAACAGCCTAAAAATGTTTGAAATCCTTCAATAAAATTCCCTGACATAATCTAACATCCCTCAAAATACCATAAAATATTTTAAAAGTCATAAAAATCTCTTAAAATCCATTCCAATTCGTTGAAATCTCTGAAAATTCGTGAAACATTTAAAATACCTTTATATATATATATCCTTTCAAATCCATTAAAATTATTATAAATCTCATAAAATTCGTAAAATCGTTAATTATTGTCCATTGTCATAACCTCTTATTGAAATTCCTACTGAAAAAGTGATGTAACGATAGTCTCTAAAATCTGTTAAACAGTATTGTTTCAAACTTGCCCTTGCTATAGTTTAAAAATATAAAAAGCAATTGGAATTCATTAAAACTTAGGTAAAAATAAAAGGTTCTGAATGTGGAAAAAATGATTTCTGAGTCCAAGAAAGAGGTAAATTGCTAGCGTTTTCCAAATATTAAGATTTCAAGTAGATCTTGCACTTATATATGAAGGGAATGTTGTTACAGGGTGGATGTTGGGATTGAGTGTGAACCCTTAGTGGGCCTGAGGCCGACATTAATGACGACCTGGTACTCGTTCGCCTCGTTACAATCACCCCGAGGCACCCAGAAATCTTCCTGCATTGTCTCCTTCTCCCTTCTATTTTCCTTTCTCATTTCCCCTCTCGTTCTCTCACTCTTTCTGACCCCTCGCTATCTCTTCTCAACGTCGTAATGCAGCCAGGATATTATTTGTTTCCACTTGTTTGTGCACAGGAGAGCTCCCGACAAACAAACAATCTGGCCTCCAAGTGTGCCACCACCAACGCTTCCGCTTAGGAAGAAAACGGCGCCCAATTCGAAAGTCTTCATTGTCAGAGAAAAATGCAGTATGCGCGCAATCTCTCATTTCTGCAATACGCTCTACAATATACCAATGAGAATGCACCCTTTATGTCAGAGCTGATGATAATTATTTCTGTTTAAACGGCCGTAATGGCTCATTCAGCTGGTGTCGCCGGAGGTTTTGTCTTTTCCTTCTCGTACAGTCTTTTCAGTCCCCATTTCTCCAGTACTTTTCTCCTCGTCCCATTTTTCTCACCCTCTCAATGGTAAATCGTGCCATTAAAGGGCCATAATGAACCTCGGTGCGAGGCGGCGACATTCATCCCACGGGAAACCCTTTCTCGTGGTCAGTTGCTTCATGCATCTCCTTAATGAGATCCTTCTTCTCGAGGATCTTCAAAAACTTTCACCGACAACATTTTTTCCATCAACCAACGGGATGAGAATTGAAAAATTATCTCCATATCTCATATTTAGAGAATCCCAATTGCGATATATTTTCCCGTTTAACGATGAGGCCCTGATCGGTTTAATATCTTCGGGGCCAGATCGGGATAATACCATGGCTCAGATCCCAGCTAGACCGGTTCAACTTATAGTTCTAATTTAGGGATAGAATTCATGTTTCTTATCTGACATTTAAGGTAATAAACAACATGCCAAAGCCTAGTAGTTCTAAAGCATCGCGTGTTAGCTGTTTTAAACAATTTTCGTGATGTTCAATGCGTCCGTTTTGCAAATCTGGACCGGATTTGGCTTGGTCTGGACTCGGTCTGAAAATAGCAAAATTTCTATATGGGATTTATACATGATATTATTTTATAATTTATTTTGTACTAACTGAACTGGTATTATATAACTTTAAGAAAAATAACAGTTAGTTTATAAATAGAACGAACGTCGCATGTCGATTATCAGGAGTTGAAGTAATTTTCTTAGGTTGTAGTTAACTGGTTAAGCTAATCATGCTAGTTTCTTGATTGTAAATATGAGCGGTTGAAAGTAAAAAGTACATAAAAATTTTCTTTTTTTTTCTAAAAGTAGGATTAAAGTTCTTCGGCGTTGTGTTTTTGCTCTGAGAATTCATTTTGTTTCAGAAGAATTTTTATTCCATTTTTCCAAACGAAATGTTTTTATCCACTTTTTACTTTCAGCCACTCATATATGGGAAGTTATAGATGGCTTGTAGGTAAGTAATTACAGTGTTCGTGCTATATCGGTGTGTTTACAACTGACGATGAACTGCGGTCAGGCTTGACCAAGCACGCGTCATCCAATTAGTGCGAGACCTGAATCCCTTTTCAGGGTGAGCACCTGCTCGATCCTGATCCTCCTGACCTTCGAACGGATCGATCGGGATTTTACTTTGGGTTTGATCCACGATTTACCGCCCTACTGTTCCCCTGCTTGTTTAAAAAAAATTATTTTTCCAGAATTCTTCCACTTTGATTGCAGCTAATTAATGCTAGAGAAAATTTTCAATTAGCTTGAAAAATATTCTTAGGTATAGATTACTATATTATATAGTAATCTGCATTAATTCATGACTTATTATACTTTAAACATTGACTTCCTTTTATTTGCAGATAAAATACCAAATTTGGTTTGCTCGACCTTTAAAATTTCACAAAAACCTTCGATACCTTTTAAAATTCGTGTAAAATCTCTCAAAATTTCTAGAAATCTCTTGAAATATTGTAACATTAAAAATAATCTCTTAAAATAAAAAAATAATCTCCCAATAAAATTCCCTGAAATAATTTTAAATCCGTTAAAATCCTATAAGATATATTTTAAAAGCATAGGAATCTCTTATAATCCGTTCAAATTAATTGCGTTGAAGTTTCAGGCGTCTATGCAGACGACTTTTTTTTATTTTTTCATCAAAGATTTCTCATCAACAATTAAAAATATTGTTTGCAAAAACATTTTCCATGGTTTCTGTTGCCATGAAAAAATTATTGTATATAAAACAATTTTTTTTAGAGAGAAACTTTGAAGGAAATAAAAATTCGTCTGCGTCCAATTCAGCCCGATTTCATAAAAATCTCTTGAATTTTTTTCAAGAATTCTTTTCCACTTAAATTCAATTGCAACTAATTAACACTAGAGAAAATTTTGAATTACCTAGATAATAAAGATTCTTATAGGTAATATATAGTAACCTGCAACAATTCGTGACTTATTACTTTAAACATTGACTTCCTTTTATTTGCAGATAAAACACCAAATTCGGATAAAAGTTGGGACAATCCGATACTTTGAGAAAGCGAGCAGGAAGGTTGCAGCGAATGAATTCCAACCGAAAGCTGATATAAGGAATCCTTGGAGGGCTTTCACGAACAGACAAAGCCAGCTTCCTCCTTCTTCGACATCGTCCTCCAATCCCGACGAATTTCCCTCAACCCTCCGCGAAGAGCATTGATTGCAGGTTCACAGTCTGGAACCTCAATTGTCGCATCTAAGGCGCGCTTCCACGCCTCGAACAATTGAACGGGTTCCACCCTCCATCCTCTTTTCTCACTTCCTCACCCTCTCTTCATCCCCTCACCCCAATCCTTCTGCTTTCCTTCCAAGGGACAAATGCTTCTCGTGAATCCTCCGTTTTCGCCTCCTACCAAATCTTTGAACCTCTCAACTCAACCTCCCCTGCTGACCCAACCTCGGTGCTGAAATTACGACCGGAAATCACGTGCTCCCGGTCTCGTTTCGCACGCTTCGACGAGATCTTCAAGGTAAGAGAGGACGGGAGAATCGAGAGGGCGATTTCCTCCGGCAAGAATAATGATATCGTTCGATATGATAATAATAACGATTGCAGACTGAATCAAGTCCCCTCGATCGATTACGTTTATCATAATGATAGTAATTTATGTCCTCATGGTTGAGAATGAATCCTCAGCACGCTTTTCATTTGCTGAAAGCGTGCTTTTAGATTTCTTTTTTTAATTGCATATCTTTTTATTTTATTTTAATTTATTTTACAAACAACACTGCACTCTCTAAAACTGAATCAGTGAGATTTTTACTGAAAAATCAGTGATTGAATTGTTACACAGAGCGCTACTAATGTTCGAAAAAGTGTATTGGATTTATTTTGATTGAATGTTTCTTTGTGCTTTATATTTATTTTTATTTAAAGGCGAGTGAGTGTACAGCAAATGTAAATCCTATAAAAAGCCTTTTTAACATTTCTTTTACAGAATAATTCTTGTCAAATTATTTAAAGTAGAACTCACAAGAGAGTTCACTTGAAATACTTAATTCAAATCCTCAAAAATGTTTTATTCATTATTATAACAGCAATAAATTTTACCAACACAATCGGTAATCCGTGTCACTGATTCTTTAAGTCGTTTTCACGGATCGAATTAGTAATAAAGTTTGCACTAAATGAATCAGTACAATAACCTAGTTTGTGCATAACTGTCAAAATTATCTCGCGATGGATAAATTTTATTTTCGAATTGATAAAAAACATCTAAATATAAATATCCCCTTAATTGTGACCTAGTTTATTTACATTTATAGTTCACGCTTTCTTACAAACAACATTATCCCCCAAACCAATCTTACCTAAGAAAAACAACCCCCGACATAATGCTACAAGTGGGAAAGATGCGAAAAGGGGTGGAAAGTTTGGAAAGAAGGGTTTGAGAAGCTTGGTAAAGTTGGTAAGAAAAAAATTTGGAAAATGTGTTTGGAAAGGGAGGTGGAAAAAAGGGTTTGATAAGGAGACAGAGTTCTAAAAGAGGGAGTTGTTAAAGGGGATGAAAAGATAGACTTGAAAAAGGAGATGAAAAAGTAAATTAGAAAAGATGATGAAAACACGGAATTAGTGAGGAAAGGGGTTGGAAACAAATACATTTTAATACTTTTACAAAGCGTAAGTTTAGAGATAAAAACATTTTGAAAATGAATTTGAAAATTAAGAATTTTTAATCAAGTTTGACAAGGTCATAATGGGCATATTCGTGTTCATGATTATTTTACTCGACGTCTGCTACTGAGCGGAGAGACGTCAAGCAATAAAACAGCAATAAACGGGTGAAGCTGCGAATCATTATTTCGTCATCGGTGTAAAGCAACAGAGAGCATATAATTGTAGATTTTGAAAGGGAGTGTAGCGACTTCAGTGTCCGTCAAAAAACAGGTTAAAAGTAGGAGGGGACCGTTCTGTAACCTCTTATTACACACCCCGCCGTAGACCCGTTATTAACGCTGTTTCTCACTTTTATGATACAAAGAAGAGCGAATTAAGCAATAAATATATCGCCCCTTCTCGAAACGTCCTGCACGGTCGTCGACCGTACTCTTACATCTTTCATACACGCGCCTGTAATTTCTAATGCATATTCATTCTCTTCTGTTAACAATTGTTTTTCTTCAATGGCCTATTTTTTCATTTTCAGTGAAAATATCTGTCCTTTGAATTACCAAACATGAATGCGATTTGAAAATAAAATTTTTAATTCTAGAACAAATTGTCGAATAATTATTGTATGTACTCTTGGACGCTTTGCGGGTCTCCCGAACTATAAACAAGTCAGGGCCGTATGTAGCAGTGCTCCCCACGCTGGCTCAACGGTTGGGGCGATTGGTTGCAGTAAAGCGAACTTTACTTTCCGGCTTACGGTACTGCCTCGTGGCGCCTCTCTTGTTGAGTCTGTATGCACAATTGCACATAACTTTTTTATTTAATTTGGATCAAATAAAAACTTAAAAAGAAAACTTTTTTTCAGAATGATTATAAAATTGACAGCTTTATTTTAAAAATAAGCACTTTATTTGACCTTTCTAGACTAATCGAGTCTTGAATCGAAACTCTTTTGTATAATCCGTTGACGCCAACAGCTTTGTAATGGTCGAGTAGTCCAAAAACGCTCGAAAGAAGCTCACTCGCATAATCGAATCGTGCAAGATCATCACTGCATTCCCTTTTACGAGATTAACTTGGTCAGAAAAGTTTTCGAAGCATCTCAGGTCGGCATAAAACCGCCGATGGCTAGGGCGAATATCGTTAATTAGGGCGTTCCCGACCAATGAAGAGTCGATAAAAAGTTCTAACGACTCGCTGGCCATCTAGTCTCGTCCCGATGCGAGAGAAACTCCAAGTCCAGGAATCCTCGTTTGGGAGGAAATGATTAGTTCGATAAAACTAAAAGAAGGGATGAAGAGAATATGAGTTTTCACGAGCTAATCAGTGCTCAAAACTCGTACAGGGTATATCCTCTTACAATGATGAAATATTAAATCTGAGTTGCAAACTTCTGTCCGAAATGTATAAAAATATTACTCGAAAAGAAGTCAAATAAAGTATCTTTGATTTAAGTAAATGATGCTGTCCGAAAATAAATTAAACATATTCAAAAACACTTGTGAGTTTTTTCGATAAAAAAAATGGTCAGACTTATAACATCTCGAAAATTCAAAAAAACAAAAATAGCCAGGACCTCACCATAAGGCCATCGAAATTTCTGCATGAGATACTTTTTACAAAGAGAATACATTTGATGATTTCTGAAGAATGTAAATTTCTTGAATTGCAATATTTATCTGCTTCAAAGTTGGGAACAGGTTGGTGTCGATCCTAGGGGATGCTTTATCGACAAGGAAGTTAGGTAGTGGCGTACTCGTGTAAAAAGGCGACAGTGGGTAATCGTGTTCCTGGAAACACGTGTCTCATGTTCCCCCTTGAAGCAGCCATCATCCCTCGCGGGGTCCTCCTTACTCAGCCATACAAGCCGCCCCCGTCGACACGAAACGCGCATTAGGCGCGGCTGCATCCTTATGCCTTCGGGCTTAGACCCCTTTTAAACCCTCCTGCTGGGGGTTTATGCGTTATGACGCCGATACGCACCACGTAGACTTGCCTCAACATGTCCTCGACAAGCTGGGGAGTACCCAGCTTCGAATCTAGCAAAGTACTTCAGCACGACCAAGTTACGATTGTCGCTCAACTGTTCCGGTCGCACTCGCATTCTCATAAACAATTTATTCAATCGAGAGTGAAAATGGAACTCAATTTGCAAGAAGCATTCTTTAGAATAGCCAGAGATTCAACAACTGAATCATTAATTACCGTTATCATTCATTCATAATCGTTAAGATGCTATAAAAAAACCATCGGTAATATACCAGGGGGAAAGATATCGATTCCGGGAGGGATAGTATTCCCTTTAAAACAAACCTCACCGTAGAAGTCACAAAAGAGACACCTGGATATTGATATCCCTGATCATTGATATCCTTGAGAGTGAATTCCCTGAAGAAATCTTCGGGAAAAGACCTGGGTTTCACGAGGGTATACACTCGGACTCCATTAAGAGTCAACCGGTTCGCTGACTTCCTTAGAAACTAGGTTCGTTTCCAAATTTAGATAATGATTGGTGAGGGGTCGAGAGAGGCGCCGCGAGCTCGGCAGTACATAATTTCGTTAGTTCGCTTTCAGTGCGAATAGCAGCCAATCAGACGCAACCATTCAAAAGCAACGAATCAACCAATCGCGCCATGCGCGACGCATGCGCATCTTCGTAGAGCCAACGTTGGGAAGCGAGAAGTTACTCCTAGTGGAGTCCGAGTGTAATTCGTCAACCTGGTGGATCTGAAAAATGAAAATGAAATTAAGAGCTTCAAATTCAGCTGGACATAGGTTTAAAGACCAGGATGAAGTACAGCAATAACAATTCACTTACTAGTTTCACCCCTTTGCGAATATGAAATTCCAAGTTTCGAAAATGCATATATTGCTCTAAATATTCACTACAATGGTTAGATTGTAAGTAAAGTCAACCCCTCGAAGTAGCAAGTGAACTTAGAAAACAGTCATGTCCCTCTAGCCTCGAAAGGGCTTCTCTTGGTATCCAATCGTTAGTCCGAGTAGCTGTAGCGTGTAGGTGACTTGGCTGCTGACACCCTCAGCAGAGTGTAGGTAATGTAAGTGTAGATTGTGGAGGAGTCGTGAAGACAAGGAGGAAAGCACTCGAGTAAGAGGGAACGTGAGCTGTATCGTCAACCGCGGCTTTAATAAACCCCTTGGATTCTCGGCGACGTACCATTGTGGCAGAGCCACCCTGATCTAAGGTGGTTCTCCCCCCTCTCTCTCTCTCACTCTACTCTCTAGGAGTCTCTCAATATCCCTTTGTTTAGGGTGCTTACGAGGACTCCACTGAGGATGTCGCCTCGACGAAACGACGCTACATATACACACCATCCACACTGCTAACAAAATCGACTCGCTTACGAAAAGCCAGCACTTGAAAACATTACTTTCTTCCTCCTTTTTTAAATCAGATGATCCACCTCTAACGATAATCATTGTTCCACTGATTACTTCGATAATATACTTTTTTAAACAGAATTTCACTTCCAAGAATAAAATAAAAGACTGATAGAAATATTTCAGTGCAAGTTTAAGTACATTCAAGTCCCGCGATATGTCAATTTTCGGGCGTTGGCTGAGGCTGCCGTGATGCGCTTCCTGGAACTGCAAAAATGTAAACAAGTTGCGCTACTGCCTGGATATCTGGTGTGATTTAAAGCGGGAGGTGAGTGTAAATATAAAGTAAAAGGCAAATGAGAAAAGGGTCTCACTGGATCGGTATCGACATCAGCTTTGTCTCACTGATAATGAAGGAAGACATTCGAATCTTTCCCGAAATCGTCTACATGGAAAAGCAATCAATTCTTGTGTCTTTTTTCAATTTAAATACTCACAGAAAAGGAAACAATTTACATCTGCAAAATAATTTAGGAAGGCCATAGTTTTCACTCCGAAAGTTGTAGTAAGGGATCGATTATTGTGAATGGCAGTGAGGGCAGGTTGGGAATACGAATTATGCTGTTGAGTGCAATGGTTTCGAACTGTAATAACTGATTATGTCAGGGCACGTGGAGCTCGATACATTTGCGAATCGCCCCTTGGGGCACACCCTAATGAATGAGCTAAAGAATTGTCGAGTGAATGGTACACGCGGATGACTATAGTTTGGATGGCTCTAAAAACGAAGGGGCGGGCGAGGCCACGTGCCGCCAAACCAGACGACTCACTGATCAAGGCACTGCCACTTTATGCTCTCTTTTCTCTAGTTTTCGCTCCTACGTGTCCCTCTTGATGTAGATTAATCATCGTGACCATGTAACAACAGAAAACATATACCTCTTTACCGAGTCTCAATAATAAAATAAAAATAATAAGAATAATCCTAGATAGATACTTTAAATCCTGATATATTATGAAAAAAGCAGATAATATATGACTATATGTGTGTAGCTATCATGTTCAGCAATCAGTATGTAAATCGCAACCTTTTCACTCAGAGGGGGTTCTGGGTGAAACAACAGTTCAGCATAGAGTTGGGGAACCAGTCTTGAGGTTTGCGAAGAACGGGTCGTACGTGATTCGCATAGATTGATCCACCAAGGCAATTGATTGGAACCCTGTATGTCCTTCCACCTCGGCCTTGCATCCCAATTACCTCTGCTCGTCGATATATTTACGAGTATCTCCACGATCGCGTAATATCTCGCCAGAAGTAATTACGAGGGTAGACATTGGGTTGAGGCAACTGCAAAAGTGACTCCACTTCTCGCATCGCGATGATCTTCTTAAGATCCTCATTGTACGAATGTCACGCAACAGTCGTTAATTCCAGAGGGAGGAGAATCTCTTCGATTAGTCTTGCGCATAATGGACTTCCCGAAATCCGATTTATTGTTTACACTCAAATTCTCTCCCCGCATTTCTTTGGAATAATTACTTGGGATTCATTTCTTGACACCTCTATTCCAAACTTTTCATCCCTTTCTAAAAAAACTCAGAAATTTCCTAGATTAGGATTACAATAATGTCATTAAGAAATTATGCTAGGATTATTGTAACAGGAGTATTAAGTAGAGCTTGAGAAGATACATATTTTATTAGACAGAGAGAAGTAGCCAAAAAGTCAATTTGAAGCCTGGTACTTGAAAATTTCATCGACCACTTTGAAAACGTGTAACCAATCCTTTACGTGACCGGTTCAAGCTCAGCCAGTGTCAAGTTTCCATGCAGCATGACTATAATCGACCCTCGTATGATCTAAACCATGCTCGATGGTTCCGGAGTTCCCTTCTTGGATATAATAATCTCTTCGCTGACCAGGCAATGGGATTGGCTCGCTCATGAACATGTGTCTGACATTTTTAATCGTAGGATTAAAATAACTGATGCTAAGGTGTAGGCTGAAATCCATTATCCGTCGGATGAGCGACTGACCACCCAAAGTGTCGCGTGTCCTCTGAGACCTGTCAGGTAGTGGATTCATATTAAGTCCCTCGTTCTCATTTCACCTCAAAGATGAAATACTGTTAAGACAAAAGAAAGAAATGCTGCGACGAATGAAAGAATCCCGCCTTATTTATCTGCCTATCATCGTATAAGTCACGACCATGTGGTCGATGTCTCGTATCAGGGATTAGGTCAACAGATCTTAAGCTCCACTCGAAAACTCGAAAAGAGCCATGGTAAAACGTCAAAGGTCCATAATCTTCGAAGATGATTTCTCAAGATTTCAGGGACTTTCTTTCATATTTAAAAATCGATTCATGCTTTACTGGATGATTACACAAGATGGTTTGTCGTTTCAGGAAGAGGATTTCTCTAAAGGCTGAATTATTTCTTCACTCGTCTTTTGCGGCAGCTGTTTTGGATTTATACTCTAGAATGATAAGTCACTTGCTAAAGCCAGTGGTCTATTTTCGTGCATAGTTCTGGTTGTATCTCGAATTCAGTAATAAAACATTTTTTAACCATTAAGAACTCCATCCACCCCGACGGTAATTGCAGCAACAAAACGTGAGACGATATGTTACCACCTTGGAGCTCGTGACTAATATTCATTGCGGATGTACGTACCTCTAGTCACGCGAACGTTTGTCATCAAGCTAAGAATACTCGCAGAAACTAAGAGGATTACCTCTCCCTCAAGAAACGTTAAGCAAAGTTCAATTTAAAAATTAGGCAGCCGTACACGATGCTCAAAGTTAAGTCACAGGGGTGTATTATCCTTTTTTATAAAAACCGATCAGAAGAGTAATTCTGTATGAGAGACAAGCATATAATTTATCTACTTACTCTAAAATTTGCTGTCCTATAAGTGCAGTAATTTAAATTTTAATTTTTGCTGATCACCTTAATTTTGAAGATTTCCCGGCGCGGACTTTATTCGTGGAACAACTCAATTAGTAATTACCAAAATCTTAAGTTTAACTGGAGAGACATAACGAGTAAGATTAATTATTGCTGATAGAGAGGTTCGTTTGGAGTACTGATTCGGCTTGAATAAAGAGAGTGGTGCTCGAAGAATGGGTAGGGCAGAAGGTAACTTCCGGTGGGCGGTACTACAAGACCATGTGCAACCTGCACATGCTATTGACCATAGATACCTCGACGTGTGCTCCCAGCCTGCATAGTGATGTATTTCAGGTATATGAATGTGTCTTGCAAGTACCTCAGAACCATTGTTGGCAGCCATCTTTCTACCGTCTTATCATTTTTGTGCGTTCGTTCACAATAATTCATCCACAATAGCAATGAATAAATATTAAATACCGCACATTAGGGTGACAATGACCTGTGTAGAAATTTGTCATGACCCAAACCGGGGAGCAAAACTCATAATCATTCAAAATTAACAGAATATAATCTCATTAATAATATGGCTTAATTATTTCTGGATTTCGCGATATGGATCGTAAGAGAACATAAAATTTGATGAGTTTCTAACCGGGTCCAGACCTGACTGCCAAGTCTAGCCATCTAGATGGCCCGATTTGGCTCAAGTTCTGCCCGTTTGGGCCCCTAATAAGTATAACATTGAGAACAAAAATTTACAGGGTAGTGAATATCAACAGTGTCATTGCAATTGAAGTTAATTATTTGTGCTATGTCTGTATAAGCAAGGAAAAGAAGATATAAAAGCGCGGTTTATATTAAAAGCATGAAAATACATCTGCGAATGTAAAAGAGAACTGTCATGGTCAAGGGAATGGAAAAGCTATGAAAGCCAACGAATATATTCCCGGTTGAGTGTGGAAGGGTAGAGGGGGACTAATATTAGCATGGCGCGCCGAGATTGCAGGGAGTATTTTTAATTATTATTTGCGAACAAATAGCAAGCGGAGAGAGAAATAGGACGTTATGAATATGAAAATGCACTTAATTTTTTAAATTAGAAACGCTGGACAGACGGGTACGTTTCCAACTGAATTTTAATTATGATTAATCAGTGAAAAAGCGACTCGACGCGACAGCAAATGACTGTATATCCGTAACGTTGCATCTACAGCTATTTACCAATGCTTTCAGATTTCACGAGAAGTATTCACAAATCGAAATCAAACTTAATTACTCTGATTGATATCTGCATCTGCACGTTTCATTAGCAATTGTCACTGTCAAGAGAAAACATCACTAAACGGACTTTTTTCCAGTAAATAATAAATGGAACAGAACTAATTTTAATGAAATTTATGAAGTTATAAATGGTGTAAGGATAATATGTTAAAGTGGTGATGACTTTAATGATGAATTGGCGGTAATTCTTGGAGTTGTTTCTGGCAGAGCGGAAGAGTAAAAGGAAAATTTCTTGCAGTGTTGAGATGTCGGTTGGTCGTCTCTCTTTGCAACAAGAAAAGAGCCGCCTGGTTTGCACACGGCAAACGTTGACATCCGACTGGCTTCTCGGAACGTAGTACATGGCTACCAGCTTGCAAAATAGGCATTCGTCGACACTAAGCAGCGTTTGCCTCATCGTAAGGCCACAATAAATAATGCTACCAACTTGCAGGTCTGTCTCGCACAGCAATTTTCACGTCTAAATTACTAAGCTTCTCATGTCGTACTTTCTTTAACGTCTTATATGTATTTATATCTCACTCCCTCGCAAAGTGAATTACAACCATGCATTCGTGTCTAATAGTTATCCATTCAAATCTACGACTGTGCAAATTAACATTATTCACAACAGCTACTTCCATTTCAATTTTCATGCAAATCCAAAACCACAATTAGGTTTCACAATTGCTTGCAATATTGTATATAATATTCACTCATAGTGTGTTATTTTCGAGAATAAATACACAGGTGTGTTAAAATGTGACGTGTTTGGCAAGGGCGGAAAACTGGATAGGAAGGCGGAGTCCAGAAGGAGGGAAAGGATAGCAGGGGAGACAACAAGCAACTGACACCGTAACTATGAGGGTAATACAAGCCGCCATTAGCCATAACAAGTGGTACAGAATTTTTTCTTTTGAACTCCTCAGATCTATCATTTTTCTTCAGCTTTTCAAGTTATTTCATCATAATGACCTAAACTACATTTTTGATTCCTAACATTCTAAATTATTCACCCAATTGCCATTTCCAAAAAGTCTCTGTATCTGAATTTATTCTCAAAACCTCCCTTATGGAAGTCAAGAGATAGAATTCCTATCCCCTTGTATCTCCTTTTATCTCCAAGATAGAAAGGGATTCAGCTTTTTTAACTCTTTCTATCCTATCCCCTTCTATTTCTTTCTATCTCCATATTAATCCAAATCCACACCTATCTCTTTGAATCTCCTCTTTTCTATCCCTTCTATTCCCGTCTCTCTTTTTCTATTTCTTTGTTAATCTCAATTCGCTCCATATATTTTTCAATTCCCACTTCTCTATTCCTTCCTATCTCGCATTTATTCTCGTCTATACTTTTCTAGCTCCTTATAAATTTCAATTCGCTCCTATCTTTTATAATATCCTTACCTATATTCCTATCTATCACTCGCCTATTCCTGCTTATCTCTTTCTAACTCCTCTTCAATCTCAATTCGCTCCTATCTCTTTCAATCGCCACTTCTCTATTCCTTCCTATATCTCGCCTATTCTGGTCTATACCTTTTGTTTTAAAAAAGTAGTTATTTGCAATTAACTGAAGGCATATGGGAGGCGTGACCTTAGGCATATTGGCAAAAGGAAAAAAGGAAGTAGATGGAAGTAGCAGACAAGGAATAGTAAAAGATAGAGAAAACAGGAGATTGAAATAGATAGGTTAGTGATTATACTGACAAAGAGAGATAGGATGGGATAGAAACAAGGAAATTAAAAGAGGTAGGTGAATACAACGACTGAAAAAATATAGAGGTGGATAGACGAGAGATAAATGAGGAAATTGAAGATATAGGTTATAGGTATTAACAAAGGGATTGAAAAAGATAGAGTTGGATAAAGAAGCTATAGACTGGGATAGAGCACTTCCGGATGAGTGATTTAGGGTTTTACCGCATAACTCCTTAGTCCAGGACAGCGAACTGGATGCCCGCGGGTTCATGTCCCTATATATAGATGCGGATATAAAGAGATACCAATTTCTAGCGAGAGAGATAGATTTAGAGATAGAAAGGAATTAAATTTTTTTCTGCGTAGAGATAGACTCAGAAATAGAAAGAGATAGATATTATCAGACGTAGGAATAGGATTAGGTATAAGAAGAGATCAAACATCACCGATCTCGGGGATACTACGGTGGTTAGAAGGAGATAGAAAACCCCTAAATTTCTATCTCTTTCTATCTCTTTACTTACAGCAGGGATTGTTTTTCAACTTATCAATCGATCAACCAATTCCAGATTGTGCTCGGTATCGCTCCTGGGCGAAAATTCTACAAGGCGAGGAAACGATTTGGAACTGGAATCCCAGAAGGATACAGAGGCACGATCAGGACTCGATTAATGCGGTATCCGAGGATCTGCGTGGTTGGAGTCTCGGGGATGCTTTTAGAATAGGATCCGTAATGGGATTCAGGGGGTTTCACACATCGTGTTACAAGCACATAACCTGCGTTCCTGTGTTCGTGAATTTGGTTTAATGTGTGTCGATGCATGCGTGATTCACACATTCACATGATGTACCCAAAGTGTTGTGATACAATCGCTAACTAACTTGTACCCACTTTGAAATTCTCTCATATACTCCTCCTTCCTTTTACCCCTCTTTTTCCTTTCTTATCAGCTAACGTCTCTGTCTCCCCCCTCCACTCCCACCACCAGAACCTTAGAACACTCTCCTGCTGTGAATTCAGCATCCTTCGCATCTCCTCCACTCCACCTCCTCCTGGGAAATAACATCGCTGTCTACATAACAGCTTTAATCTTATTTCACAGACTTCAGCTTCCAACTCATCTCCACGACTCGGGACCAAAAAGCATGGATGGATGATGTGCTTGAAGTGACACGCTAATTTTTTTTTTCCCCTTTTTTTTCTTTTGCAGATTTCCAGTGCAGAAATTTCCAAACTCGTTATCTATCACAAAAGTCAAGCTCCGATCGGATATACTGGTTGTAGCGAAGATAGGACGAATGATGTGGCTCTGACTGGGGCCGGATCAGCTAGCCACAAGTCCAACCAATTCCTGAAAATGGTGTTGCAATAGACTTCCTGGTAGCAACTGTTGCTAAAATTCAAAATTTCACTGGTCTACGCACTTTTGGAAATTATTTTTGGAAATTTCAACCAAATGGGCCATTTTTTAATTATTTCTTGAATTTTTCCGGATCGTAAGAGAACAGAATATAATTGATAGGTTTCTATCCCGGGCCAGATCTGGCTGTCAAGTCGAGCCATCTGTTATGGCGCTGATCGGGTTCCACGCTTCATTTCGAGTCTGGCCCGTTCTAGATGGCCCGATTTGGCTCTCAAGTTCTGCCGATCGGGCCCCTAATAAGTATAACATTGAATCTAATCTGGTTCATCAGTGGAATTATTCAAAATCCTTCCTTTATTTCATGAGAATTATTAACCAACAGAAAAAATTGAGTATTCTGGAATTAGATAATAAAAAATCCGTAGCTTTATACTTCCTTAAGTTATCTTATACTTTGTAGCTTAACTTTAAATAATATTTTTTTTATTTCTAGAGGAATAGGTAAAAGAATAAAATAAATATGCCACAATGAAGAATAATTTAAGTTAATTTCTTGCGATCCTCCTTCAATTTTCCTTGAGCGCTAAAAGCAGAGAAAAACCGAGTTTTCTTTTAGCAACGTAGATAGTATAGAGACCATCATCATCCATAAAACCAACCTCGCTGGTCGACCTGTTCTGGCTCTCCCGCTTGGATCCAAGTGTTTTTACAGCTCCAGCCTCGAGGTTACTAATTAACGTAGCCTGGACCATAAATTTGAAATTGATCGGTGCTTTTTGCGCCAAGTGATTTGGGGACCACGTCGGTGTCTCGGTGACTGGCAGCTTGTAACTGCCGTCAAAGCACAGAAGGACAAAGATACTCCCAAAAACTACCCATGATCCATTAAACTTCCTCTTTTATATATTTAACTAATTACTTTGTATTATTATTTCGATAATTAGTCCGAACATTGCCAGACGCCAAAATTTGAAGCAAGACATGTAAGTACCAGTAATTAGTGCAGACGAAATTGGAACCTTCGTTGCTAATGCAATAGTAGAATTTTATTCTCTTTATAAGGTCTCGATCTCGATTCGGATGGACTAATTAGTCTATTAGCTGGTCATTCAGCGAGCCAAAAAAGGTTGAGGAACCGCGCCACTCTTTTCATCTTCGTCTTTGTGTATCGGGTCCAGGCGCGAATTACGAAGTAGTTTTTGCTCGCAGCTGCTTCTGCGTCTAAAAACCGGCTTTTGCCGCCCTGTTCGAACGCCCACGTACAACGGGTCATTTTCAATTAGTGGTCGCGTGACGCTTCAACATTACTTTCCAAGCTGAAAAGTTACGTCAACGAATAGCCCACACTCCTCGACGTATAGCTTTGCAATAATCTTCAGGTAAAAAAACAACTCCTCCTCTTAATTGTGTTACAAGTTCCATTTTTATAGGCGCGAAGAATTTTTTTATTGATCCAATTAATTTAGGGTATGATAACAATTGCTGGAAACAGTAAGTGCAAAAAGTATAGAATACATCCAAGTTTTTCATACTCGTTCACCTCATATCTCTTCACGCTTGAACCCCCATATCAGAAATTCACACCGCGTAAACAGGTCGAGAACATTATACCATCTCTTTTCTTCTTTTTAGGCGTCACTACAAGGCAAAGCGTCAGAGCGGAAGGAAACATCTTGGGAATCAATAGACTGTCCAAGTGCCCACCGGCGTCTTACTGTCGCGGGTAAGGTGGCGGATCATGATAATTATTATGTAAATTCAAGGAGCCATTTATAAGAGTTATCTCCTGCACCATATTCACGGATCAGACGAGTATTGAAATTTGAAATTCGCTGCGAACAAGCCGGCTGGAACGATCTCTGCTACGTCAGCATTTTAATGTGACTTATGTATACCGACGTTTCAAACAAGTATGAGGGCGTACCGAGAAGACAAGAAAACAGAAAAAGAAGAAGATGTATGCAAAAGAGAAGAACTCCTGAGGAAGAGCGAGTATAGAGATATATGCTCTTAAGTATGGGTTTACAGCAGATCTGTATCGTGAATTTTACTCCAGGCAATGTCTGACAGACTTCCATCGTTTTGATAAGAAAAAAACATGCCTTTCATTAAAAATTTTGAAAAAAGTCAAATATTTGGGTTTAAATTCGACATTTCCCTTCATCAGCTTTGAATTTTGATCATTATTTGAGGACTTATAGTTCACAAACCTTGTAAAATTGAATTTGGTTTGTTAAACTCAACCTTTTTTTGCAAACTGAATTTTGTCACCACTCCAAAGCTACCTCTATGAAGAAACAAGAAAAATGATTTTTTTAGATAAAAAAACAAATTTGGATTGAACTTTAACGCATAATTTTAATTGAAAATTCATTGACATTACGTGAAACCTCCCCCCTATAGCACGGGTATGAAATATATCCATATGTCTCAATCGACAGCCATACTCAACCACCATTTCCGCGTTTTTTTGTACCTAAATGATGAACTTCTAATCGTTATCAGAGAATATTTCGCAACAGTTTCGTGGCAGTTGGAACTGAACCGATGCACGGAGACCTCGGGTTCCCTGGCGTTACATTCCCGTGAGATTTATGCCTGAGTAGGGCCGCCGACTGTGCCCGAGTGCAAGCTTCGTGGTAACCAACGACAAATATATCGAGGTATTCCCGTGGAATTGAGCTGCGCTCGCTCTTATACCGGGGTCACACGAAATATGTTCGTTCCTCCTTCGACAATTTGATCCCACCGGCGAGATAGCATTGTGCTCCCTGCTCGGCTAAGCAGATATATTTATATCCCGCGGTCTGTATAACCCATTCTGCATGTACGCGATAGCAAAGTCGGTCCTCTGTCCTACTCCCTGGAAAAAAAATGTATAGTTGGTGTAACAGCGTTTTTTGTTGAGTGACGTTTAATGTCGTGGTTTATTATTATTGGCCCCGAACAACAGACTCGAGTTCGTTAGGAAATTACACTCCGACAAGAAATGGGAAAAGTATAAGGATGTATCCGCATTCGCGGAAACGATACGAGATTAGGTCTCCTCTCTTCTTCACAAATTAAACGGCTGAATTAAACATTAATACCTTTTGGAGGAATTTGAATTTATAATTTCGCATTTCTCAATGGCTTGATCTGTTCACCTCAGGCAAGATCTACTCGCATGCCGGCTGTTTTCTGGATAGTGTGGACACCTTTCTTTACCCCTCTGATGTACGCAAAGTTGCCGTATGTTTTAACACGTGTTTCTGGTAAAAATTTACCGCGATGCAGCCGAGATAAGGGACGTGGTATGGAGAGTTCCTCCAGGTTCATGGGGAGCATAATTCGCCCCATACTCCGCAGAAGACATTCTCCTGGCCCTGAGGATGTCCAAGTAACCTCATGCAAAAAGAGGCTAGGTCAAGCCTACACTAACCCCGAAACGACATCGATATTCATATTCTTGCATGTTGCCAACTGTGCATCTTGATTTATGGAATCTGGAAAAATTTATCTCGTATCTACTCATAACATCGATCATTGATCTCTTCACATTTATGCGGCTATATATGCTAATTCTGAAACTATTTCAAAAGATTTAGCTGATTTTGTGAAAAAATGAAAAGACAATCCACTCCATCCATTAAGATAGCAATTTCCTCCAGAAAGCTGAGTACGATCTTTCGTATGTATACGTAAATACGACAAGCTCCCGCTCTATAAGAGTGCCTCCGAAGTCAATTTTCGTGAAAGTACAGCGAGGAAAAGTGGATTCGTGGGAGAGATCCAGTGGAGTAAGCAATTTTCTTATCGGACCTGTCATTTCCGGTCGTTCATCTCATGGCTTGTAGTTAGAAGGCGGGACATTGATTAAAGGTCCGTTTTAACTCGCGAAATAGGTATCCCCGTTCTCTTATTTCGCTCCTTTGATTCAATTTACGAGCGAGATAGCGACCGATAACGGGACTTTCGCAGCATCGTTCTATTTTCAACTGCGCTCGATTGCGTTTTCTTCACCACCCACTTTCTTCTATCTCTGCCTCTCATTTCTCGATTCGGCACTGAAGGTGGCCGCATTAACGTCCTTCGACTCTCTCCATTGGACCTTATCAGCAGTTGATCAAATCATCCCAAAGACCCAGGCCATTCCTCTTCTCCGATCGAAGGACTATAATCAACCTTTCTTCGCTTTGGACCTGAACTCCAAGGATTTTTATCTATCTACCAATTCTACATTTTCCGATTATGGAACACCTTCAGGATCTGTAGATGATCAATATTCTGGAGAATTTTTAATTAATTTAATTTTATGGCTAATAACTCCGCCGGAAGTAAAAGAAAAGGATAGAAATTTTTGATAGAAAAGTATATAGATTTTCTATCCCTCCAAAGTACACATTGCATCCATCAAACGCTATATCTTTTTCTATCTTCTATAATATATTTTTCTATGCTTCAGTCAATTATTTCTCAAAAAATTTGAATCTCTTCTATCCATCTTTAAGTTCCTTATTTATGTCTCATCTATCCACCACTATCCTTTTCAATATATGTGATATAAAAAGATTAAAATAATTGTACAGGGATAGATATGGTCGACAAGGATAGACATGGTTAGAAATGTAGTGATTGAAAAGGATAGACTTGGTAATGCACTTCAAGAAAGATATAAAAGGATTGAAATGATTCAACAAGCAGAGACAAGGATAGGAATGTAAAGATTGAAATGGATAGACTTGGTAGTATGGTATATTTCAAGAGAGATAGAAAAAGATTGAAATGTTTATATAAGGATATATATAGATAGAATAGTAGAGATTGAAAAGGATAAGCGTGGTATTTTATAATAAAAGATATAGTTAAGGATTCAAATGATTAGACAAACGATAGACATGCATAGGGCAGTTGGGATTGAAAAAGATAAACGCGACACCAGATTGCAAAACGGACAGAAAACGATTGGTGTGGATAGGCGGAGAATAAGGAAAGATTAGCTTGGATAAGGATACATTTTTCGTTTATATTTCAATTCTGAAGATTGAAAAAGGTACAAATTTTGAAAATAGTGAGAAAATTCGATTAGTCGACATTTGAAGAGTAATTTTTGTAGCTTACTAACGACATCTAGTCCGAAACAACTGGTAGCTTAAGCATTTAGGAAGGAGAGGTTGCGAGAAGAGAATAACGACAAGAGGCGAGTAAAGTTTGATATTTCGTCGAAAAGTCTCGCATTGTCTAAAAGTTGATGGCGTCACCCCAAGGAGGAAGATAACATCTGGTGCTGCCTCTATCAACAACCCAGCCACCCCCATCTTACCACCCCACGTCGTGCCGCACAACCACCCTTGCATCCAGATCTGCTCGAAGGAAACTCGTCTTCAATTATTCTTGTACCCACCCTCTCTTACATTCTCACTTCTACCCCTACCCCTATTTCTCTCTCTATTTCACCCTCTCCTCAACTTCACTGGTTTTCCGTCTCCCTGTTCCTTAACTCTCCCTTGCGCCCACGCCACCATCCGGCACTCTCGTCCCGACGTTTCCGTCTGTCACGCAGTTGTGACGAACAACGAATTTATGGAATTACGAAAAGCGTCGGAATTAATTTGCATACATAAAAAATATATAACTCAAACTCCGAAGCATCCGCGGGGAAACCCCGCGTGGCTCCTTCCTAATTGTGCAGCGAGCTGCTTTTGGCTAAGGGTTCGTTGTGAAAACATATTAAACTACACACACTCGCAAACAATTCTCTGCCACTTGACGATAACTTCATTAATTTATTCTTGACGGATAAAATAAGGTAGAATCTCACGTGGCCTTAGGGATTGGAAAATTAATATTTTCCACGCTCCTCTTTTTCCCCGTCCAATTATGCAATTGATATATTATTCATACATTTTGCACTCATCTTTGCATGAAACAGAAATGTTAATTTCTCACCTTACTGCTGATATATTATTCACTGTACTTAGCCTTAATTGATATACCATTCAGGTAATGAATTCCATCGATGAAATTAATCCTGAACTATTGCAAATCAGAGCTGAGCCATCGAAAGTTTTTAAATAATAAATTCGTAAGAATGAGGCTGATAATTTCTTTTTTTATAGAATATTAAGGTAAATAATAATGATTTCTAATTTATAATAAAGTCTAAACTTGATGAGTTGGCGTCGGATCGTAAGTGAATCGAAAAGTTCTAATCCTATCAATCAAAGGATATTAAAAGCGACCGCCTCAGGGGTGTCGTTTCTTCACCCTTTTAATAAACTCGGGAGAAAGTAAAGGCTGATTTAAAAGAGAAAACCTCGCGGAAAGAATCAACGAGGGTGAAATCGAGGCCCGGGGTAGGACCTCTAAAAGGGTCGTAACTACTTAATTCCAAAAGACACCGCTGTTCGCACCACAGACACCTCGACACCAAAACCTCTTTGCATTACAAAAGAACGACGGGAAATTCCAATTCCCGTCGATTCCACTTTTACCAAATCCAAGACATTCGCACTCCTTTATTCCCCATTATTATTTTCACATTAGCACCTTCGACTGCTATCTTCAGTTTCACGTTTTATGGCAAATTGGCACGCACATTTCTCTCCAATTCAACCAATGTTCAAATATTCCTACAATACAAATATACAAAATACAAATATACAAAAAATATTCTCTTCAAATATTAAGTACCCGACACGATATTATGAAAATAAACAGCAGGAAAATATTACGCATCATATAATCGAGATGAGTGGAATCATGTTGTAGGAATCAAGTGGAGCAGGTAATGTATAATGATTGTAATTCAGCTTGCCCTCCCGCTTGTCAAACAGGATGTCCAATCAGGTTCGTGACGACTTCACGTGTGCAAAACACAGCAATTGCAAAATGCTATAAAACAAACGTCATTTTCATAATTATACGTCGAGCCTCGTCAGGACACATATCGTTTGTGTTCACGCCAATGTTGCTCGCAACATGCAAGAGTTTGATGATTATGTTGTTAAACATCTTATCGTATATCGTAAATGTGATATAAAAGTATAAGTATTCTTTGTCCTGCATTTGAAACTATTATATTATTATATTTAAACGTTTTCTAAATATGTTGCGAAGTCTTGTCAATTTTTTGACGCCTTGAATCTGCCTACCCGCATATTTCAACCTGAATGCACAAAAAGAGGACTTTGGTGACAAAGTGGAGAGAACAACTAGCAACAGTTGCAAGCAGAGAGGCATATGTGTATGAGTTAACGACTAAATTACGTAAATGAGCAACCTCCTTTACGAAAATGTTTAACTTTTTAAATGGCTGAATTTTAAAAGGACCTGCATGATATCCATCCATCAAGCACTTAATAACACTCAATGGTTCAACGCCTGATTTCATTCACCTCATTTTCATTTTGAATAATTTACTATTATACATATATTGAAGCTTTGACAGGCAGAATCATGAACAACATAGTGGTTGCTTTATTCATTTACTTTCATGCTGCGTAATTTGTATGAGTGACGTAGAAATGAAAATGCAAATTGGAAAGTGATATTACGTAATTAACAGGTAGTGGGTTTCTATTTTTCATTTTAATGCTCTTAGAAGAAAGTAATGGTATTCAGTTTAAAATTCACTGAATATTTTACAATTGTATTAATAATATAATAATAATTCCCTTTTTCTAATTTCTGTCCCTATTATCATTATTTTCCTTTTTCAAAACACAATTTATCTTAATTGAAAAGTTATCCGGTAATAAATATTTCTTTCTTCCTTTATTTCTTCTTCTATTCTTTAATTACTTTTCCAAGTCCTTATATTTGCTTCTTTCTTTTTGTTCATATTCTTATTCCTGCTACTAATTACCTTCTTTACCCCTCTACTTATCCTAATCTCTGCATTCTTTACCATTTATTCATGCATCTCCTTTTATAGGTTCTTCGAGTTTTCCAAAACTAATATGCAAAAAAAATATTTCAGAATATTTTTGCAAAAAAGGTTGCTTCTATCAAAAGTGACATTAAGCTTTGTAATCTTTACATTTTCCAATATTTAAAAAATGGTTTAATTAAAAATTTCCTCAGTTAATAAATACCTAATACAACATTCTAATCAATTATCCGGACATATGTATGTATCTTAAAACGTGCCCAAAGATTTTTCGATTATAAGTTCTCAAATAATACAAATTCAAAGCTTATGTAAAGGGAAGATAGTCGTTAATGCGTTCTTTGTAAGAAAGTAAATAAATGCATTTGCAACTTCATATCATAATGAGGAAGCAAAGTGCTTAAAAAATACGCACAAAAAATATAAACACATACAGTTAAATGAAACACCCAAGGTCGAATTCACAGCTAATTTTATTCTCTCTTCCATTGCTTACACTTCTTCCTACTCTTGTTCCTCTTCTTTAGTTACATTTCCAACTATACTTTCATTTATCTGTTTTCTATTCACTTCCTCTTCTCTTTTTCTCTTCCCTTTCCTTATATCTTCTACCCCCCCTCCCCCATTCATTACTGAATCACCCATCTCTTCACTTCTCTCCAAAAATGAATTATCCAGCCCTTAATTTCAAAGTTTGACTACTTTATGACGAAAACCTTTCCTAATAATGAATCAGCCTAACTGCTCAATTGATCTCGGGAGCGAGTCCTGAATGTCGAGCATGAAAATAGTCGTCTCAAGAAGCGATTAAACTGAGAGGACGTTCTGGTGGTGTCACCGCAGTTGTAGGTGCGAATCGGACGTAGCAAGGACGGTGAGCACGGTGTGTCCAACGTTTCTCCGGGGAGCGATCAATGATAGGCCGGGGGTACGAGTCACGTGACCTCGCCGCGGGGAGTTCGCGCAATGCATCACCAACCAGCCGCCCCCGCTCACCCCACCCCCAACACCCCACAACACCACCGGAGCTAGCCACCCCGCATCCTGCCGGATCCACCCCACTTCCATCTTCCCTCATCCTCACTCAACCCCACCAACGACCTCGTCGACCATCTCGTCCCACTCCCTGCGACAGCGAGAGTACTAAACGGGATTGTTGCTACGTTGCTCTTGGCGACCAGCAAGTGTCGTCTTCGCGAGAGCCTCCTACGCTAGTCGGTAGGTCGCATTGACCCGGCTGATTTTCAACGCCTTCGACTCCCACCCCCAACAAGCTTTCTTACTTGCTCTCCTTCTCTACAGCAGAGAGAGAAAAGATACTTTGCCAGATTTCTGTTTGTCATGGAATAGCTGCTGATGCTCCTTCTGTGTTGCTTAAATCTGATAAACCTGGAAAGACGTATTTCAATGCGAGAGGGAAGGTCAGATAAATGTTAGATTTTTTATTGGAAAGCGTGGAAGAAACGTAAATGATATATAAATAAGTGTATCAGGGGAAGATGAGTATAGAAAAGGGAGAGGGATTAAAAGAAACAAGAGAGGAGAGGGTCAGAAAAAGGAATAGGCACATAGAGGGTTGAGAAATGGAAGATGTATATGAAACAGAAGAAGGAATAGAAAAGTGAATAGGAATGGGTGTATAAAAAGGGAGGAGTATAGATACGGAATAAGGAATATTAAATGGAATAGGAATGGATTAAAAAAATATCGAAGGGATGGAAGCGATAAATTAATATTGAGAGTAGCGGGGAAGAGGAATGGAAAAGGAGTAAGAAAGAAGAAAGATAAATTCTGGAGTAAGGAGGAAGGATGAAAGAAGAAACAAGAAGGAAGAAAATGGAAGAACGATAAATTAATATTTAAAGGAAAGGGAGAATGAATATAAAAGAAGGAAGGAGGAAAGGAGTAAGGAAGAGGGAAGAAAAGCTCTTGAAGAATGAAACCTAGCTGAATTTTTCGTTAAATTGAGAAAATTTGTTGTTTCGATCATGGATATTAAAAAAATCATATTTTAATCACATTTTCTTGAATGAAGAGCGTATAAAAAAAATTATATTCTGAATTAAAGTAACCCTTTCGAGCATAATAATCTGCAATAAAAAAATTGATAAATGAAATATACGAGTAGTTCCGAATCTAGAATTCCAGACTTGATTTGTGAAATTTGCGGGATATCAACCCTGGGTCATTCAGTGAAACGAGATTCGGAGTTCACCGACGTTTTCAATGCTTGCAACTATCGCCCAAAGTACGCTCTCAATTGCTAAAATAAAACCGCATCGTTGAAACCCGTCGTTATCAACACACGGCGATAGTTTTGTCCCTCAGCTGGGCACGAAAATTCTGCAAAACGACCCTCGATTTAGTTGAAAGTCTGGTTTTATGCCACCAACACTCTTACTACATTTTTACACACGCTGTTTTTAAAAACGAGAAATAAAAAAGATAAATGGACCACTTTACATATATTTCGAACTTCAACAGACTTTTGAAATTCTTCTTTTCTTCCAACACAATCTGTTTCTAAACAAAATATCTTTTATGGATTTTTTTCCAGTCCTTTAGATTAGATTGTGACTCTCCCAATTGTGATCTAATTGTTATGATGTTCGAATTTCAGTAATATTGTGAAACATGATTGTATTTTAGAAAGGTTATTTTTCTTAGGGATCCTCCCCGATAGTTAGGAGAGGCTTTCAAAGGAAAGAAACATATCGCACCTTTCGAGTGTGGCTATAAAAATTGTATATCGAGGGAGGTGTATCGCTTACGGTAGTGGGCGCCTCGCGTTTGTTGTCCGTATAAAACTCCGGTCAGTACCGGGGGGTGTTATGTTATAGGGGCGTTAAAGTCGGACCCGATGAACTCATCCCCGACTACTGACGTGTCCTCTAACACCGCTGGCTTCACTAGACATCCATAAAAATACGACCACCGTCGCTAGCCTCCGGGCTCCAGTGTACCGCCATTATACCTCTACGAGAACCGTCTGTTTGCATACTAAAAAGGTTTAAAACTCCCGGGACAGAAATAATATTCACTCCCTTCAACTGCCGCCTGCAGGTTACCAGGGAAATTTCAAAGTGCTACTTGATTCTCAGAAAAAATGCCTTCCTTAAACTCTTTATGGTTCTGCATTTTGCATCACGCAGTTCGTTATTCAAATATTTTTTGGATCTACTTTGTTTGTATCTATTTTGTTAGGCTGATGTGATTTCTTAATAATAATGTTGTGCATCATGTAAGAACCTTTCTGCTTTGTTTGTTCTCATGAACATTTTCATTACCATCATCATTATTCTGGGATAGATTTGTACAACTATGATCAGAAAAGCAAAAAACTTCATCCATTGCTTAAAGAGTAACCATCGTCTAAAATACCATCAACTAAACCACAAACAACCATCCTGTGAGAAATCTCATGTGAAAGCAACAAAGAACCATCTATAAGCATTTATTTAACAACGTAATTATTTGTAGACTGACCTATACAATCTGAAAGAGCAACCATCATCTGAAGATGCCAACTCAACTAAACTACTAAGAGCGATCCTCTCTAATCTGATTGCAAAATTGATGGCAACTAACGTTAAATTGGGAAAGCTAGAGACGGCCATTGTGGACACTAACTGGCGATTTTATAGAACGTCATCCTCGTCCACCTTACAGTGGAACCAACAGCAATGTAAACAGTTCTTGTAACCTTTTCGACCTGCTATCATGGCATCGCCGCCCCATTACGATCCTGTTGGCCAAACAGTAAATCTTCACCTGTTACATCGAACATCTATTAATACCCTAAATCATATTCATCATTCGGAAAGATATGATCGAAGCTAGCGGAATGGTTTCAAATAAGATATTTTAACAGAAAATAACATATAATATAAAATATTAATGTTGTGCAAACAATGATTTGAGTGTTCAAGGACACAGTATTGGATACTTGGAACAGTTCCGAGGAGCTAATAATACCAAGGGTGCAATGTCAGTGGCATATCGAGGACATGAATCATCGAACAGGAGTTTGCAATGTCTAGGAGAGGATGGATTACACACGTCGCAATTCGGGGACTGCATGCGGTCTAGAGAAGCGAGGTTAGGCGCGTGCGAGTCGGATTTATTGCTCCTATTATGACGTTGACGTATCGCTTTCCCAAGGGTCATAAACCAAACCGAAGGCGAACCTAAACCTCGTGTAGTTTAAAGCCACGCTGGCCGCAGCTCGCAATGTCCGAATCCGTACTCTAACACTCTGATCCCATAGACCGCTATGTCCAATCTCTATTCCATAGCCTTTGGTCCATGGGTTTCAGTTGCCATCCCCTAAGAAGCTCTAATCCCTTTTGTTCCTAGAACTTCCTACAAGATTTAGAATCCTCTGTTAATTTGAAATTTGTCAGACGATTCTCGAATTCGCCGGGACTGGATCAATAATGACTTTATGTTTGTTAATTGATGTTGTTTCAACGTTAGCTTGGGGAGTTGATGATAGGTTGTAGTTTCGTTTGTTTCACAAGAATACCACTTGTGTCTTTCCTCATGTCCGGAATATTTTTGCATTTAAAGAGTCCTTTAATTGTAATGACATGGTGCGAAAAACTAAATGCTACCAGCAGGTTTTTCGAGTTTAATAAGTGTTGCAAAGACAACCCTAGCGTGCCAAGAGCCCATAGGTAGCAAGTACTCTAAGTACCTCGGAGTGGGTTGTACCACGTCGAAGTTCGCATGTTGCAATATCTTATGCCCGAGTACCGTTGGCGGAGAACTATAGGGCACTTTGAAATTCCTGTAATTCAGCGACAACCGAGCGCTAACATCTCGAACATGGTTCGAGAAAACCTAGGTATGCACGTTAGCGAGTTACCACATTAGCAAAGGCGCATAAAGTTCTTTCTACCACCAACCCTAAAGACAAGCGGTATTTCTGCCTTCTTTTGTTGCAACTCCCTTGGAACCTCTGAAAATCGATTCCAAGTAATATGTAAAATATAAAAAGATATTCTCTAAAAAGGTGTGTCCTCTGGAAAATGAAATTGTAAGAATGGCAAATCCTGGCTGTTGGGATGTGTGCAAGAGGTAAAACCGCTGTCTCCGCCTAAGTTATTGGCATTTTCCGTTCCGTAATGGTTGTCTACGTTTCAGTAACAGGAGGGTGACGGTCCACAATTTAAAGGGCGTGCAAAGCGTTTTATGCGTCGGATGCGGTGGACCCGATTCAATTTATACTCACCCCCCGTTTCCGGTAGTGAACTGGGATGCTACAGATCTTGCGGGTTGGCGGCACTTCGCCTCACTTCCGGATTTTCTCTCGATGAAATACGAGCGACGGAAAGTAAATCGCAGTTACAAAATGGATTCCCGATATGCACCTACAGCACGTCATGCGTCACCGAGCTTCACATTCTCATTTCTCAATGCAATAAAAGAAGCTTCGGTTATGGATAAACGATCAACTAACACAATACGGCTAAACTCTAAACTTCATCCCTCATTCGTAATATAATTACTATTTATTGCATTTGTTTTATTTAATATAGTGAACTGGTGAACTTTTTACCATTCGAAACGGGAAAATGAAAAATAGAAAAACATTTGAGAAAAACGCATTTGTCATTTCCCGAGCTCAAAATTCATGGAAGTTGTTCGGTGTACTCGAAATACTCCCGAGGGAGAAACCGAGGTATTCAATATCAGATCCCGTGTTCGCAATGTATTTATTCACACAATGTCAAGCTTAGCAGAACAGGAGAAATGCAATCTTCCTTAGAGCGTCTTACGCTAATGGAAAGTATATGTATTTCGGAAATATTTTCTCGATTCCTCGCGACGGGGATCTGAATAATGTTTAGAGAAGAGTACACAATCGTATTGCAAGTATAAATCCCATTTTACCATTTGAGAGTTAGAGAGATAAGGTTAAACTAATTTCTCTGTTTTCTTATTATAAGAAAAACCTATTGGAATAATTATTACTCAACATGAAATGATTGTACAAGGATGGATATAGATAGAACAGTTGGAATTGAAAAAGATAGGTGCGG
>JAUESI010000033.1:7079127-7091997 GCA_032275145.1 Synergus laeviventris | reverse complement strand
TTATTATTTGTAAAAATACAATTTAAGCTTTTCTTTCTGGAAAATTGTGCAGAAATGCTGAGAGCTTCAACTGGCCGAGATGATCCCATTCAAAAGGATCAGGTTCCAATCCTGGAAGCAGACAAACCCTTTGAAAGTAAAATGAAGATTTTATCCAATCACTTCCGGTCACGATACAATGTTTCGCCTTCATTCTTTGTCAGGGTGCCAGGACGGTAATAAGACAAATTTAATGACAATTATAATATTATAATTCTTCTGGAAAATATTACAATTTTACTATTCCAAAAGGGAAGTTACAAAAATGATAATAAATTGATGCAGGGTCAACATAATTGGCGAACACATCGATTATTGTGGCTATGCAGTTTGTCCAATGGCGATTCAGCAATACATACTTGTCGCTGTGGCACCATCAGAAAAAAATGAATTTCGACTAACAAACCTTGATCCAAAATACGAAGATTTTGAATGCACCAATTTTAAAGGCATAAGGTATATTTTTTCTTATTTTGAATCTTAAATTCCTTATTATGTATAATATAAGGACTCAAGATAGTGAGAATATTTAACTGTGTTTATTTTACGTTCATGTTAAACAAAGTTTATTCGATATTCGCAACGAGGATTATTTAACATATTTATAGTCGATTCAGTGCACTGGACACGGGAGACTAGGAAGAGAGTTAGCGAATTTAAATAAAGTAATAAAGTTACTAATACGAGCATACACTAAGTACCGACCCTTTGAAAATAAATTAAGTTTAAAATCCTCAGAGGGTATTAGGACCAACAACGTATTTGACAAGCAATTTCAAAGAGATAACTTTTGAGTGGACTTTTAAATCTTTTTATACAAAAACCTACGTCAATTAAACCTCTCGAAACCTTTTATAAAAGTCATTTTAGTCTAGAGAAAATTCTATCACTTGATCCGAGGGAAGTTTGTGCTTACTTAAAAACAAGAACGAAGTTACAGATTTTGTTATCTATTTTAGACACAAAGAGGTCAATAATAATTTCTGTTATTAATTAAATTCAAATTCATTTCCTACAAAATAAAACGTCTTCTACATTAACAAAGATTTAATTACGTTACCCCGCGTGGATAAATAGAATTTTTTTTATCTCTTTAGTAATCAAAGGATAGACGATTCAAAGGGAGGTCCTGATTGGCATAAATATTTTCTGTGTGGAGTCAAGGGTATTTTGGAGTTATTACCAAATGAAAAAATTCCAACCGGAATGTTAGCAGCTGTTTGGGGCAATATTCCTGCAAATTCTGGACTCTCTAGTTCCAGTGCTCTCGTTTCTGCTGCTGCATTATCCACTGCCAGAGTTAGCCAGGTAAGTGAATGAAAGATGAAGTTGGAGTGTGAAACTTTGTTAAAGAAATCTATAAATTACTTGAAATCGTTAAGAACCGCCATTCGAACAAATTGATCTTTAATTATCCAGTGTTTTCATTCTGATGTCTTTCGTAGTAAAACGCTTTAATAATTCTGGAAAAGTCCACATGATTTATAAACTCGAATTTGTAAACATAATATAATACATAACACGAAGCCATATATATCTTTCTACATGTGGAAATTTGCCAGAAGACGTGCATTATACGGTCCGTTCATCTTCTTCAAGTTATCCTATTTTCCGCCGGCATTAAATCACACAAGAAAAATTACATGTGATGAATAAAGACTACTAGATGTTACACACGAACGTGATTACTTTTTGCACCTCAGTATCAGTATCCGGCATAAGTTTCACTCAACTTCTCAAAATCGATGGCTGAAGTTTCCATAAAACTAAACTTTCGCAACAGGATATTCCCAAAGTTTAGTATAATAGAATACATACCGGAAATTTCAACTCTCTCATTCACATGAATAACTTTCATGTGGGTAATTTTTTTTTAAATTGTATGACTCTTGAAGTGCAACCCTTTTTAGTTTCTATTATATACTACCATCATCAATCTACATAATAAACTGTCACACTGGATAACGGAAATTAATCACGAGATAAAAACACGCGCGATAACCAAGCTTCATAACCATAGGAGCTTCAATGTGAACAGACAAACCATCATACTTTATTATAGTTAACAATTGATAATATTATATGAGGTGGATTTCGAATATTTTCGCTTTCCAGAATCTCAATTATAGACATTCAACCAAAAACCGAAAGGAAATGTCAAACAGGCACTGACTCAGGAACTTTCTGATTTATCGGCTTTCCTTTTAACAAAACTTCGAACCCAAGCTACTTGAAAAAAGTAGGTGACATTTGTAACTTATTTTTGGAGAGAACGCTAATCTTCTAAATGTCGAATCATTAATCACTGCGTCAATCTATTTATTTTTGCATGGCTGAGTCGATAACAATAGCTTTTTCGTATGTAACTGATAGAAAAAAGCAATATACATAAGTGTTGTGACAAATTTTTGACTTAATTGTACACTTTGATACGCGCTCATCTTTAGACAACAAACCCTCTTAAAGACGAATGGAATTTTTACTGTTAAATGCTCGTTATGTAACTAACATAATAGAATAATACAATTAAAATATGTGTTTGAAGAATATTACTGCAAAAATGGAAAGCATTTTTTTATAATAAGAGTAATCTAGAAAACACGGAAAAGAATTCAGTAGTTGATGCGGAGATGTGTTTTTATTTATTTACATAATACATTGAAAAAATGTTATTTAAATCTTTCATAATTATTATTACAGTGTGTAATGTCGAAAGAGCAATTAGCAACAATAAGTGCAAGTGCTGAAAGATATATAGGAACTCAGGGAGGAGGAATGGACCAAGCTATTGCTTTTTTAGCCAAATCTGGTGAATATAAAATTAAAAAATTTCAATTTATTTATATAATTAAAAATGTATTATTATACTTTATTTATTATTTTTATTTGATTTCCCTGAAAGGTTCCGCGAAGTTTATAGAATTTAATCCACTACGTGCGACAGACATAACGTTACCAGAAAATGCAGTTTTCGTGATAGCTCATAGCCTAGCTTGTCACAACAAAGCTTCCACCTCTGACTTTAACTTAAGAGTCGCGGAATGCAGACTCGCAGCTCAGGTGATTTTCCAAAATTATATTTTTTATTTTTAGTGAATCAATTTTTATTGCCGAATTTACGTATAAGTTTAACCTATTCGATATTCATCAAAAACTTCACCAATTATAATATCAATGTATTAACGGTCATTATCCAGATTATTCTTAATCGGGATATATTAATTGTAATTGAATACTACTGGGAAATTTAAATAATTTCGCGTGCTGTGGGACCATTAACTCTGAGATTAACTACAGAGTTTCTGCTAACAATCAGCAGTCTGGTATTGATTCTAATTAATTAAATGCACTAAGATTAAGCAGGTCAATTCCACCTTATTCGTCACAATCGTAGTGCAAATGAGCTTACTATCCATTTTTATCCTCGCTATTATCCTAAATAATTTTTTAAAACCAAATTTAACTGCAAATATGTCTTTATTTTATCAAGATTTTGCGAAAAGCATTTAATAAACTAATTTTGTTGAGTAAATAGGAAAGAAGTAGTTTTTGTGAAGCTTGGCTGATAAAATAAATTTTTTTCCACATCAATCTTGGAGACAGATGATAGCAAAGAAGAGAAACGTGGATTGGAAGGCAGTACAAAAATTAATAGATATCCAAGAAAGGCTGGAAAAGAGTCTCGAGGACATGTCGGAAATCGTGATGACAGACCTAAAAGAAGAACCTTATACTCTCGATGAGGTATGTCCGTAACGTGAGAAAAGACATTGATGGAATTATATAAATAATCTTTATTACGAAAATTGTACTCGCATTCCTGTCTTACCGTTACGTGCATTTTCTACTTGATAATGAACGAGAGAAAAATTCACCTGCGGCCATTAAACATTTTCTTTTTCGACTTCCTACATACTTGAATTAACCCCGAAATAAAAAATATTAGCCCAAGTAGTAAATGAACGTTCTGGTAAGACATTGGACGAATTATTTAAATCATCTTTATTCAAAAACTTGCATGCGAATTTATGGCGCACTGTTGCGTACCTTTTCTACTTGATATTGAACGACAGAAAATTGCCTGCCTGGCCATTAAACTTCCACTTGGAATTACATGAATATTCCGACTCTATCTTTCGATAGTAAAAATATGTCTTACTCAGATATGTTTTTTCCACTTCCTACTTGAGTTGATTACGACATAAAAAGTATCAGCCCAAGTGAAAAATGAATGTTTTGCCAAGGGGACGATCAAATATTATGTAATGCCTTCGGGCGGGAAGGAGGGTTCTAAAAAATCATAAAAAACGTTACGTAATACTTGAACCGCCCCAAAGATAGAAGCAATAGGACTGTTTTAAAATATCTGAAAAGCAGAATTAATAGCAATTTTTGTGATTTAATAAATATTTTTTTTCTTACTAGATTCGTGAAGTATTAGAAACCTCAAATCAGGAATTAGAGACTCATTCAATTAAATCAACATTTAGCCCTTCGCAAAAATACAAACTTCGACAAAGAGCTCTCCACGTTTTCCAAGGTAAGGAATCTCTTTTTATTTATATTCTTCCAACATAAAAAAATGTTATTGATGAAAATTATTCTGTAAATTAATTACTGGCTTAAAAATGAATAGTGCGCACCATTTGATAATTATGGCAGGTTTATTACTTTCCAAACAAATTGTTTCCCCTTCCACACTTGCATAATCCCACGACCCATTCAATAGAAAAAAATCTTCGCGTTAACATTTCTGAATGACTGAAATCTGTTGTTCCGTAAAGAAAAGAAACACAATATCGAATAGAATATCAAAGATGATGAGTTCTGACGAAACGACTCAAAAACTCTTTCATAGAAGCCATCTGAATAGTAATAGGGTGAAATTGCAAATCCGCTTTTCAATTATGCTTTTTTTTCAATTTCTTCCATTTTCTCTTCATTTATTTCACTGAAAAATTAATTTTTCCATCTCCTTCTCAGTATATTATTATAATTAAAAAAACTTAATAACTTTTAAAATTACACTCTCTTATATACTTTTTTAATATTTTCAAAAAGGCCTGTTACGTGAGAAAAATGGATATTCAAACTTAACATATAGATAGTCAAAAAATTGGATTACAAATATATTCATCCTAAATATCTAGATATTCATCTTAAACATATGATATAAATATTCAGCCTAATTATCTTGTTTTAGATTAAATATCGGTACATCATCCGGTTTTTGTCATCAGATTCTATCCAGTTTTGTTCGAAATCCACCCCTAAGTTTCACCCCCAAAACTTGTTTTTAAAAATATTTCAGCAATAAATCAAGCTATCTTAATAAAATCAACGCCAAAACTTTAAGAATAAAAAATACTATCAATATGTAATAACGTAGTTATTTTTTTATTGCAATAATGAGGGGTATTTTGATTGTGAGTACTTTTATTACACAAAACTAATTACTATTTTTGTTACTTTCTTAATATAAATTTCGTATTTTATATTAAATGACTAATTATTTTCCCTTTTAAACAAAAGAGGTTGCTACTACTATTGAAAAAGTATTTCAGATTGATAGCATTTTTTATTCTCACAATTTTGGCGTTGGTTTAATAAGATAGCTTGATTTATTGCTGAAATATAACAAAAAAAAATATTTAGGGTGAAATATTGTAATATATTTTACCTATAAAAAGTGTTTTTTCGCGGTAAATCGATTTAAAAAAATATTCCTTTTGAAAAAAAAGTGGAACAGCTTGATATTATTTTTTGTCCTCAGAATTTTGGCATTGTATTAAAATTACCTAATTTGTTTCTGATGAATTAAAAGAAAACGAGTTTTGTTAGTAAACTTGAGGGTTACATATCACCCCGATATCCGTCGATAAAAAAATACGTGTCTCTTATTTTTTATAGACACCTCGGGTACCTTCCTTGTTAGATGGGTTTTTTCATAATAGTTCACTATCCAAGAATTGAATATCCATTTTTATCTATGAAAATGCAAAAGGCCTAAATATTTCTTGTTACGTCACTGCAAAAATGCATTATTTTCTAAGGCCGTAAATTTTAACGGCGAGGAAGTATTGATTGAAGTACCTATCCTTTTCCTTCATTTCACTTTCCCTCTTAGACTATCGATAGACTTCGTGGATTTTATTAGCACAGAAATGCAACGCCAGACTCACCTTCTATTTTTTGTGCTTGGGAAGGATTAATGAGAGTTAAAAAAAACCCTGAATGTGTAAACGATATGCACTTCATAGACTAAGGGGTTTATTCAATCTGTTACTCAATAAAAACTCTACTTTTGGTATCATATAGATCATTCAATTTTTTTACTAACATGTGTACGAAATAAAAGTATTCTCCACAATTGAATTTCAGCCCTTTAAATTTTAAAAGCCGTTAAAAACAGCAAAAAATATTTTGTTATAAAGAAGCAGCAAGGGTGGTTGCTTTTCGGGCTGTCAACGAGGATCAAAGTATCGAAGAATCCGACAAATGTCTTCAATTGGGTGCATTGATGTCTGAAAGTCATTCCAGTCTTTCCAAATTATATGAGTGCAGTCACCCTCAAGTTGACGCCCTTGTGACGGCAGCTCTTAATTGTGGAGCGCTTGGAGCAAGACTGACTGGTGCTGGGTAAGTGGCAATATCAATAAAGGACACAATTAAAGGAAATTTCCTCAAGTTAAAGAAAAACTTATGTAAAAAAATTATTTAAACAAGTTTGCAATCCACTAGACCTCAGTCAATTACTTTTCTGTAAATATATTTTAAAATATTTTCTACAAATGTGAGCTGTTCCAGAAAGTATAATAGTGTAGAGAAAAAGTAGAGGTTGTAAGGTTTAAATGAAATACACGAAGAAACGACCCCAGCATTCAAAGTGCAATTAGTTCTGAAATTATAGCTAGAAACTTTTTATATCGTATTCTGAACTTTTAATTGCTTAGGTTCTTAGTAAAGCTAGAAAAAAAATCTGCAACAAGCGTAAAACTCCAAGGTTTTCTCAACAGGTAGTATTAAATAAATTGCATATTTATGGATCTTTGTATCAATTCTTGAGTAAGAAAAATATATTTAACGTCAAAGTAATTCTCTTTTCATATTACTTTAAAAATTTTGAAGTTATTTTTAGAAATAAAAATTATTTTCTCATTTTCTCAGGTGGGGAGGTTGTATAGTAGCAATCACAACAAGAAATAATATGGATAAATTTATGGAGGCGCTTAAAGAGAAGTTTTATGGCAATCAAGACTTGCGAGGTAGAGATTTAATGAATCTGATTTTCCCAACAGAACCGTATCAAGGCGCCGCTATTTACACTTCTTAGTCCCTCCATTTATGTATAAGATTCGAAAAGCAGAATTTTTTATCGTTTTTCTGTATAATAGTGACATTAGCGTAAAGAAATTACTTATACTCTCCACTCTAAAAGATATTGCAAACAAACTATTCCTTTTAGTTTCTTATTTATTCGTACTCTAGTTTATAAGATTAAAATAGGCTGAAAGTTTCTTGTTATTAATTATTAATTTATATTTAAATATTATGTCAGTATACCGAACATCTATACATTGAATAAAGATTATTATTAATTATTATCATAGTTTTAATTGGATAAATAATTTATAATTTAAATATACCAGGAATTCGAAAAACTTAGACCTTGATTCAAAGAAATTATTTCTTTAGATGTCATTTCTTTAATACAAATAAATATTTCTTAAGTTCAATAAATTTCTTCAGATAAATCAAGCAATTCGTTTATTTCAAAGAAAGAAATATATATTTTAGAAAGAACTGTGTATACGTTTCGTTCGAAAGATTATATTTTTTATTAATTTTTTAGTATTACAAACCATTTCTTCCCTTCAAAGAAATATTCTTTTTCTTTTATACCAAGTTTCTTTTAAACAGTGAAATAGTGCAAAGTATATTTTCTTGAAGCAGCGCTGTAGTTCTTTATATTGAGTAAATTTTCTTTACGTGTAATATTTATTTCAAATATTCTATTTCGATATTTCTTTCTTTCTGACTCGCATTTAAAATTGTATAATAAATTAAGTAGGACTAAATATCTCGAATTGAAGTAAAATAAATATTAAGAAGAAACATGTTTCCGATGAAGCTTTTCAATTGAATAAAGTGCTGTCGTTTCAAATTCAAATTTAATGCTTTCTTTGTGGTTCTAGATTTTCCGCTGGGTTCCTTAGAGTTCATCTCTTTCGTCGGTTTATGCAAATCTTGAAATCTAAAATTCTCTGGATGAGAGCTTCCGTTCTGTGCAGTCGTAGCTTCTCCTCTGTAAATTTGATTTGGTCCAGAGATATTGGCATCAGTCTCTCAAGATTTGTTCAGAAATTTAACTGTAATTAACCTTTGTAGTCAGCATACATTGTGCAACTAGCACAGTCCAAAATAACCCTTCCGCAAACAAAATCTGTAGGTATATAATCTAGCAGTGTTACATACTTCGCCTGATTCCATCTAATTTAATTTCAAACCTACATTACCGATTAGCAAACAGTCACAAACTTGTTATTTACAGTTCAAATTCAACAAATTTTCTTAAATAAACGAACGAAATTGATTTTACAAACAATGTATTTCTTTGTACAAAACTTCTGGGTGTTAAAAGAAACGTCTTTCACCTTCAGGAGTAACTCTAAGTCACTTTATTTGGTTTAATTGTACAACAGGTAATTAAAAATCATATTACTTAACTCTCTGATAGCCATTGAAGTCTTCGTGAAGATCAATATATCTTATAGTAAATAATACAATACTTCTTCGACTTCGATAGAGAAAATTAACTAGCTTCATTCCAGCAAACACCTGTTAGAGAAAATAAATAGCCTGGTGCGTTTCTCCAGAAAATAGAGCAGAGGAAAATGAGAAACGTTCTATATCTCTGTCAATGGCAATTAACGAGGTAACGATGAATCGAGAAGTCGAGAAATCTGAGAAGAATTAAAATCACAAGGAATCTTCTCAAAGATTTAATTAACGTTTCATTTAACAGCTGAGACATTTTCTAAATGTTTTTCCTTTAAATGGCTACAATGACTGCCCTCTTTTTATTTTATTTTCCTCATTTTGCTCAACAAATTTTATAATAAAATAGGTTTTCGCTATGTTGCGGTACTTAATTTTTTAAAATAATCATGTGTACAGAGCGCGAAAGTCTGTAATTTTAATATTTTTTACGAAAAGTCAGAAGTTGACATTTTGCAGTTAGATTTTAAATTCCTTGTTTTATGCAAAAATTATTGAAACTAAATCATTTTTCGCTCTATATATAGAAAAACTTTTGTCCAAAAAAGAAAAACACTGCAGAACGAAAAAATATCTATATTTATAATATTTATTGTGGATAAATTTCTATATTTTATTAGGAAAGTTCCTTGGTCTTTGTATATGTAAAAGAAATTGCGTTTGAAAAATTGTAGCTAATTCTACTACTCTCCCTTAATTGTTTTGAAAATAATTAATTACAGAAAGTTGGAATAACGAAGCATAGAAAAACTTCAATATAGGCAGTATAGATGCAACAAGAAGAAAAGAAGTGTCCCGGATAAAATATTTGCAGTTGGGAACTCAATCTCTGAAGAGAAGTTTAGACTCAAATGAGAAAACTCAGATGGAAGTTTCATCCAGCAAGATGAAAATTTCTCTTCGAATACTGCAAGGCAGGCGAGAATCACAATCAAATAGTGAAACAGTCTTCATTCTAAACCTGAAACTTTTTTCAAAAATATATTTCTTTTTCTTTAAGTATTTCGAATGAACACAATAATCTAAAACTCTTTTTTTTCAGTGAATGCCTAAGATTTTGATGATGGATATTATAACTTTGAATATTTCCAAAATACAATTTTTATTAATGTTCTGAAGAATTATTTTCAAGGTAAAACTAGCCAAAAGGATAAGGGATGAAGCGCATGCGTTTCGTAACATTTCGCGCCACTGAGAAAAGCAAATGTGGCAAAGAACGTCAGTCGGTGTTAGACCACCCCGTACGGTAGTTTACAACCCTCTTTGATCCTTTGTCGATACCATCATACTAAAAATGCAGATCCGGCCTAAAATTCTTTTAAAAATGTACAAGTCTAATTTCGATTATTCTTTATTTCCTCATTTCAAATTCAACTTTAACATAAAAAACAGAGATATGTAAACGTGACGAAAAAAGTTGTAGATTATTTTCCAATTGGGAAATAAAAAAGACCATTTCTATTCGTGCTGGCCCATGTGCTTCCAGCATGGCTATTATACAATCCTGTTGCTGTTGGCGTTCCGTTCGACGCGGAAGCTTTGCATGTGCCATTTACAGTGGGGTATGTAAAATTGTACATTTTATAAAATATTAAAATTTAATCCTCTAAATTGTAGCCATACAAATTTTTTTATTATTTTTAAAATTTCCTCATTAAAACAAGATACTATCTGCACGGATAAAAAGAAGATCGAAAGAAATGGCTGAATTTACCATTTAAAATGCGCTCTGAACGCATTTTTCCTGGAAATGAATAAGTTTTACTATATAGTCCAAATTGTAACTTTTGTAACGGAAATAGCAAGTTTTACAATTTTAAGTAGTAAAACTTACTAAATTCCAGGAAAAATACTTTCAGATCGCATTTTAACTATTTTAAATGGTAAATTCAGCCATTTTCTTTTCTCCGTATGAAATTCATATGCATGAAAGTATAAAAACCTATGGAAAAAAGTTTCAGGAAATATACAATGAAAATTTTGTTTAAATACTGAAAAATGGTATGTCCACGATTTATTGATAAAATATCCACGTTCTCATTAAAGAAATTAATAAAGTGCAGGCTGCATGCAATTTGCATAAAAAATATACCTTTGGACAACGCTTCTATTATAATTATTCAACATCTTTCATAATAATAACTTTCACCTCTTAATTATTTTCAACCCGTCTATTTAATTTTAAAGTTGACATGTTCCCATTTCACATTTTCCTCATTTTCCTGTCTATCTTCATAACGCTACTAAACATGCTGAAAAGGGCTTAAGTATAAAACCATGAAATCCCCATTCCATTATCCTGCTTATAATTGCTGACGAGATTGGAAGCATAATATATTTCAGAGACGAAATTTTCACATATTTCCACTATAGTTTATTTTCTTAGAGCATTATGCATCTATTATAAAAGATTTTTAAAGAATTCAATTTAAATTAATAATTAATGATGATAAATAAAGAATTTTTTTTTGTTGAATCATGTTATAAAATATCTTATGGAATATTTGGCGAAAGTTTTCGAAAGATCAGTTGATTTTTAGGCTAACGCTTATGTTGCTATTTCAAGAGTTTTCCCCTAAATTGCTAATTCTTATAAAGCCAGTTGTCCCTTTTGGCATTAATTTATCTACAGCCCGGTAATCCCTTAGGAACTGATAAAGGGTCTTTAGTAAAACTATCTCACTAGGAAGTTGTTGACCTCCTTTTACAGATTCTGGATCCATCTTAATTCTTTTAAAACTTATTTATATCCGCAAAGTTTCTCTAAAAAGAACCTATTTATTACATGCGTTTAGTTATTACATATATGAATATATAATAATCTATACCAATACATTATAATAGTAATAAACACTCATATATCTATTCACTACTATGAATGAATTATGTCATATATTATTAGTACAATGTTTAATACTAAATCGGGAGCGCCTTTTAGAATTAATTATATTTCCGTGCACAAAGCACAACAGGACTTAGTGAAGAAAATGCAATCATTTAAATTAAATTAATTAACTCTCACGGTTTTTCATTTCTCCACCTTCCTGTGTCGTGATCTATGTAATGAATACTTAATTAAAAATGCTCAGCACCAAGTCACATGAATTATTTGTGCTTTTACAAATGCAAATAAAAAACATGCAAATTGTTCATTTTTACAGGCGCCTTCCATATTTACATTTCGCACTCGAGATTCTGCAATAAAACACTTTTTATTTAGCGAATATATAAAAGATGTGCACGGAACATAAAACTTACCCTTCTAAATAAAGAGCTTTTGACTCTATGTATGTTCAAATTTCTTATATTATTATAAAAATATACTAAACAATGAAACTCCGTAATAATTAGTGCGAAGTTAATTTAATTAGGCATATAAATAATAGATATCGCTTTTTCTTATAATGTTTGATGATGATCAACCCCAAAAGATAGTATAAATGCATTATAGGTTCTCCTTGGGGAAGAGATAATCTGATTACTTCTTTCCGAAACCTAAAAGCAACACGTGTCTGCAGACTTTGTTTTCAGATACAATGTGTTATTTAATTACATATTATATATTGTACTCCATAAAATAGTATATTTCGATTATGTCCCTAACAGTTCATTTTCTCTTTGGCAATTAATTCTTGTAATTAAGGCGCCGGATCGTATAAGGGCACATAGAATCTTTGGTCCGAGCGCAAATAGATCCTGACATTGTAAAAATTTCTAATTTCAAAATTTTTTTGGATATTATGCAAGCAAAGGAATTACTTGAAATAAATTTTAAAAAATGAAAGTTCACAAAAATTTTCAAAAGGGGTGCGAAGTCATTGGACCGTTGCAGTGGAGATTGAAGGATCGAGCCTTGCACCGATGCTGGGATTCTTGCAGGTCTCTGTTTTCCGGTTACTGGTTTCGATTTCTCTCGGTTTCTGCCTCGCGGTTTCTTGTCACTGATTCCACTGGTTACTGTACCAAACTTTTGACTGGACTCAAACTCCAACCTTGACTAAACTCTCGCTGACACTCTCGCCGAAAACTTAGTTGACCTCTCGGGCTCTAGTT
>JAUESI010000033.1:6989153-7050398 GCA_032275145.1 Synergus laeviventris | reverse complement strand
CTCTCTCTCTCTCTCTCTCTCTCAGTGCAGTTCTACATATATATAAATTTTTGCTCCAGGTTGCGGTGAGATCGGCGTTTTTAGGATATGCATTCGGTGTAGGCATTTTAATTTTTACAACCACATCACCGTCATGGCAAATGCTTGGGATTTATATGACTTTTCTGTCATTCTTCCATTACTCCGAATTTGTTATCATAGCCTGGACAAATCCTGTAGCGATTTCTACTGATAGTTTTATGCTTAATCATAGTCTTGCGTATGCAACAGCAGCTTTTTCAAGTTGGTTGGAATTTCTAGTGGAAAGATATTATTTTCCTGAGATGAAGGAACCTTCTTCGATATCTTACTTCGGAATTATGATGTGCTTTTGTGGAGAGTTTTTAAGAAAGCTGGCAATTTACACTGCAAAGCATAATTTTAATCATCTGGTTCAGAGTACAAAGCAGAGCAGTCATGAACTAGTCACTCATGGGATTTATGGTTTTTTTAGACACCCTAGTTACGTGGGATGGTTTTATTGGTCCATTGGTACTCAGGTAAAATACTAAACAATATTTGTGTTATGATTACATTTATTTTACAAGCATTTATAGTCATTGGAGCTTATAAAGCATTCAGTGCTTTAAAAGTATATATAGTTTTAAATAATTTTGAACCATTTGAGTTAAGCAATTTTAAGCATAACTTATATTGCTGATAGAATTTTAAATATAACCCTAAGAAATTCCAAGAATTTTTACTCTGGAATCAAAAATAAATTTCTTTTCTAGCTAATTCTTCAGAATCCTTTCTGCTTCCTCGCTTACACAGTAGCATCGTGGAGGTTTTTCCACGTCCGTATTATGATTGAAGAAGTAGGGCTTCTCAATTTCTTCGGAGAAGAGTACGTCGAATACAAAAGAAATGTTGGTACAGGTTTACCATTTATTTCTGGTTACGATTTAGATTTATAACACGGAGTTGATGTTTAGTATAACATAAAATGACTTACTGAGAAATAATTCAGATTACGGGTTCAAGAACAATAATGGCTTTAAAATGACTTATTATCGCTTTAAGAAATATGGCGTTGGATCAAGTCACCAAACTAATTTTAAGACCTCTGAATAACTAGCAATCAATTTAATATTTATAATTAAAAGATATTACATTTTGACTGATGCTTACTATTACTTACCGATTACTTACTATTATTAAGTAAAATAATATCTTCGCATTGAATTTTGTCTGAATAATGAATTTTGTATTTAACTAAAATAAAAAATAATTCTGGGTTTTTTAGCAAAATTATATTTATTGTCTCATTTTCTTTTAATGAAAAGAATTATTATATAACAATACATGCTAGACTTTATCATACTGCTATATACTTTCACAGTTTATGGATATAAATACTTCCGAATCCTTTTCTGCTTACATCGATCTTCAAAAGCATTTATTCTATCTCTCTTCGTCAACGTGTAATTTTTTCTAGTTATGATTAATGCTTAAATTTTTAATTTTATTACCAACGATTTTCATTATCATTAATACTTTCATGCGACTTTTGTTACAATTTAGAAGCATTACGTCCCTTTATATATATATACAGCATTCGTTTGATAAATTCAGATTATAATTAACGTCGCAAATGAAAAAGTTATTGTCGGAATTACTAAATCGAATAACTAAGAATTAATTGCAAATTAATATTAAATATGGTAATTTGATGACATTCACGTAGAACTTTAATTATTCTGCCAAAGTATGGGCCTTCTTTGAAATTAATTTTTACTCAGGATACACAAATCTTTAAAAACATCGATATCGAAGTTTCTGTAATTTTATAAACTACTAAATTTGCTAGCACCAACAAAGTTTACGAGAAACCTTCTTCCGTCGATATCACATCATTTTACACTAAGCTTATTAAAAAATTAAGAAAAAAATCTGACAACTATTTCATTGCTGTACATTTTCAGGAAAATAATGGCAGTGAGGTTCTATTATTTTAAATTGTGAAATGCAAAAAGAAAATTACAAGTCTTTAGAAATACGTAAAAATGAATGCTCCATGTAAAGCATTGCAATATTTAGTAATCTGCCTTATAGAGTAGTGAGTTATATAAAATAAAGCAGTATAAAACGTTGTTACCTAGAACAATCGTAAAAATTACAATAGTTGCTTCATAGTAAAGAAGGTTTTTTTATCATAAGTATATAAACAACTATTCCCAAGTTGTTCCGAATAGTTTTTAAAATATTTTCAATCCTGTTCGTAATTTTGCATACATTGATTGCAATTTCTCCTACTATCGTAATACGCACATTATAATCTTCAGAGTCTGTAATTACCATTTTTAAACATGTGATCCTTGCTTACAATTGTCAATAGTCAATTGCTTTGATTAAATCCAGTATTGATCACCAAAATCAAATAATAATATGAAACATTCTTGTTTACATTCAGCATTAATAGTAAATTATTTACAGCGTTCTCGTTCAGTCAGTTTGAATATCTATCGATGAGAACTTGTCGTAAAGAGAATCCATAGGTTCTCAGGCACAAGCGTATTTTGTTTTTCATTTTTAATTGAATGCCTTGCGTTTCCGTGTGTGCGGTGGAATTTGATTGCTCAAGTCACTGAAAAGAAAAGAAATAAAAGTTACTGAAACAGAATTTTATGTGGGATACAATTTTTCTACGAGCAGCAAATTTATAAATTAAGTACATACCTCAATCGTTCAATTCCGATATTAGTGAAGCAACAAATAATTTACAAATTCGTTAGTCATAAATAACATTTACAAGCATTTGAAATGCGCACTTCCCAAATTTTTACATTATTCAGGAAGTGCGCAGTGTTTCAATTTTTACGAAACTTTCAAAGTAAAAAAATAGATTGTGAAAATCTTGTAGGCGATAAGAGTAGGCAAGCTTGTCCAATAAAATTGATAAAAAAACTTAAAAGACACGTTGCTGTCAATAAAGGAAGGCATTCGATGCTACGAAATGCTATATTATTGACTGTGGGTTTGGGGTGAATTATATTTACAGGTGGCGGAGGTACGAATGCGTCGAAAACGTCTGAATCTGAATCCGGAAATACAAGCGAAGATGGAATCCATCTCATTCTGTGCAGCATGTAATATTGCATGAATTAATCTAACTTGTGTTGAATAGAGTTCATTGATATCCAAAGCATACATTTCTAAACTCTAAAAATATTTCTAAAATTAAATTTTAAAACTTCAGAAGCCAGTGAGTGTTTTATTTCAAATTTTATGGCGAAAAAGAGCAAATTGGATATTCATTGGAAAATTATTTGGTCAATTAACTTGAGTACTTTTTTAAACTAAATTAATATAAAATATTTGAAATTTTTACCTTGTACAAGGAGAAACGTTTTTTCCCCTGATAGCTTTTTCGCCGATATCGATTGCACCGGAATCTTGAACTTCAACTGTGTAAATGCATCCGGAAAATCCGTCTCGATATCTTCCATAAGTCATGCCAAAATCAGGAACTCCTCCTAAGTATACGCTGCCTCGGGTGTTAAGAATTTGTTGCAAACCATCACTAACGCCACTTTCGGTGTGTTCCCCATTTAATTCGATGCTTCCATCACTTCCTTGTCTTTTTAAAATTATCCTGTGTCGTTCTCCATCGTCTACTCTTTGGGCTACAACTCGAATCACTGCTGGTCCAGATCCCAAATTATATTGATACTCTACGTATCTGGAAAGATAAACAAATTGTTTTAAAAATCTATTTTAAACTTAAAAATGTAATAGATAATATTTAATAATTTTGTTAATTACCCATCGACTACTGCGAGGGAAATATAATCAGCAGGATTCATGTCATCAGGCGTTTGCCCATGCCACATAATCAATCCATTTGATTTATTCGTTGAAATTTCAAAACCCAAGACTTCTCGATCTTCTTCATGAGACATTATTGATCTGTCGAGTTCCAACCAACCATCGCCTTTAAAGGCAACGTCGTAAGAAATTTCAGCGGCTGTAATTTAAAAAAGTTATTAGTTCAATTTTTTTAATGGAAAGCTAGAGAGACTTGACTTAGTTACATCTTAGTCTTGACTAGTTTAGTTACATCAACAAGTTCTACCTACTTTTTTCGCAATTTTGACCGGAATAACCGAGTCGACAATCGCATTTGTATGATCCGTGTAAATCAGTACAGGAGCCTCCGTTTTTACAGGGAATTAACAATTCACATTGTTTGAGAACATTTTCGCAATTTCTACCCACGTAGCCATATTCGCAAGTGCAGGAATAATCATGAGAATTGGTACTTTGGCATATACCATTTATGCAAGGCTTTGTAATGCAAGGATCATATTCAGTTGATGTAATTAAAACTGGAGGTTGAGTTGTTGACAGAATGTAGGGAGCTGTTTGATTTTGATGAGGTGATGAGCAATCTTCCACGTTTGCTGAATCGATTGGCGATTTTAGAAGGTCGATGTTCATTGATGATACTTCAAGCTGTTTGAAAAAATACAAAATTGGATATTAATTTTGAATTATCTTAAAAAATAATGGACAAAAATAAACTTACTTCGTTAATGCATCCACGGAAACTTCTATCAACTCCAACATCTTTATTGATACTAATTCTTCTTCTATCAATTCCTCCAACATATAAAGGAGTATTTAAACTCATCGTTCTAGCTGCTCCAGGAGATCTTCCTTCTACAAGAGGTTCTGCATGAACCGACAGAGATCCTTGCTTATAATCTCTATTCACCGAAACATGGGTCCAAATTCCAGGTTGAACAATGAAATTCGATCTGATGACTGCCATTCCAGAACCCACATCAAAGCGAAATTCCACGTGTCTGTTTTTAATTATTACAGCAGCAAAATCCCCAAGTCCTTCATCACTTTGTGAAACGTACATCAGGATCCCATCTTCATCGTCCGTCGATTTAAAGTTCATTGCTAATTTCAACCTGAAAGACAATATTAGTGAGAAATATATTTTTCAAAAATAGAAGGCTGAGCTTGAGGCTTATATTTATTGCAGAGGTTTGATAAAGGAAAAAGCCATTTTATATCAGAGTATCAAATTTACACGTCTGTATTATTTTCTGCACCTAGTGTTAAAAAGAAACTAATGCACAAAACGCAAACCACTTAGAACTGAGCGAAGCGCTAAAACCTTTTAAAATCCTGGGAGAAATTCTTAAATTTCGCTGAGTTTTATAAGTTTTTTTCTAAAATTGAATAAATTCATAAAAAAACTCAGGGGAATTTTTAGCAAAAAAAAAAGCAACCAGAACCAAAACAAGAAAAAAAATCAAGTGAATTATGAATGCGGAAGCTGTAAAAAAACAAATAATACAACTCACCTGGTTTACTAAACGCTTAATAGTGTACTAATAAAAAAATAAAAGTGCTAATACACGGAGTAAAGAAAATTGAAAACTTCTAGGACTTCAAAATGAATTTGTGCAGTTGTAAAATATTTATTATTTATTTATTCTATATATTATATATTAATTAGGCATGAGCCTATTGAGTATATCGATGTTCGGTCCTATACAAAAGATGTAACAAGTAATGCATAGACTATAGATTCTTAAACGTAAGTACTGACGGTGACATTTTTCTATTGACGTTATTTATACACACGAGCGGTTTGTTGCAATGATTTAAAAAAATTTCTAAGCGACTGCGTCTATTTGTTAAATGCGACTGATTTGGCAGTGACATCACGTCTTATAGTGTTAATAATATTAATAAATCTAATATCGGAGACGTGCTACATATATCGATTAAAAAGCTGTACAAAAGGAAATATACTAATCATTAATAATTAATCAAGGTTGACTGGAGTCCTAAAATTATAGCACCGCGAGTTCGCTTCGAATAGCTATGCGGAAGACATGTTGAACACGCTTTTATAAGTATATGATATACTTTTTTTAAAATCTAAAGCTAATCATCGGTTCTTTGTCGATTAATTTTTCAAATTATTCATTAATCGACAAGGCCAACAGTTTTTCTGAGAGCAATAAGCCTTATTATCAAGGAATAATAATGTTTGCGACTTAGAATGAGAGCGACAATCTAGAAATTAATGGTTGACTTGCATGATTGACATACGCTTGAGTACCGCGAAGGGATACTGTAAAATATTATTCAAGTGCATTAACTTCGTGCTAAATTTAATGTTTTGTGTAGTGCAAGTTTTGTGGTAGTAGCCTGGAACTCGAGTGCGATCGTGTGTGCGATCGTTTTTGTATAGTTGTGTACTCATTGGTCCTGAAAATAATGTTAAAAGATTAGGACCGTCAAACCTCATAAATTAAAGAAGTCAGTAAGCTTCTTTTTAAATAGAAAAATAATTTTAAGTTAGGGTAAATTTTTTTTCATTCCGCTGCATTTTTTTAAAGCGGCTACGTGCTCGGAGAAAAATTATTTAGACGTTAGGGAGCTGTTCTATTAAATATCTGTATCAAAAATCAATTATGAAATTCTTAAATTTTCGTTTTTGTGCAGTAAGATAAATATTATAATAATGGCTTATTAATAAAAAAAGGATATTTATTTTACAAAATAATAGTACCATAAAATACTTGCAAGTTTTAATGCAAGTTTCTATAAAGTCTAAAAATATCGAGGCCTCTAAGTTATTTTACATATGATTTAATATGTAAATAATTAACCCTTCAAATGAAAAAATAATATACACAAATTAAAAAACTGTTTTTATAATTATGCTTTTTTTTTAAGTCAATAAGATATGTGTCAAATTAGACCTTTTTCCTCGGTAATTTTACTTACCGTCGAACAGCTTTTGGTTTGTTGTACGCAAGATATGATCTAGGATTTCGGAATGATGGCTTATGAATATCGACTGACCGTTCGCATCTTATTCCTGCTCTACCAAAAGGACAGTAACATTCGTAACCAGTTTCTAAACTCAGACAGGTTCCTTCTCCACAAGCTCCTGCAATTGTTAAGTAACAATTTTACCAATATGATTTGTTTTTCATCAAATATTTGTCAGACTATCAGACCAAATTTTTCGAATTTCCAGGATTACCAAAGTATATAGTAATCCTTTTTAATAATTGTAACACTTATTTTTAACCTACCTGGGTAACAAGATTGTCCTACAGAATCGCAATGATGTCCACTATACCCTGCTCTACAAAGACACCTATATCCATGTTTCACAGCTGCTTCCTGACAAATTCCTCCATTTCGACAAGGATTTTCAGCACAAGTTTCGCAGCTTGTTATTCCAGTACTTTCAGTTTGTTGTCCAATTAAATCAACATGTACTTCTCCGATAACTAGTTTGCTGATGCAACCAACGAAGCCCATCATACTATTTCTGAAAATGTTATGGGTCACGAAATCATTAACAGTCTGGTTACGTGGAACTCCTCCAATGTAAAGAGGTTCCTTGAGATCCAGAGTCTGCTTTCTTCCTGATGCGAAGACCTTATAAGGACCTTCTCCATCAACGAACATACTTCCTTCTTTACGTAAACGTTGAATTTTGATGGTGTGCCAGGTACCTGGAGTAATGGACTTGTTTGATCGGATTAGTGCTGGCCCAGATCCCAGGTCAAATCTGAAAATATAATTTTTATTAATAAATATTAATAAATATTAATTTTTATTACTCATCCACAATAATTTTAAACTGATTTATTCTTTTCAAATTCTTATTCCTATACCTCACAAATTGTTGTCAATTTTAAATATTTTTAAAATATTTGTTGAATTCTAAATCATTCTTGACTTACGATAGAACTGGATATCCTCCAACGATTGCTAGAGCAAGGAAGTCTCCTTTTCCAAGGGCATTTTCGTCGTTATAAAGTATCAATCCATCGTAGTTTTCTGTTCTGAATGAGACCTCAATATTGAATTTCATATAGGCTTCGCTCAATGGTGCGAGTGCAATGAAACTTGTTGGAGCTTGGTGGAAATATGGCACAACTCCAGTTACGACTAGAACATTTGGAATTTCGAGTTTTTCTTGACCATTTTCTGCCACACAAATATAGGTTCCTGCGTTTTCTGCTTTCACATTCTGAATTCTCAATTTGTTCTATTAAAAATACAAAATTATCAATGATTAATTATATCGAATGTCTTTTCTTGTGACATTATAAAACTCTCGTTGGATAAATATTTTATTTTTAAGCAACTGCCGCCTTACTTCGTATGGGTCAATATTCCTTGGCATTTCTCCCTCAAGTTTCTTCCAGTGGAATTTAATTGGATGTTCCAAGTTGGGGCTGCAGTCCATTTCAATATCTGATCCATAAGGAGCTGATACGGTTTCAATTGCTGGAGCATCGGCATTGCCACCTGTTGGATTAAAAGAACGGTTTAAAATTAATATTTAAAATAGTGATACTCTAAAAACTGTATCTTGAAGTGAATATTACTTACGAGTTTTAAAAGAGCAAGCATGGATAAATAGGTTTATTATTTATTAATTTATTTATGAATATTTTTAGCTAAATAATTTTAGATGAAACGATTTTAGTTTATCAAGATGATTACCTTGGACAATAAGGTCATATTCTCCATCAAAAATTCCTTCGACACCTTCTGCTGTGCATCTGTAGAGTCCACTGTCACTTACAACCACATTTGAAATCCGCAGAGTATTTTCATAAGGTCTTGCATTTTGTGGTAAACTGATGTCATTCAGACTGGACCAAGTATAACGTGGATTTTGAATGCCAGAACTTGAACAAATCAAGTCCACTGAGTCTCCAATGTTTACGAAATCCTGACTTGATCTAATGGAGACGAAAGGCGTTGTAGCAGCTAAAAAGCAAAATGTTTTATTAAAATCTCAAAATTGTAATCTCTCTTTTGGGTCACATAGATGACTAAAAGCAATGAAAACCCCTTTTCAATTATGCAATCTACACAAAAAAAATATTCTACGGGCATTAATTAAGAACATTTCAAATATTAAAAAAAAACATTCATCAGATAAGTGATATTCTTCGTGTGTATATACACTCTTTGAAAAAAAATTTTAAATGTTCCTAAAACTTTTTTAGGTAGGGACATATCTTTTTGTGCATATTCAACTACGAGAAATTAAATATTATGTTAACTATACTTTTAGGGCAATTAAAATTAATCAGTTTTTCGAAAAGAAATCTACTGAAATCACTACGAGACATACACAAACACGAAGACTAATCTAGAACCCTCTTTAAAATTCCGAGACTTATCAACGGAATCTTCATCTCTCTTATTTCTCATTATATATTACAGTAATTAATTTAGAAAATTTTAAACAGGGTATATAAGTATGTACATATATGTGTAATTATGATTCTGAAATAAAGAAATAAATTTTGAAAATGTATCCCTTTTCCAAATTGATTTTCAGAAGCTTAACTTGAAATCTATATTATTCACCACCCAAAATTTGGAAACAGGAAGTCGTGACAAATATTCGTCTCTGATATTCCATTAATTATATAAATTTTCTTAACAGGGTTGCTACATAATTTAGAATCATAGGTCTCTTCCAGGTTCTCCATAAAATTTGTTGAAAATTTCAGATAAACGGATCAGGATTTCCAGGGAACGTAGCAACCTTGTTCAACCAAACTTGAAATGAAAATTCGAAAAATTCCAAAATTAAAACGACTTTCGCGAGTTGCTCGAGTCGTCTTAGATCAAATGATGTAAACATTGAACATGAAAAATCAGAGGCTTTTAGTAAAGAAGTGTGCAAGAGAAATTTGACTTGTGAGCCAAAAACGGAAAAAGTAGGAAAATAGAAAAAAAACGAACTACAAAATATAGAATATGGACGTCACACGACACACAGATCTCAAAACAAACCACGTCGTTGCTGAAGAATTTGGCGGAATCGCGTGATGCGGCAGAAGCGTTCATCAGTACCATCGATGCACTGAACATTGCCGTCGCAAAAGTAATCCAACGGAATGCATAGTTGACTTCTGCATTGATAATCCCCGTGTCTGCACTGCGATCGGTATACTGGCATGCAATCCGCAAGCAAATTAACTACTAAATCATAACGCGAGCTTTTTAAAAAAACCTAGTCTGACTGAAGAACCATGGTAGCGATGATCCTGGCGCAATTTCATTTCTTTATCACCAACACAACTTTGTTAATAGAATGACAAGCTTCATGATATTTGTGTTAGTCTCGTATAATTATTTTTTATTTATATATATATAATAAATTAATCCAATGTAATGGGATCAGATTCTAACAGTGAAAGACGATCCAGAGTATACAAACAAAATTTAGAAAAATCTTATATACATTTTACGAGCGAAAAAGCAGTGAATTCGTTATAATATTTGATTTATTTTTAAAAACTTAAAATTGTTTTTCAAATGTTGTAACAAATTCATTTTAATACTTGTAATTTATCTATCCTCATCGAAATCGATGAATTTTTAATCGTTTATTAATTTGGAAACTACAAATTCTAGCCAGATGATGCAATGCAGAAAAGCGATGTGTAATTCGAAAGCCAAATAATCATCAGAAAAAGCTACAGCCAATTATTCACTGCGAACCTATGTATGCGTTGCTTAAAAAAACTATTCGAAAGAAAAATAGCATGTGGAACAGTAAATTTGTGATAGCACTAAAATACTAATTTAGATTTTGTTTCTGGATACTTACGGCTGACGCTCAAGTTTATAAAATCGCTCGAAACACCGTTTTCGTTACTCGTTTTGCAAGTATATCGTCCACTATCTTCAGGTTGAACCTTGTAGAGTTCTAGATAATCTTCTCCTGCTCGTGAATGTACAGGCAGTGGTAGACCTTCTCTGCTCCATTGAATAGTAGCTCGTTCCTGGACAGCGCACCTCAATTTAATTGTGCTTCCAGGGAAGGTTGATATATCTCTCTCTAAAGCTCGAACAACGTTTCCTTCGTTTTCTGTAAGAAAAATAAAATAAATTTTGATCTAGAAAATCAATTCTTGAAGTCAAGAATATTTAAATAATTGTCAGTTCTGATTCTTAAACTATTATTGTACCGTTTACTAAAACTTCAGCGACAGCTTCAGCAGTTCCTGCAGAATTGCTAGCTACGCAAGCATATTTTCCAGCATCGGAGTAAGTAATTCCATGAAATTGGATAAATCCACGGTCTCGAGTTACAGAATTGGGCATTTCACGACGAACTGCTTTCCATTCAATTTCAAGTGGTTCGTCACCTGTAGCTAGACATAGAATGCTAGGATTTTCTCCTGGACGAACAGTTTGTCGTGTGGGGTTCAATTCAATCCTAGGAACCGCTGCAAAAATAAGAGAAATCGTATTTAATTATATAAGTATTAGAATTGCTAATATTGCAATATTCAATACTTGAAGAATAAAATTTTTCTTTAACTTACAAACGACTTCGAGTATTGATTTAGCTTCGAATAAAACTGAACCGTGATGATCAAGTCCGAGGCAAATATATTCTCCTGCATCATCTTTAGTTACACTGGGTATAGTCAAAGTTCCGCTGTGAAATACACTCTTTTTTGGTAATGGAAGACCTCCTCCTCTTCTCCAATCTAAGTGGATGTTATCTTCATGACGTCCTTGTAGTGAACAACGTAGTTGTACCTTCCCTCCAGCTGGTATTTTGTTAAAAGTATCTGTGGTAACTCCTGATTTCTGTTTAAAGAAAAAATAGACATTTGAAATGATTAAATTGGTCACTATTCTAGTTCCAAATATTCTAATTTGTGATCCTTCAAAGTTTGGATATAAAAGATCTCGATACCCTGAAATTATAATGATATAATTTATGTTATTAAGATAATAACGAATCTACATACAGATAAAGGAGGTCGTGGTCTTGGCCTTGATTGTGGTGATGGGTATTCGTAAATATCTTCATTGCACGGTTGATCTCCTCGACAAGGCGGCACCACATCGACATCATCATCAACACGAATATGAACAGTTTCCTCTGAAATACCAGCCAAGTTGGTAGCTTCGCAAGTGTAAGTACCTTCATCATCCACAGTTACAGAATTAATCTGATGCACTGCACTCTCAGGAACTCTATCCCTCAAATCATACGACGTGAAAGGATCCCTGAAATTCAGAAATTAACTCATTAAATAAAGATCATAGAAGTGAATAAACAGTTGCAGAAAAAAAATTATTTACCTTGATAATATATCCGATTGTTTTCTCCAAACAATATTCGGTTGAGGTTTACCCGTCGCAGAACAAATGAGAGTTAATCTCTCGCCTGATTTTACATTTAAGAGTCCGCTGTTGGGGGTAATGTTAATAACTGGTCTGGAATGTACGATAAGTTGGGAAGTTAGAGTCGCCATGCCGACTGAGTTCGTTCCCGTGCAGACGTAGAAACCTTCATCATTAAAATTGACATTCGTTAGCCTTAAAAGTCCACCTGCAGTTTGTTCAATGTGTTGAGGAAGAGGCCGTCCATCTTCGCGAGACCAATGAATTTCTGGATTGGGAGCACCTTGGGCACGACACTGCATATCTACTGAGCCACCTACGAGTACAGTTTGAGGCGCATTCGGATACAATTCTAAAATAGGTGCTTGGCGTTCTGCAAAAAATATGGAACAATATAAGTATTATGAAAAATTATAAGACCGGTACAAGTAATAATTATTTCAAATAATCGACTAACGTTCAACTTCAATCATCGCACTAGCTTCGTGACTAGATCTAGAATTGCTGGCGCGACAGATATAAATTCCTCGATCTTGAACTTGAATGTTATGGAACTTCAAAGTATCGCCGAATTCTTGAGCATTAGAGCCAAGAGAAGTTTCTCCATGTTTAGACCACTTGAAATGCATTCCAGGTTCTCCAGATACAATGCATCTGATTTCTACACTAGTGCCTTGAGATACCGTTTGCCTTTCGGGTTGGATTGTCACACTAGGAACCTGTGGTCTTTGAAGGATTGTGATTTTGGCTCTCTGGCTGGTTTCTATTCCCTCGTAACTGATAGCCGTGCAAATGTATATACCAGAATCGTTAGGTGTTGGATTTCTAATTGTAAGGACTCCACTTTGTTGGGATGCTGAGTACGGAAGTGGCACACTTCCTGAACGGGTCCATGTTAATCTGGAGGATTGGGGTGCTACACATGTTATCTGAACTATGTCTCCACTGTTTCCGGTCCATTCGGAAGGATTAAGAGTAACTCTCGATGGAGTGGGTGGTTCTGGGTTGTCTAAAAGCAAAAGAATTTTGTTTACAGATTTATTGATCTAATTTAATTAACGAAAAATTAATTAACGGATGTTAAAATCAATTTACCTATTACGTATAGGACAGCTGTCACTTCATTCACACCCACGTTGTTGACGGCAATACATTTGTACTCATCTTGGTCGCTTCTTCTTACGGCTGTGAATCTTAAAACTGAACCATAAACTCTTGCCTCGGAGCTCAAAGGTCCGTTTGCTCGTTCCCATGTTATTTCAGGTTGAGGATATCCTGTAGCTTGACAATGGAATTCGAATGGATGGCCTTCATAGACTTTCTTGAATTTGGGTACGATTTCTGCTCTTGGACCACTGGGACTAGACCCTAAAAAAATAAGATAATAAATATAATATAAAAGCTAAGTTATAAACTACTAATAAATACCAAAGTAATCAAATAAAAATTTAAAAACACTTGTTTGACCTATATACCTGGTAGTTTGTAATTCTTCGGATAGGCTGCACCCGAATAAGTTTTTAAAATACAATTATTTTAGAATTATTATTTAGTATTTTATAGTAAACTTTTTTTATTTACCTCCAACCGAGAGAGTAACGTTTCTCGTTGCAACTTCCCGCCCATCAGTGACTCTACAAATGTAGACGCCACTGTCAGATACAGTCACGTCTTGAATGATCAAAATACCACTTTCGTCATCGATACTTCTTTCAGGTGGTAATCTTCCACCTGCTTTTTCCCACTTGATTCTTACTGCATTCTGGAATCGAAGGTAATTTTTATATTGTATCTTATACTACTTAAAACAAAAACAAAAAACAGATAATAAACGATTTTAATGAAGAACTTACAGATTGTTTAGATCTTCCAGAGCAATGATATTTGACATGAGTTCCAGTTTGAACAATTTGGAAGGCCGGCTCCGTAATATCGACAATGATGGTTGGTTCAGGAGGAGGATTGTTGTTTGAATTTCCTGATGATATATCAGCATCACCTATTACAGAAATAATAAAACAAATGTTATTACGATTTCAAAGAAATGTGATCAGCATTTTCGGACAAAAATACACTTCAGAGTATAAGCTATATATCTAGTTTAGAATTATAGTTTCCTAATAAGTAATTTCAATCTGGACTTTCAGAGCAGGGATCGTTACGAAACTTTTTTTACTTCACACTATATAAATTCCAGGAAGTTCATTTCGTTACGGTCCCCACAGATTCAAAATTCCAGTTTAGAATCTTAAGTTAGAATATCTAATATAAGCGCACTGACAATCACAGAAGCAGATCTTGAAACTGGACTGAAACTTAAAGCAAAAAAGTCGAGAAAAGCAGAGACTTCATCAATTTTGGAAACGATATCTCTTCCTTTCTGCAGGAAGAAGTTTCCAGAAGTAGAGCAAATTTCCCTAACGAAGAAAGCATTTACAATAGTTAGAAATGATTTTGCTGAGAATCCTAAACATTGTAAGACAATGTGTAGACCCACGGACGGACAAATATGAAAACCCTCGTCATCTAGTCCGCCAAACCTGGATTCACTGATCCCATGATCATCGCCAGGAATTTCCCCTGCAGGTCCACTACAACACACTCCATATAGCAGGGTGTATTGCCAATGTTGACATTCCAAACTCGATATCCACCATTTTTGGTCCAGTGCATAGGACCGAGATCCAAACCTTTGGCTGTTATGGGGTTTCCCTCGTAGGGTGACAATTGGAAAATAATGTTAAACCTGTCAGCTTGGAACTCATAGTTGCACGTGAATTCGACGTTGGTGTTTGGTGACTTTTGAACCTTCACGGGCATAAGACCTACCCTGAGCTCGTCTGATGCATGCAACATATTAGGTGTGCAAAATTTCATGAAAAAAAAATGTGCTCAAGCTAATTTATATCACTTTCAGACCTCACAACCTAAATTAAAAATAGAAGTAATAGAAGTAGAAAATTTAATTTGCAACGAGAAGCTTTAAAAATTTACCGTTTTCTTAGTCTAATAACAAATAAAAATATAGTTTAAATAAAAGAGTAAAAATAGGGACCAGGCTGTGAGACTTGTAATTTGAATCAAATTAATTCTTTCGATTAATGCAACTTGAACTCTGCATGCTTTAAAATTAAATAAAAATCACCACGTGCAGAAAATTAATACTTTATATAAAAATTAATTATGAGAATTATTAGGTAAATGCAGAGTGTTAAAATAATATTTACATGTTCTGATTAATTGAATATGTACATTAATTATTATAAATTGTAAGAGGTTTTTACTTACGAATTTGGGAGCAATCATGTCCAGCGTATCCTGGTGCACAGTGGCAAACAACTTGACCAGATCGGCTCATGTCACAACTTAGTTCATTGTTGCTGCAAGGACACCTTTCGCATTTGCCAAGAAAACTTTCAGATTTGTCGTTCTTGTTTCTAAAATATCCTCTTCTGCAATTTTCACAAGAGTTTCCTTCATAGCCTTCAGGGCAGCTACAAACTTCAACCTGGGTTGCTCTAGGTGTATTTTCACCCCTAAAGTCAGTGGCAAAGTCCAAAATAATATCGCTAATGTAGGTTTGTTCCATTTGATCGCTATGGGTCGCTCGTACTAAAATTGCTTCTACGTCAGTCAAGGCAGTCATTAAATCAGTTCTTGAAGCTCGGCGAGGTCCATCTCGACTTAAACGATACCACTCGGATTCCCTGAATGGAACGCTGTAAGTCTACAATAAAAATAAAAATATTTTTAACTGTTCTAAGTATGTTCTAGCATAAGAAATCATAATAATCAGTCTTACAACTGGAATTCCAGGAATCAAATCTTGAGGATTTTTCCAATAGAGCGAGATTCCATTTCCAAATATGATAACGTCCTGATCGGGATAAGTTCGAGCACTTGGAGCGATGATAATATGTTGAGTCAAAGTCAGATTCGAACCATAGCTCGACAATTTATTTCCTGTGTATTCCTTAGGCAGAGACCAGTACAATCTCTCGCTACGAGAATCTGGATAGTGATAACCGATTTCATTCGTTCCGGTATTTACTTTCAATTCTGCATTGATTACTTCACGCCTTGTGCTAGGATTCAAAATTAATATTTGCATTATCAGTTAATAAAGATGTGATTTTAACTGATTCATTTCAATTATACTAATGCTGATTTAGAAAAAATAAGTTACCTATCAGTGAGTGCAAAAGATTTTCTTTGATCAGAAATAAACACTGGGAGTTCTTGGATGTACAAAGAACTTTCATGACATTGGCTGGAAACTCCACTACAGAAACATTGGTTGCATCCTTCGATGTTGTCAATGGAAAGACCGAAGGTAGAAGGACGACATCGATCACATTTGTCACCTTCGACATTTCGTTTGCATGAACATTGATTTCCAAAGACCAATGCGCTTTCAGATCCTGCGGCATTGCAGTCAATAATACGGCCTGGAGTACTATTTTGTAGACAGTCATATGCAGAGCCTCGAGTTGCGTTTCCTTCATATCCATATTCGCAGTATTCGCAGTGGTCGCCAGTAGTGTGATGAGCACAATTCTGTAAAAGTTGTATAATTAATATTAAGTACATAATTCCAGCAAATGAATAGGTGAGCGAATAATTCTAATAGATAGCTTGAAGGGTTATGGCTTGCAATTTCTCACCTCACAAATTCCTGTATCTGGATCGCATTGATTAGAATGTCCGTTACAGTGACAAGGTTCACAGCTTCCAAGATATATTCCTTCTGCTGCTCTCGTGTATCCAACATCACAATCTTCACAGGAAAGACCTTTGTAGCCATTTGGACAGCTACAATGTTCCACTTCCATTGCTCGCTCTCTTCCAGTGTTGTATTTTTCCGCTTTGTCAAGAGACACCATCGATATTCTGCGAATTTATTTTCATGATAATTTAGCCTGCGTAGATATTAAAAATTCAAAGAAAGAAATTTCGAATAACTGGGTTTGACACTCACGCAGCTTCGTCAGTGTGTGTAGTATAGGTAGCTTTAATTCTGATCGCCTGAACATCAGCCAAAGCTATCATGAGAGTTTGTCTATCAACCTTAGTGCCATCCTCTCTTTGCCATTGATCTTCCAAAAATGGTACAGTGAAGGTTTGGTGAGTGTTGAGATCCGAGGAGATGGATCTGTTGTTGGGAACATAGTGGAGCAGCACGAGGGCATTATGCTGCAATCATTACAAGTAGAATTATAAAATTGATCCTGAAGCAATAATTCATAACTGAAAATGTATCCTTACACTGATTAAAACAACATCGGCTGCACTGTTTCTCGAACTCTGACCACCTGGCGAAGGTACGTATCTAACCGTATATCTAAGGTTTCCGCCATAGGATGTAATGCAGTTACCTAAGAAGATATTTGGCAGCTGCCAGTAGTATACATCGCTATTTCCGCGATTAGGGAAACTCTTGTAAACCATTTCTCTGGCAATTTTGTCTACTCTTAGATCAGAATAAATGGGTTGAGCATCCAGAGACCTAGATTCGACGAGTGCAAAGTCTTGGGTGGAAGTTGAGAACGTCACTTGAATCTGAGTAAACAAATAAAAAAAACAGTGTAAATATAAGAAAGCATCTTTCTAATATCTTGATTTGATTCTTACCTCGCTTCTATAGAAATTAGATGAGGTACATCTGTCGACGACACCCATGCAGAAGCATGTAAGACATCCGAATGGATTTGATCGAGCCAGATGGAAAGCATTCTCCTTACATTCATCGCACCGATCACCAGTTACATAATTCTAAAAAGTGAGAAACAAATTTTGTAAAATAAAGTGTCTGAGAATAAGGTACAAATTCTGATAACTTCTATCAATTGGCAATCAAGAAATACAATAGTTAGTGTATAAAATACTCACGTTCACAGTTTCCAAATATCCAAAGATAGGAAGCATTGATAATAAATTTAGGATTTATTCGAAAAGGAACGATTTCCATATGTTGAATAGAATTATTTAAAAAAAAATAACAATGATAGCGTAATACCTTGCATCGGCATACGCCAGTAGCTTGATCAATGTAGCTGCTGAGGCTACCGGCGGGATTGCAATTTGCTTCTAGGACACATCCACTCTTGAAAGGATCACCTTGATATCCAGGTGCACATATTTCGCAACGATCTCCAATATATCCAGGTTGACAATCACAGATAGGTTCGTTGCGAGAGCCAAGTTTACAGGTTCGAGCATGTCTAGAATAGCAAAACAATAATAATCAAATGAATTATAAAAAATTAATCGATAAAATAATAAAAATTAGCGATGAACTTACTGATTTGAGGGATTTGTGAGAGGGCATGGACAGGGTTGACAACGAATGTTCCTACTTGGGTCACCATAGAATCCGGGTGGACAATCTTCATCTAGAACGCAGAGACCCAAAAATTGACCATTATTGATTCTTTTACGACCAGCAGCACAAGATTGGCAAGATGCGCCAGAATATCCTGTAGGACATGTGCATTCTTCAATGAAAGCTGCTGAACCGAGTCCGACATTTGTTGTATCAGCAGAATCGAAAACGATGTTCGTGATAGTCACATCCAACTCTGGTGAATCTTCATACTTAGCTCTGGATGAAAATGAGTAATGATCAACCCTGGGTTACATTTCAAGATAAAAAGGATGACACAAAGAGAATAATTTTACTTACTTGATTAGAATGTTTTCAATATTATAAAGAACCATCATGATGTCTTCTCTTCTAGCAATCTCTTCATACCTTCCAATTTTCTTATGCCAATGTCCTTCAAAGAAACGAATACTCTCTTCTGTTTCATAATTTGGAAGGATTGTTTTGCCCTTATATATTAAAGTAATATTATTTCCTGTTAAAATAACAGCTGGTGCATCGTTTGGAATTCCACTTCCACTGTAACGAATATTGTATTTCAAGTATCCACCGTAAGAATTGAGCTTTTGATGACGATAGGTTTCAGGAAGAGCAAAGTAAGGAATGGTGTAAGTATCGGCTTCATTGTAGTAGGATGATATAATTTGAACGCCATCAGATCCGACTGCTTGAATCGCTAATTGATTTCGATCAACATCCCCACGAATTAAAGTTTCTGATCCAGTGTCAACATTGACGACTTTGCGTAGATCGAAAGGAGGTGGGATGTGGTGAGTGAAGAGATTTGCACTTCGACATTCAGTAGCAACTCCGAAACAGAAACAAGAAATACATTCATCTATGCTCTTAGCTTCGTCATTGAATTTTCCTGGTGGACAGATGCCACCAGTGTCTTTCACTACAAGGATCGCATCAGGAACTGCGAAAACGAAGCCTTCAATATTCAAAGCTTCACAAGAGTAGGCACCTTGATCGGAAACTTGAATGTCTTTGCAGGTCAAAGTTCCGGTTCCATTGATAGAGGTTGAGGTACACTTGGCAGGCACGTGACCCCAATTTAATCTCCAGTTGATTTCCGGAACTGGAATTCCAGTTGCTGTACAAGTGAGGACCATTACGTCTCCTGTTTGGAGGATTACCATTGGCTGAGGTGGTTTTGTAATGTAGACGGGAGCTGAAAAATTATATTCTATGGTTGATTATCACTAAAGAAAATATATGTTTATTAAATTTTGAAATCAGGGATTATCTCATGCTGTCGTTCAATTTTTAGAAATCAAAGTTTTTTCAATTTTTCAGTTAGGAAAGACATTACTTCTAAAGTGTCTTAATTTCCTCACTCAGATGGACTAATTCTCGTTCTTAATTTACTAATACTTACAACATCCAAGTTCGTCACTTGCATCCTGACAGTCTCGTTCCCCATCACAGTGGAAACTTTTAGGAATACATTGATTATGACTCCTACATTGGAATTCGCTGTTACGGCATGGAGAACCTGGTGGAGTTGGTGCACAATTTTCTTCATCACTTCCATCCTGACAGTCTCTGTCTCCATCGCAACGCCACAATTTACTTACACACTGCTTGTTTGCACAACGATATTCATTGGGCTCGCATCCGAGAGGGTCTGTAATTCAATAAAAAAAGTTCTGTAACACTAACTCAATGTTCGAGAATTTCTTCTGTGGAATTATTTTACATTAGTTGTACGGGTCGTTGTGTAATCGAGTCTACTCTTTGGGAAATTTAAACGACTACGAATCTGGGATGTTTCGATATTTGAAATTCATAATAGATATATTAACATCTGAAAACATTTGAATTCTACTTTTAATGTTCTGAGAAAACAATAACAATTTGACTCTCTAGAATTTTAATTTAAAAAATTTAATTAGTCTAAAACGTTTAAAATAATTATTAATTATGTAAATAAACTTACTGCATCTCATTTCGTCAGATCCGTCAGTACAATCGTAGACACCATCGCAGACTTTTAATTTTGGAATGCAGTCACCGTTGCTACAAGTGGCTTGATTATATGCACAAGTTTGAGGTGGTCTAGTGGCAGGTTGTTCAACTGAAAGTTAATTCAAAGTTACATTAAATCAAGACAAAAACTGAGCAATAAAAATTACATTTTAATTAAAAACTTAACAAAATAATTTTTAATAATTAATTACTCACATCTTTCAACCTGAAGGTGAACAATTTTTTGATTTCCTTGACCCTGATAGTTTCCAACAGCTTCACAAATGTAAGTTCCAGCGTGCTCAAGTTGAATATTTGGAATTTCGAGACGTCCGTCTTTATCTTTACTTCCTGGAGGTAGTGGCAAATTGTTTCCTCGGAGCCATCGTACTCTAGCTCGAAGAGGTCCTTCATCTCGACATTGGAACACCACCTCTCGACCTAATTATTATAAAAATCATTAATTTCTCTGGAAAATATTTTCCCTTCAACCCTTTTGCTTGCTATAAACATTAATGAAAAATAGAAAATGTAACGAAAAATAATACACACGGAGAAATAAGATAATAAAAGCCTATATACAAAATAGAGTAGAAAAATAATTTGCAAAAAAATTTGAAATTTATGTGACTTAAGTCCTTTATTCTTGCAATCAAATTGAATGCTATTTTTTTCAAGCAGTTGTTATCGAAAAGATATAAAATTTAATAGCAGATTAATCCTGTAATTTCTCCACAAATACCAATATTCATGCGATAATAACTATCATGCCGAAAAAATTTTTATTAAAAATTCATAGCTTCATAATATTTTTTTTAATGCCTTTATTTTTCACGAGATGTCATTAGTTTTCTTTTTTTTATGACTGCTTTTAAGGCTCAACAATTTAATCACCATTTTTTGTGTTAGTGTGAATGTGTTTAGTAGAAAAATATAATACAATGTTTGTTTTGTGATAGTATATGAAAGCTGAGGTTAAGATATAAAAATATCTCTGCCGCATAAATAAATAATTTATAATCGAATTATTCGTCTTGAAAAACAAACTCATTCATAATTATCAATAGAATAGATAAATGTTTAAATTGCATATGTTTGAAGATTTAGAAAAAGTCAATAATAGATATTGTTTGTGAATTTGTGGAAAAATATATTTCCTGTGAATAGTGTCCGCAATGAATCCATAGCATGATTTTGAAGATCGTTTTCAAAATTAGGCTTACCTAATTTCGCCGGGTCTGGCCAAAGCAAAAAACAAAGAACAAAACATTTTTATTAATAAATTGTTTCAAAGTAAAATCACTTTTCTGCCAATGAATAAAACTTGTCACTACAGATCTTTCTTGATTTTTGAAAATAATTAACATTTTTAAAAGTTCTATAAAAGTGTAAATTATCCTGTTAAATATGTTTCATTTTAAATTTAGTACATTATAATTAATTGTATTTTCGATGCAATTAATCAGATTCAACTCTTTTAGAAAGGCATCCAAGTATAATAGTATAAGTTTAGTTAATCTGTAAGTTAAGTTCCTACTTTCCATAAATAAGTTTTAACAAAACTACTCACTTTCTTTTATTATTTGATCACTAGGATAAGTCTTCAGATCAAGTTCAGCAAAGGAAGAGTCACCTGAAATAAAATGTTAACTTACTATGTTTGTTGAAAATTTGATTTTTATTATTCAAACCTGAAAATTTTGTTAAATAATCAAAAGGCGATAGAGTGAGAATGAACAACTAACAAAATCAAGGATTAAGTTCATACTTAATTATTTGTAAAATAAAGAATCAGTTCACTTTTTTAAGTTATATCATTCGCTGTTATAAATTAAAAGTACGTTTTTCAACTCAAAAACAAGAGTTTCGTAGACCAGAAATTTGCAGATAAAGAATTAGGATTATTAAACATTTCTTATATTATATAATATAAGAGCGTGAAAAGTGAAAATTAAGATTCAAGTTGAGATAGAGATTTATGAAGAATTAAGAATAGAATAAAAGAGAAAGATAGATTTTTATCAAAACAGACATTTTCAAATGCAGTGTGTTTAGGAATTATTAAAGATATTCAAATTCCAAACACTCTTCTGGTGATTTTTTAGAAGAACTCACTATCGTAGGAATTGCAGTCCAGTTCGTCGGAGTTGTCATATGGACAATCGTTTTTCCCATCACATCTCAAGGATATATGAATGCAAGGACTTTTCTCACATCTCCAATGGTCACGTGGACATTCTTTCATTTAATTAAGAGAATTTATTGCCAATTATTCAGGGTGCAAAGATAATGATAAATTTAATTAAAAAAAAAAAAAACATTTTTATACGTCATCATTTACTTTATTTTTCTTCAGTTTTAAGACAAATAGTTTGAAGCTCTCAAATTGGAAAAGTATCGAATTTAAAAAACTTTAAAGAAATTATTAATAAAGAGAAAATTTTAAAAGTGACAGAATATATTTTGTCCTCGAAATTTAAAGTTTCACAATTTTTAAAATTTGCAAATTTGAAGGCTAAACGGATTCAGTTTCAATATGATTTGAAGACATAGAAGATGATCAATATCTAAAGAAATAAAGGACCAGTGTAACATTAAATTTTAATATAAAAATATATTTACCACAATGCTCTTCATCAGAACGATCCCTGCATTCTGGAATTCCATTACAACGAGCAGAAATAGGGAAACACATGTTGTCAGAACGACACATGAATGATCCATATGGACATACTCCAGGCATGAGATTAACTCCTGGACCAGGATCACGAGTTGTTTCTTCACCGTTTGCTGAAAAAATTATTATCTTGAAATCTGTAAAATGTTTAAATCTGATGTGCAATCCTAATGAGTATAAAACTCCTGGTGATAATATTTTATCAGAATTTTCCTAACTAAAATATATTTTTTTAAATCCAATATAAAATATTTTAAATAAAATAAAGTAAATATGTAAAATATTTATAATATTAATTTTCTGATTTTCTATAATCCTTATTATGTAAATTCAAAGTTGAAATATTAATTAACTTTTAAAATAATGAACTTACGACATTCAGCTTCATCAGTGCCATCGTCGCAATTGTAAATCCCGTTACATCTCTCATGTAAAGGAATGCAAACGCCATTGGTTCTGCATTGAAATTGTTCACGAGAGCAACCTGAAAAAATGAACTTTAAATATCTTCCAATTCTCGAGAAAATTTTAATACATTTTTTCACGAAAAAATATTTATAAATCGAGCACAAAAATGACGAATTTACAGATACAAATAATGATGGGTAACATAAATAAGAGTTCACCATTACTGACTAAAGAACGAGCTAACATCTATATTTTATATGTGATCAAAGTTACTCAGACATCACGAACGAATGATAAAAATACTCCTGTACAATACAGCTATCAATAATAAAATATCTATGTAGTGGAAATATTAATAGCAGTATTTTCTGGACTAGAATTCTCTTGAATTTCCGATTAAATTTTTACACGACACGATTCATTTTTAAGAATTCGAAGCCTTATACAATTGTATGAATATTCTTAGGGGCTTAGGAAATTTTCTGTAACTCTGAATCAACGAACATATGATACTTATGTACACAAATCATGAATTATGAATGATACATTGCTCTTTACTGGTTTCTACAACATCCAGATTTCATAATTGCCATTCATGATAATCTAATACGTGTCCATTACTTTCACTGTTTATATCATTCTAGGCTTGAGACGAGCCACTTACCTCGCAAAGTTAGATTATCATAAATATGTATTAAAGAAAAGTACGAACTTCATAACATACGTTTGGGTAAAAAAAGAGAAATAATTTGGTGTTACATCGTTGAGAAATGAATAGGTTCAAGAGCTACCAGGCATTCTAATGATAAATGTGTACCTAGAAGACATTTTAGAAGATTATAATTTCTGGATTTATCTTCTGTTATTAATCCTCTTAAATGTAAAGGTATATTGCCTGATAACTATATGATTAAAGTTCAAATGCAATGTGTTTCAAAATGTAATAAGTACTAATCGATCTGTTCTACCATCTATTTTCAAAATTTGCACAATTTTTGAAGTTTAAAGGCAATAAATATATCTAAACTTTAAGATTGGAAAGCTTTCAATTAGTAAAGCCAACATCATTCAAATTTCGAAATAAACTGAATTAAACTGTGCAAATTGAAAGTCGAAACTAAAGTTCTACTTAGGAAAATGAATAATCTAATTTTAAAACCAGGCAAAGATGCACTATGGATTACAAAAATGCCTCTGCGATACGATAATCTGAAAAACTTGATATTTGGTTTCTGCTCATCCAAATTTATTCAAGTTTCTACTCAACGTCAACAACCTACACATTTTCTATTCGGCTGCTAACACAGATTGACAGGAAACGACGTGACACCAAGAGAATCTGGGGCATTATTTAATTAATTAGATATAATGATCTCCTTTCAAATCATAATTTTGTACACTAATTAACTGGAGTTTTAATTAATTATTGCAAGTAAAGCAAAAATTGAATGCCACCAGATTGTCAGGGTCTACGGGTGGCTAACCAAAGCAGTACTGCTCGTCGCTAAAGTCGCGGCAATCGTAGAAATGGTCACAGTGATGGGCCTTTGGAATGCAATTGCCGTCGGCACAAATAAAATCACCCGGGATACAACTCCTGGTCGTACTCTGAATTGACGGTGGCTTGATATCAGCACCTGTACTTGGGCTGAAAGCCCCGCTATCCGGGTTCTCTGGATGCCTCCTTGAAGAGGTTTTATCCGGAGCGTCTATACCTAGAAGTAACCCAATCTGAACCACAGTGTTACACATGGATCTCGAATCACTCAAAAAGAATCGTTTTCCCTCTCTTAATTACAAAAAAAATTTTATGATATCCATCAAATTCATACTTTGACTTCAAAGACGAGTGGGAATAATTCCGAAAAACAATTAACTCAGCTAGAAACAAGAATGAAATATTTCTAGTGAGTTCAATCCAGCACTAAGCCTGCAAATAAATTTTATATTAACAAAATGATCTAAGACAAGAAAGAATCAAGAATGGCCAGAGCATTGGTCAAGCTTGGAACTGGCATGGGTTCAAGTATTGCAGGCCAGGAACCCATGCTACAATCAAATGATTATTCCAAGACTTAAACCGACAGTTTTCAGAGTTTAACTTTAATAAATACTATACAACAGAGAATCCTACGATGGTTAAATATTGCAAACTTATAACAAGAATTTTTCAATCCTGAGCCAGGCTCATTCTTGTCCTATTCTTGACTTCGGAAACACATCAGCAAGAGCAAAACTAGCTTAAGCTTTCCAGACTTGACTCAACCTTTTCCCTATTTTAATATTTCACTCCTATCATCTCGAAAAAGTTTGAAATCTTGAGCCAGCCTTGTCCCACTGCTTGAGCCCATCTACGATTCATGCCAGTCCCAAACTTGACCAATGCTTTGGTCATTCTTGATCCATTCTTTACCTAGCCTGGGTTTGAACAAGGCAACATTTTTTTTGCAAACATTTACATATTTCTGGGAAAAGTTGGAGCAATTTGTATTCTTGTGTATCCTCATTTCATTTCGTGAGTCACCGAACTCAAGATTGTTAAAAATCTAATTAGTATAATCAATTATTATTATCGACACAAATGTATCTGAAATACCATAGAAGAGAGTGACATTGAATTTTAAATCCTTCAACAAGAGGACTTTTTTATGATAAAAAGAATTAACACCATGGTCAGCTGGTTCTTGCAGTATTTTAGGCACACCAGGCCACTACGAGACTACAAATCTAGAGAATGCATCTTGTGTTCGTGCCACAAGGCAATTTTGCGTGAGGATATATTTTCTAAAAATGCGAGTGCAATATAATTAATAAACCTGTCTTACCTCGACAATTAACTTCATCAGAACCGTCTGAGCAATCAGGTCTGTTGTTGCAAACGTATGAACTTGGAATGCAGGATCTATCGTGGCATGTGAATTCGTCACTTCTACATCTTGAGTCTGTCGGAATTTCGTTGGGGTTTGCTAAAAAAAATTGAAGATAAATAAATTTTCATGAAAAACCTACCAATTAGTCTACAAAGATTGAATGGAATTGTCTGTGAAATGACTCTGAAAAATATCATCTGAATGAATTATTTATTAAAAGAGGTAAATAAAGGAAAGCTCTTATCTAAAATTAAAAACAGAAAAATATTTTAAAATTCTTACGACAATTTCTTTCGTCACTTTCATCGGAACAATCGGGTCTTCCATCACAGAAGTACTCAACTAGCATGCAAACTCCATTAGCACAGGGTTTCTCGCCACTTCTACACACTGTAATTATAAAAACTGAGTTGAAAAGTCTGATTAATTGAATAAATATTCTATAACCAAATTTAACCAGAAATTTAAACCAGTCAAGTGCACTTTTAAGGTATTTAAGAAAACAAAACAAAATCTCTAATTAAAACCTTTGCTGAATTAAAATTTAAGGGAATTTAGTTTCCCCAATTTTACATTCACAATAATTAATATTTTTCGCTCGTGCAGAATGAGGTAAATGGCCTAGGTTTAGTGAAAATGATTTATTATTGTAGATGTAAAGTTGGGGAAAGTAAATTTACTCTTATAGTAATTATCATATGCCCTTAATAATAAATTTATTGAACCAATTTCATCATTTCTAATACCGATTAGAAAAAAATCGTGCACATTGCTGTATATAATAATCTCCCACATTGAAACAATGAACAATAAACAATAAACAATGAAACGTACATTATCTCAAATTTGACATAATTATGTAAAAATATAAACGCCCTATGTACAAAAAAAAAATATATATATATGTATATAATTTATGTATAACGTATATATACAGTCAGGCAACCTGTGCTGAAAAAGACAGACAAAGAGGGTAATAATCAAACCAGTTCAAGGTGCATTCGAGATTATAAAAACATTCGGAAGGTTTAATTTCAAATGAGGTCCAACTCACGTACATAAATACATCCTAGGGAATAAATCCATAGCAGTTGAAAACATCATTAGGGGTGAAAAAACCATAAGGGGTGTGAAGTATATTTATAATGCATTTCTATCATTTTCAGTGCTTCAGGGATACGGATAAGATTCTTTATTTCGCACAAACCCACCCATTGGTAACATAAATCCAATATTCTAATTCAAAACGTGCTCAAGCGTCGAATGCAGAGAGAAAATTCGTGTTTAGTTAAAAATAGAAAGGGTGATCTGAGAATTTTACACCTTCAAAGATTTGTTATATAACACATATCCCAATATACTAATAAACAATTCTGAAAAATAAAAATAAAAAAAATATATTTTAAAAATTTTGTTTGAAAACGTATAATACTCAGATTTTTCTAAGTCTAATTACAATCCATTTTTTCTAGAGTAATGCTGTGTAACATTCATTATTCAGGTGAAAGATTCATCGATTCATTCAACTTTTTACTTCACCTATACTAAATTTTAAATGTGATAGTTTTAGAACTTAATTTTTTACCATCCAAAAATTAATAATCAAAATACATATTTAAAAAATTTTATTTGATGAAATTAGTACCTAGAACGTACCTATAAAGCATTAGAAAAATCTGTAACGCGAGATAGAGACTGATGCATACAAAACAAAAAGCGAAAGACAGGAGAAAATTGTGTTCCAAATTTTCAGAAAACTTTCGTGCGGTAATCAATCTTATCAGAACTGTCAGAACAATTAAACCGACCTTCTTGCTTTCAGAGGTAGATCGACAGAAAATTGATAAAAAAATTTTCAATAAAATTCTAGTCAAACCTCGTACTTCGTAGTAAAAACATACCCCAAATATATCAAACATAGTATCCATTTATAAATACATACAATTAAATATTTAAAAACGTGCAAAGAGTATTTCATAAAAATAAAATTCGTCCATATTCCAGAAGAATATTTTTTTCTCTTTGGAATTGAATTTTTGTAATAATTATGTTCAGATTTTAAATTACCGAGATTACCTATTCTATTCCGAAACACTCGATTGTCATTTAGAGGGCACCGAATAAATTTATAAATATACTTACGACGTACATGCGAAACGTTTCAAATTCAATTATGGGTGCACGTCATTCAGAGAGCATTCCTTGGTGAAGAAAAACTAGGGGTTTACTACATCTTAAGCAAAAAAAGACTTGCTGAGTGAAGGAAATACCCACTTCGATTTTTCCAACTTGCATGCTCGCAAAAAGGATCTTACAGTAAAAGAAAAACCGTGTTTCGTTTAACTCAATTCATGCCACGAAAATGAGTCAACATTTTTGGCTTCTCCAGACTTGAGTAGTTTTCTTTACTAGTAATTTTATTCTATTTTTTAAACTCGCTCAATTCGAAGCTTTTCGAGAATGTTATTTCAAAATGTCTTCTCTGAATAAAAAATTGACAAAAATATTCATCTCATCATTTTTGTTCAAATGGCGTACCTAACGTAATTAATTATTCCTTTTTCAAACCTCTTTTCTGACCCACTTTGCTCATTTCCTTTTTCCCCACCCATTTCCAACCATTTTCCTTAAGAATACCAAAACTTTTTTCTAAGGCTTTTTCCTAAACCGAGAAATTTCCCGGTTTTCGGGTAATTTTAATACTGTCGGGAATTTTTCGGAAAATCGACAAATTCCGGAACGGATCAGAACGATCTATTCAAATTCTGGTTAAATTAGATTTTTTAGAAAATTTGTCAGAAAGTTATATAATTTCATTGGTCAGCCTTATAGCGGACATCCTACTAGAGAGTTTCTTTTAGTTGCCAGAGTTTTGGAATAATGAGCATGAATATACTTTTTCTTATCCTCTTTTCCAATCTGTGAGGTGAATATTTGTCTTTTTAGTTCAGTATAGAATCGATTATACTTTATCCTAACAGAAGAATAAATAATAATGTTCATGAAAAATTGAGCAAGTTTTTAATAGCAATCAATGAGAGGTGGGTGTGATTGTTGCAAGAGGAAAAAAGCGAAAATCAATTTATAGTTTTTATAATTTTGTATTATAATTTGATAATTACCGCATCCGATTTCGTCGGATTCGTCCACACATTGTAACAACCCATCGCATCTTTCGCTTTCCGGAATACATTCGCTGTTGCTTGCGCATTTCCATTCTCCAGGAACGCAGACCCCTTTACGACATAGACACGAAAAAAGCTGACAAAAAGCTTCGAGGACACTGATCAGCATTTAGAGGCAGGAAATGGAAAGGATTTTGTGGATTTTAACTAACTTTAGATATTTCTTTTTTTCGAACCGCAGAAAGGAAATTTCATTTAAGGTAATATAAGGATTATAAATATTTCTCCTCATTCATTTCAATAATAATTTATAACTCAATTTTCAAAAATATATATTTATAATAAACTAATTTTGAATTTATTAAACTACCTACACTATAAACTTTTTTCTTCAAAGATTATTCGGATATTGCAAACAATATTTTAAATTGTTGATGAGAAATTTTTAAAGAAAAAAAAAATCGTCTGAGTAGACGTCTGTAACTTCAGCCCAGGAAGCCGTCCTCAAATTACGTAAGGTTTTTTTCAAACATATTTAATGTAGTTTTGTAATCTTTCCTTATTCATAATAATAAATGTTGTTAATTTGAAAAGAGTCGAAGTTTTAATATTTTATAATGACGAATTACAGAATTACAGGACGGTTCCCAATGAAGAAAAATCAAAATACATTTGACTTTTTATTTACGATATCAAATTGAAACCAAGAAGAATTCTGCAATTTTTTAAACACATATTTTATTATTTCATAAATCAAGTAATATTTTTGTAAGTGTTTAAATTATAAACTGAAAAAACTTCAGTCCGTTTTTTCTAGTGTCTTGCTAGTGATGACTGATTCTACTGTCTGACCAGTTCCAACTCTAACTACTCATTCCTGTGTCTGACTAATATCTGATCTACTACTTAACTGACGTCCTACTGAATTACCATCAAGTGGAGTAAAAACGGTAATTTTCATTAGGAATGGTTTTTAATATTCCATTGTATATAACTGCTACCTTATTTATTGAAATTTCACACATTCAAAGTTCAAACAATTAGAGAATGCTGGGAGGCTTCCATAAACCACGTAGCCCGACTGTGACTAATTTTGTATCCCCCCCCCCTGGGGTATCACGTGGTTTTTTAAATTTCTTATAAAACGAAAATAAAGCAAAATCTTTATTTTCTATTTTTTTAAATAAAATCTGAGTCAATAAATGGCGACACTAGCCACTCGGACCCCCCCCACACTTCTAAAGAAACCACGTGGTTTATGGAAGGCCCTTGGTTAAATTGACCAGAAAAACTAGAAAGGACATATTTAATAATAATTCTGATTTAATTAACCAGACATTTTGTGTGCATTCCTGAAATGGTTTTTTACGAAAGCAATATTAAAAATTCAAAAATAAAGATTTTTACAAGAGCCTTTAAACTTTATTTAATAAGAAAATAAGTAGAGTTCATAAAAGTATTTCTAGAAAGTCTCAAATAGAAATATCAAATGCTCTATGCAACTCAATTGAATTACTCTGGAGTGCACGAGTCCTCTACTAATTTTTTTAAAGACCTTTTTCTTGAAAGTCTGCTTGTCGGCGAACATTCATCGTTCATTATTCATTATGCTTTTTATTTAGAATCACTTGGAAATATTTATATTTCAAGAACATCAAAATGAAGTGCTCGTTGAATTATGAATTATTATATTTTTGAGGAGTGTCGGAAATCAAGAGAAGAGAACGAAGATTGAAAGTTTTGATAGAGAAAAGAGGAAGAAAATGAAGGGCAGGGAAAGAGGTAAATTGTTATTGAAGCTCTTACCACATTCGCGTTCATCACTTCGATCTCGACAGTCGATGACATTGTCACATTTTCGACGCAGGGGAATGCACTGTCCATCATCACAACGCATTTCGGTCCTCGGATCACATTCTCTTGTCGCCACACTATTCCAGGACGGCCCCGATTGGTCTAATTGCACATTGAGGGAAATAATGGATAAAAAGCACACAGAAGCATCTAAAAACTATTTACAAATTGCTCTTGCCAGAGAAAAACTTACTCATTATTTCAACTTTTATCTTGTGAATAAAATATATAAAAAGAATATATAAAAATATATAAAAAGAATAATACAAAATGTAAGTTTGAATAAGTTTTTCTGAGAATTGCAAAGTATTACTTTGTACAACACAGACTTTTTGCAACAGCTTCTGGCAAAACACAAAGATTATGTGAGTAATAAGTAATGGAAGCAGTGAAAGAAGAGAAAATACTTTTCTGACAAGATAAACATTTACAAGAAAGAAAATTAGTCACTTTAAGAAAGTTGAAAAATTACTTTTTCATAAATTTACTATAACTATTAATAATTATTTAGATACTTATAATAAAATAGTTTAATAACCTTTTCAGTATTTTCGAATAAAACAATGCAATGCAATTGATCAAAACTTTGCAAGAAGTGCTTTCGTTAAGAAATAAATATTCATATGACAAGTTAGGGAGAGCTTTCTTACTAAAATAAAAAGCAATTAAACACAAAATGGCGTACTCGTGGAAGAATTGGAGAGCGAATTTTTATCTGTAGGTGTAACAGAAGGACAATCTTCATCACTCTTATCCGGGCAATCCGGATGACCATCACACCTGTAGATGCCTTCGATGCATTTTCCCCCAGTGGCACATTTGAATTGGGTTGGCGTACAATCTCGGTCTATTTTTGGCAGAAATTTGCAAAAAACACATTCGTAAAAGCGAAAGCCCCAGTAAATATAAAAATGACTTTTCAAATCCGAATGCCAAGAAAGTCTATTTAAAAATTCATAAAGAATTATTAAATCCTTTTTTGGCTTCAAAATCGAATTATGCAAAAGCACGAAGGAATATTAATGTGGCTTATCCAGGATAATATTCAAATGAAACTTTGAAATCTTGGCTTTTTGAAATACTCTTCATCTATTTTCTCTGGGCGATGAAAAATGATTATTTAGAAATGTATATTTTTAACATTTTTTAAATTCTAAATTAGATCACTCAGTTTCAAAAATAGCCCGATGATTCTATTTACTTCTAGCGAAATATTGAAGGAATGCAACTCCTCAAGATGATCATATGCTTCAATCAATTAAGAAGTCTCGAGTGATGTGCAATCTGAAATATTCTCGTTGAATAATCACGACGCTACACCAACTGTAAATCGATGACTGACGTGATCTCGTGAAATAAAGTGACGCAATTTCAAACTAGTTTTTAATTTATAGTACTCTTGAAAAATGTTATTTCAAACTAATCATAAAATCTAATTTCTTCATGAATAATATGACAAAAGAATATCTCATGAAATATATTTGTGTATGATAATAAAAATGATTCGATCTGTGCGGTTTCAATTAAGTTAATGCTAAATTTAAAACACCAGCGCCCATCAAATTAACTTTTCAATAATAGATATTACAAATGAATGTGGGCTGCATTGGCCTCGTCAAGTGATGCCTTGTCCACTAGATAAACGAACTCAAGTTATAATCGCACGCAGTTTAATTTCAACGAGTAGTCTGCAAAGTATTCAGGAACTATGTATATAATTACGTCACATTCAACAAGATCAGTCAACACAAAAAAAAATTCATTTCTTAAGTTCTCTTATAGGCTTTGAAGGAAAAGCTCAAGCTTAATTGAAATGAGTCTCAATTAATATTGATCTTAAGCTTATGATATTAAACTCGCGATATTAGGCTTAATCCAATTTCCGTTTATGAAACAAAGTAAACTATTTAAATCATATGATATTCAAATAAATTATTCAACATATTCAACATATTAAACGAGATCTAACAAATATGTAAATAGATCATCCAACCAAATTATTTTGTGATGTTACAATCTAATTAATTATTTACGTTTGAATAAGGAAGACTTGATCAAATAGGAGCGAAAAAATATCCTCTTGCAAATCGAATAAATGATAAATTAGCTTTTGAATAGATAATAACACTATAGCTCTAGATTTTAGCATGGCGTACTAATTTTAATCACAGATGTTTAAGCTAACTACGTAATCACAAAGTTACATATTATTTTGTTAGAGGATTGGATAATAATTAATTACTGTACTAGCAACTTAGCTATTACATATATTGAAGTGTTTTATCACATATTCACAGAGAAAAATAATTCTACATGATTAACTGAATATTCTTGAAAATTAGCAGACTTTTTTCTCCATGTTTCAGAAATCTAACACTTCATATCCGTCAAATCGACTTTCTTGATACTTACTATCAATTCTGATTTACTTATGTATTTAAAATGTGACAACGAGAGAATAAGTCAAATGAAAATAATAATAATATAGTCAAATAAATTTAATGAAATTTCAAGAGTCGATTTCACGGAAAGTACTTGCATATGTTAAATGCGAAGCAAGGTCTCGGAAACTCAACACCAGAGGAAAAATGTTCTAAACTCGTTTGAAGTTCCCTACTTTGAAAAAGAAATCAGACCTCATGGTTGAATTAAATTCGAAGTACGAATTGAACGTCCCTGAATAAAGTATATGCGGCTAAAAGATGTTTTCCAAAAAAGTGTGTTTGGCGATTACTTTATCGGCAAATAAATAAAGGTCATAATAAAAAATAAAAGAGACGTTCAAAAGAGTTTTTCTTGGTGTTATAAGAGGTTTTAAGGAAAGGGAGTATGTACCACAATGAAGCTCGTCTTCTGCCTTTGGGCAGTCGTCGTAGCCGTCGCAGACCGAGGTTTTTGGAATACAAGAGCCATCCTCACAGGTGAAGTCCATGGAAGGGCACGGAGCCAAACCTACAGGGCCCGCCAATGAAATAGATTCCCTTTTATCAAACATAGCGTCTCGCGTGCCGTTTGGTAAACGATTTCGATTAGGACTCATCAAATACTTGACCCATATTCACACCTTATTTTTCGCTAAAGCGAATCGACTTGTGTGGGCGATCAATGTCTAATTTATACATTCTTCAGTCAGCCTCTTGACTTCTAAATTTACCCCGACTTTACTCTTTTTTCTCCTAAATAAAATTACATCTATTAACCATAATCAATACAAAGACAATTCTTGAATATAAGATGACAGATTGTATGTATAATAGGGTGGCTCAAAAACCCCTTTTTTTCTAGAGTCCTATTTTTTATTTTTTTTATCTTAACACATACCTAGTTTTACTTGAAGTATCACATGTAAATTCTGTGGGTAAAAATCACTTTTTGGCGCTTTTGGAATAAGTAACACACCCCACTGTGCCTTTAAAACTACTAGTGGAATATTTATCAACACACTAGACACATTTTAAAAAACTTTTGCCATGCATGTTTGAGCCACACTATTGTATAATTGACCGTCCACGCATAGACGATTTTTGAATATAGAGGACTTTTCATATATTTGAAAAAATTTACTTTGATTGAAAAAGAATTTCGTTGTACCAAAAACGGTTCGAGAGACTGGTTTGAGAAAGCTATATGAACATAGAAAAACATTGAAAGCAGTTTTAGGATAGCTGATAGATTGATGATAAGAGAGTAGTTGATACATCAAAAGCACCTGTAACTCCACAACCAAGAAAGTTTTTACAGAGAACTTAATAAGCTTTCTAACACTTAAAGCTTACTTTTTAATTTACAAGGAATGGTTTAGTGTCTGTGTTTTTGTATATATCTACAGAGTATTTTGGTGTGAAAAATATTGTGTGGAAAGTGATCAGTGACGTGATAAATATGATTGACAAGGGGGACCAATAGTAATGCAATACACTAATGATTTACATATGTATAAACCTATTACTTATCACAATCATACTTTCTTATTAAGTACAAAACTTTTTATCAGCCGTATCCGTCAACCTCGAAACAAAAATCCCTTTCGAATATATTCCCATTCACATAGACATCCTTTTTCAAAGGAGAGAGACGACACATTGTTTCAAGCGCTTACATGTAAATTATTTACAGTCCTGCTATTCTTCCTTTTTTAGGGGTGATAGACACACCAACACGACGAGACTTTTGGTTTATTTTCTTCGTTCGTTTTTACAAACAGGTCCTTCAGCTATCTCTTTGAGAGCACACTTTTTTTATAATATGAATTTTTAACGCAGAATTTAAATAAAAACTTTTAAAAGATTTTCTATAATTTATAGTAGAATGCTTTAAAATGTATATATCTATTAAGTTTTTATATGCTTTTATATTTGAACCAACTCTAAATGTAAAATTGTTTGTGAAAAAAATTCATCTAAAAGACTGTTTGTAACCACTATAGTTTCGGTTATTTTTTTTCCAGGAAAGCCAAATTTGTACAGCAAGTTTGGACAAACACTTTTAGCCCAAAAGGTACTTTGGTCTCTGGTCTACCTGATTTGCATTTTTCGAAATCCTCGTCGCTTCCGTCATTACAATCACGAATTCCATCGCAACGTTTTCCCTCATTGATGCATTTTCCATCACAATAGAATTCCCAGTCTTCACAAGATTCAGGTTTTTTGTAGGTCGTGGATTCCATAATTCTGTTAAACTCGGTTAGAATCTCGCTTTCAACGTTAATATCGTAATCGTAATCACAATTTTCTTCATCACTTCCATCAATACAGTCTTGTTTCGAGTCACAAATGAATTTTTGAGACAAGCAAACCCCATCACAAAAATGATCGTAACGTCTGCATTTATTTTCTGGATCCTCATAATCTTTATCTGTATAATTTAAATCTTTATCTAAATCTTTATCCAGAAATCCATCATCTTCATCTGTTTTTTTTTCATCTTTCTTTTCATTTTTATCTTCAAAAACTTCATCTTCTTTGTCCTTTTTCTTATGTGCCAAAGTAACATTATCATCCTTCTTTTTCCTGTCACCAGATTTTATTTCATTATCATCCTCATTTTTTCCTAGCAATTCATCCCACCAATAAAGTGTAGTTGAAGTTGTAGTTTTAGTTCCATTACTTTTATTCCTCAACTCCTTAGAATCAAAATCCTCATCAGAAAGAATGTCAGGATTATAAATCCTAGTCGTGATAACAATTTTTTTTGTGTTGTTTTTTAATCCAAAATCCGAACTATTTCTACTTATGGAATTTGTACTATCTTGGGACTTTGTAGTCTTCCTATTTTTTTTGCATCCACCCTTTTTACAATGATGTTTTTTTTTCTTAGTCGTCTGATTCTCTTTAGTGGAAAAAGAAAACTTTTCTGTCGTTTCCCTCTCAACTTCAGACTTATCATTTTTACTGATACTTTTATTTATTTTTCCAATACTTTCCGTTACATCCACTATTTCTGTATCTGTTAAATCCCAAGATTTTGAACTTTTCTTTGAAGCTTTTAAGTCATTATCAAAAATAAATGAACCAGTTGAAGTGATTTCTCTTACTTTTAAAGTGGTATTCCAAAAGTGATCTTCTTTCGTAATTTCCGAAAAATGATCTTTCTTCGATGCTTGCCAAGAATTGTCCTCTTTCTTAACTTCTTCAACTTCTTTCGAATTCCTAGAAGTTCTTTCTTCCTCTTTCTTAGTGGTATCAGAATTCCATAAACCCCAACCAATATCCCAACCTGCATACCAAGGAGCTGTCGTTGTTTCAGTTGTACTTTTCAGTTCAGCGGGTATTAAAATCTCTCCAACTTTCGTCGTCTGGAAATCTGAATTCTTCTCCTCAGTATGAGCTTTTGAAATAGATTCAGAAGTTTGAAGTCCGATATTAATAGCATTGCTCAAAGTTGTGGATTTGGTGATTTTTGCGATCGAAATGGAATCAAAAATATTAGGACTTGTAACACTTCCGAAAGTGGTTGACTCTTCTAAACTCTTCAGAGTTTTTCTAACTTTCTTTTTTCCCTTCCTTTTCCTTTTTCTCGTTTTTTTCTTTGTTACGTTTTCTTTATTATTTTCCTTGTACTTCTTCTTTGCCGTTTTTATTTCTACCTCACGCGGCAATTGTGAAGAACTTTCAACCCTAGAATCTGAAACTGTCTTCCAGCAATCAGGTGAACCCTCTGAAGAATCAACAAATCCAGAATCGATACTATCTTCTACAGGAGTAAAACCTTGTAAGGATCCATTTGAATTCGATGTAACGTTCTTTAACAAATCTTCGTAAAGTTTTCGCCAGTAATTGACGCACTTCATGTGACACTGATGAACATGCCTTTGGAATTCACGCTGATGTTTTGAGGTCATATTTTCATTTTTTATTTGTTTTTCAGAAAAAGTGGTGTTTTCTTTTGTATAATTTTCTTTCTTAGATTTCTTGTTATTGTTCTCGAAGACCAATGTATCTACTTTAGTTTCAGATTTCTTTCTTCCACCTGTAGTTTTATTTCTATTTTTATCTAATTTTTCTTTATTTTGAATTTTAGGGGTTGTTGAGATTTCGTAATTTTCAAGATCTTTACGACCCGTTTTAGGGTCCAATTTGAACAGATCAGTTGTGTTCGAAAAGGTGTAATTTTTATCGTATTTTACGATATATTGATGAATAGCAGTTCCCTTTTTTGCTGTGTAGTTTCCAATCTGAATATCTGTTTGATTCTCATTAGAATTTTTGTAATCAAAAATGGTATTCTCATTTTCTATTTTGTCGTTTGAACCACTTTTTATTTTGTGATTTCCAGTGGAATTTTTATTTTCTTTTTTGTGCTTTATTTTCCTTAGAGGTGATTTTGTTGCGGATAGAATTTCGTTTTTTGTTTTTTCCCACCTTCCCTTGCCTCCCTTTTTATTTTTTCCAGGTTTCCTAGTCTTTTCTGTGGGAGGTTCCGAAACAGAGAGTGAAGATTTTGAAATATTTTCAGTTGAGGAATGAATTTGATTCTTTATGAATCTGTAAGTAGCTGAACTATTATCTGACGTATTTTTACTATTAAAGTCATTATTAATAATAGTGCTACTGGTAATATTTTCTTCAATAACGAGACTTAAATTTCTAGAGGTGCTTTCATGTTTGATAAATTCTTGAGTAACATTCACTTTCGAATCTACATTTTCTTTTTCTTTAGACTTATGATTTCCTTGTTTTATAGATTTTCCTCCATGGGTAGAATTTTTGTCCCCCTGTCTCTCAAATTTCGTGTGAATTTTATTTGTTGCAAATACCTCAACGCCAAAATCATCTGTTGTCGATTCAGGTGTAGTAATCCTCTTCGGTCCTCTATTTTTGGTCCCACTTTTGGTTTTATTTCTTCTACCTTTGGTGGTTGCTTCTGTGACTAAAGTTAAATATTCCTCAGTTGTCGAGAAATCTCGTTTATTTATAAATTTTTTCAAACTTTTCGTCGAATTATTTCCAACTTTCGCTTTCACTTTCTTCTCGATTTTTATAACAGCGTTGCTCGAAATTGCTTCATGGCCAGTTTGAAGAATAGACGTATCCTCTTTTTGAAATTTTGTAGTGAGAATAATAGTTCGGTTATTATGAAGGATGGGTTCATGTTGCCAAATTGTGATCATTGAAGATTTTCTTGGTTTAGATGACTCCGCATCTGCAGTGATGATAATTTTTCTTTCAGTTTTACTTGATGTGGTTCGATTTTTATCGAACTTTTTACCATTCACATTGTCATTATTCTGGTTGAGTAAAATCCACTGTTTCTTAGACAAATATGTGTTCGTTGATTTCGAGGAAGATGAACAATTTTCATTTTTCCTTTCATCACAATCTTTCTTTTCTTTTAAAGACTTAGATCCAGTGGAGTTCAAATTGGTGGAATTACTCGCTCTTATTGGAGTCAATCGACGAGAATTTCTAAAGTTTCGATTCCTATTTCTGTGCTTCCATTTTTGTAGCTTTTCCGATATGTTTTGATTTTTTTCAATCCTAGTCTTGGAATATTGGTTTCGCCATGAAACATTTTCTAAGACCCGAACGTGACGGAGAGTTTACGTGGATGAGCATATGAGAGTGGCGACATCAATGAAATAAAAATAAAACGAGAACATGTTATAGCAATCGACAGGCACGAACGGCTTATTATGGAGAGCATAGATTCTTTTCCAGGGAAGAATTCACGGCTTGGAAAAATATTTATTCAAATAAGTGGAAAAATATCAATTTTAACTATAAATTTCAAGCGTATGTACTATTTTTTTTTAAATCGGATTTTCTGTTCATTATACAGGGTGTCCCAGTACTCAAAATACATATTTATATTTTTGAATCCAAAAAAAATGGAATAACAAATTCTAATACTTAAACATGATTCGAAAATTAAGAAATATATTTTCCGTAGGAACGAAATTAAAAAACATTGCCAGACGAGAATTTCAAGACTTTTTGAGAATTTAAGAATTGTAATTTAAAATACTTTTATCTGTATTCTCATAGGTTGAAAAGTATTAAAAGCTCATTAAATTAATTTAAAAATTTTCAAGAGGAATTTACATTAATTCACACACTCTCAGCGATGGCACATGGACTGTAAGCTATCTAACACATTTTTTTGATTGATTAATCTTTAATTGCTAATTACATTTTCCACTATTCTAAAAATGGTGTAATATTAAACTTTAATCCTTAGTTGATAAATGTCTAATATAGAACGTTCTAATCAATTGTCCGGATGTATATGTGTGTATGTATATGTGTGTATGTATGCACACACATATTTATGTACTTTTAGAATTTTTGTAAAATTAATTTTTCGAGATTAAGGCATTTAGTTATATGTGAACAAAACTTGCAGATTCAAAAGCATAAAACTTATTTCAAAAATTAACAATTTTCTAAAATAAAATTTCATATATTCAATATTCTGAAAAATCTTTGTGCAAGTTTTGAGATATTAGGCAAATAAAGTTTATAAATTAAATCAATTTATCTACAACTGTCTTTAAATTATAGTGACGATATTCATATGACGGTGGGTAACTTATAACTTTTAGTTAGAGAGACGAGATCCATTTAAGTTACGAGTATAGTGGTGACATCCATCCACAGACACAACTTGAAAATTGATTAGAACGTTGGTATTAGACATTTATCGACTAACCAACACTAGAATAATTAAAAATTGATAGAAAATTATTTGCTTTCTGAAAAAAGATTAAAGTTTTTGGATTTAAAAAATATAAATATGTATTCTGAGTACTGGGACACTCTGTATTTCACTGATAGATGAACTGTCGTAACTTGATTTCTTCAGAAATCTTGTAATAAATAAGAAACTATATCTACTTTTGTTTCTGAAAAAATGCCATTTCCACTTAGCAATTTAGACAAGGTCTCTTTGAAAACTGTGCAGGTAAGGCTTCTGTGGATAATTTTATTATCCTTCTTTCCATTGGTCTTCTGAAGACTTTCTTGGCGGTCAGTGTGCACAAAGTCGCAACAAGTGAATGGTTTCTTTTCTGCTTTGTAAGTACGCCACCATTGGTTCTTGATAAGCCGTAAATCCTTCCCGCTGATGCACAATTGTCGATCCATTGCTCGGCGGTGTAGAAGAAAGAAAAACACGGAAAGGAAGAAGTATCTGAGAAATGAGATGACATGAATAGGAAGGAAGAAGAAAGAACAAGCAAAAAAGAAGATTTCGGAAGAGAGGAGAAAGTGAGAAATAGATTTAAAAGAGATGATGGGTGGGAAATGAAAAAAATGAAAGGTGAATCAAGTCAAGTTTGCAAAGTCTCAGAAGGGAAGTTGATCAAAGGTTCAACGGTGTGGGATTTCTTGGTTGAATAAGTTCTAATACAAGAGAAGAAAAGAAGGGAGATGATGCATCGAAGTTATGAAGACAAAATTTCAAACAGGAAAACTGCCTCGAGTCAGGAAGTCCCTCTTCAATACTCTTTATGGGGTTTCCTCCCCACACGACCCTGCGTTCGTGCCCGTATATTCAAGTGCGAGGGTGTACATTGCATTATTACATATGCATGTGCAAGTCAGAGTGTGAAAGAATGAAGACCACTTTTTCTTTGCTTCAATTATATTCTTTTTATCCAAAGAAACCTATAACAACGGACTCTTTTCTAATCGAGCAGGCCGGGCGATGCGTTGGCTTGTATTTTAATATTGAAAGTAAAAAAACAATACTTTTCTGTGAAATCGAGTGCATTTTTTGCCATTCTGTTTTATCACATTTCACGATAGGTACTTTCTTAAAATCATTGTAAAAAAACAAAAAGAACCATTTTATTTGATGAGACTTTTAGGAATAAAAATTCGAAAACTGTCTTCAACTGGGATTTTTAGAATCTGCAGATATATTGGTGAAAAAAGCTTTTCTGCGGTACATGAAATTGAAATATGTCTCTCTCCACCTGAATTAGTTAAAATTTGAATAATTAAATTCGTAGCCTAACATTTAACTACTGAATTAGTCATTTCTCCACATTCTACTAACCGAAATAGTAAGTCACATATAACCAAAGTGCAGCTCTTCGATCATCAGTAATGTTAAACATTTTGTATAAATAACTATGTTATTTTGGTCATATTATTTAGCTTTTATAGTTTATTTAACAAATTTTTTAAGACTTCCAAGGATTTTGAATTGGTTTCTAGTAATTTTAAAAAACTTTAAGGAGTTTTACGAAAGTTTGTTTAGTTTGTCCTTTTTACTAATTTATAGTAAACGAATTCGCACTATTTGAATGATTAAGAAACTAAAATTAATTAGCAAAATTTACCTAATTCAGATTGAGAGAGTATTAATTTGGAAGAGGCTGTTCAGAAAAGAATTTTTTAACCTAATTGAGAAAAGGTGCAGTGTGTGAGTGTGTAGGTGAGTTTTCGAAGTGAGAAAAGAAGGAAAAAGTGTAGTGATTGGTGATGGCATAGTTACCACAATCTTTCTCGTCAGAGCCATCCTGACAGTCCTCGAAGCCATTGCACTGCAACCCATAGTTGATGCAAGTTCCATCCGCGCAGCTAAATTCCGCAGCTTTGCAACCTGCTCCACACACCACACTCATGCTTTTTTGTTTTTTCTTGCATTTTTCTTAACCCGTATTCCCTCCACCGTGTTTTTTTTTTATAATTTTTTATTTGCTACATTGAACCCACCACCCGCTACTTAAATATAGAGACATTTACGTCAATTCTGAAAGAAGATCTGATTTCTAGAAAATTTTTTAGCCATTTTATTTCATTAAACTGTTTTCTTTCACTTTCCTGCTTTCCTTCTCATTAAATAACACTTTAAGAAAGTTTAGCGAAAAGGTAAAATAGAAATTCGCATTGGAAGATATAAGACTGGAAAAAATTGAGGAAGCCGATTCTGAATGAGAAACGATGGCTAAAAGTTTGGTCAGCGTAAAGTACTGGAAAATTGAAAAGCTCTGTCGTGCGTGATGGCGGATAAATTAAGTTAGGTATGCATTTACTCGGGCGAGGTGGCTCGGCGCGTATGGGAATCGATAAGAAGAAAAAAAAACATTTACGACGCCGAATCTGCATACTGCATACATAAATATTTACTTTTTCACGCGCTGATGATGGGGAGAGTGAAGAATGAGGCTGACCTTCTACCAAGTAAATGACGGAAAATTCCAGAATATGCGAATGACAGATTTCTGAAGACTAGTTATTATTAGACGATTAGGCAAATTATCAGATAATTAGGTCTGGAGGCGATATGAGAATCTGCTAATAAGATTATTAGTAAACGTGGCCAAGTTAGTTACGAAAAGCACGACGACTTTTGAGCTTTGTTACTTTTTCTATACTGTACACAAACTACAGACATCTACGATTCATGAAAAAATATTATAAGCGTAATTTCGAATTCAATTGTAAACAAAAGCTTATAATAAAATGATCCTCGGATCGCAATAAGGAATGGAAATTAATCGACCAACAATAAATCTATCAACTACGGAAGTTATAACCTGTCATGTTTGGTTTTTTATGCACTATTACAATTAATATATTCTAAGTATCCAATCAGATTAATAAGAATAATTATATCGAAGCGGGCTACTTTGAAAAATGTTAAGTAAATTGAAAATGAAAAATTTTCTATTAAATATTGCACCTGCCTCGACTGCAAGGCACATCGAGGATAGATATATATTTTGCCTAATGAAAATGCCACACCTTGTGCAATAAGTCTTTGCAGCCTCATAAGCTAATCGACTAATCCCTTAAGAGTATTATTATTTTTTTTGAACTCGAATCTGTAGATCATTATCGGGGACATTATTTCTTAGGCAGTGGCTACTCTCGCGTATCCACAAAATGGTAATTAAGTATATTTTAAATCGATTTCTCATAAGTTCCTTGGGGCTCGATCGTACGAGAAAATCAATTTAGAAGAACCGAGAGACTTAGGTATCAATTAACATGTAACCTGGATAACTTGATAACTTACCGCACTGGTTCTCGTCGTCGCCGTTACGACAGTCCAGAACTCCATCACATCTTTTTTCAATGTGCAGACAGGTGCCATCTAAGCAACGGAATTGCTCCCCAGGACATGTCGTCACTAAAATTGAATTCAGAAAAAAGTCATATTACATTTGTAAAAAATGATATTTCAATTCGAAATGGGTTAAATAGAAAGTTTTAACAGCATACGAGTAAGGTCCTAAGTGCTCTATAATGTGTGAGTAGATACAGAAAGTCGTAAATGCCAACGTATGAAATCATAAAAAAGTGATGATACCATATACCGAACACATTGATGTCGAATATCTCGAAAACATCCAACACAATGTTGTCGAAAAATAATTATGTAATATTTTTTTTTATATTTTCAGCTTTTTTTAGCATTTAGATTTCATGGAATTTCAAGAAATTTTAAGGACTTTTAAGGGATTTTACGATTCATGTGATTTTTACAAGATTTATTGAAATGTTAGAAATATTAAACGATTTCACGGTATTTCAAGGAATTTTATGAAGTTTATTGGGATTTTCAGAAATTTTAAGGGATTTCATGACTTTTCAATAAGATTTAATGAGACTTCATAAGATTTTGAGTAATTTTAAAGAATATCAACTGATTTTACGAAATCAAAAATAATTTCACCAGATTTCCTAAAATTAGGGACGTAATTATAAGTTTTTATATTTATAACTTCATTAACATTTTTTTCTCGCAACTAATTGCAGCTTTCGAATTGCGCTTTGAAGCGTCAATACTGCTGGAGGACCAAATTGAACTGACAAATTGCACCGTTTTTGGTCTGTCCTGAAAAATTATTTCTTGGCACTTAGGGCGTTTTGCGCTGACACTCTTTAAATAATTATTTGAAGTTTTAAATTTTTTCGAAGATTTTGACATTCGTTTGTTCATGAAACTTTACTGAATTGTTCAAAAAAGTTGGGATATAAAGATAACTTAGAGATTTTTGTACCGAATTTTACTATACATTATTAAAGTTTACCAAACTGTCATCTATTTTATAACATTCGGTACATCACTTATTACTACAAAAATGTGAAAAAATCTCCAAGTTTTGTCCTTATATCCCACCTTTATTGAACAGTTCAGTAAAGTTTCACGAACAAATTTTCTCCGCGAACAATTTGTTAGATAAGATAATCCCTATGTAAATTAAAATTTAAAAAAATCATAGTACTTAAATAAATGTAATAAAATGAAATAAAAATGAAAATAAATATCTACCGTTGCAATTGCTTTCGTCAGTATAATCACGGCAATCTTGATGACCATCACACCTCAAATTTAAGTTGATGCAACGACCATTATCACACTCGAACTGGTCCTGTCCACAATGACGGGATTCTGTGTCCATTTAAAAACAAAAAATAACTTAAATAAATAAAACCAAAGAGAAAATTAACTAAATTATGTAAATATCTGAATAATTTGACGGAGATTTGTCCGGAAATCGATATACTCTGATTAAAAATAGCACTCTTGGGAATTAATGGTGAAAGATCCGTATTTAAATATATTTAAATCTGCGCTAAATAATGATTATAAAATCGTTGATTACAGAACTGAATAATTTTGTATCTTTTGTATATTAAATGCTATAACTCTATGTTTCCTTATAAAAAAGATTATTTCATTCACATGCTCAAGCAAAAATCAAATCAAAATTAATTTCCACCACCAAATCAAATTGAATATGGCTATGGAATTAATTATTTTAGTTCAAGCCTTACGAATTAAATAAACTAAAACTACGATAATAACTTATACATAATACTTATGCTTAAAAAATGATTGCCTATTGAAACGTTTTGTACCTCATGGAGAATTAAAAATATTACATGAGAAATACTTAGGTGTCCTGTGAATTTGGTTGAATATTTTGTGCAATTTATAATAAAATTATATATCGTACTGTTATATTCTCCACAGTATAACTCGTCCTTTCTATTTTGACAGTCATTGACTCCATCGCAACGTCTGAAAATTGGCACGCAGTACCCTGGCGTGCATTCGAATTCGTCTTCCGTACATTTTCTTCTAGAGTCTGCAAGAATTGAATTCAAGCTAATCGATGCTGGTGATATTATTTTATTCTGATCCAATATTTTTCACGAGGATTGATTCAGCAGACGAAGAAGAGAAAAAGTTCAATTTGACACAAGCTACACAATTTTGGAAGACTTTTGGAAGAGACGTGGACACAAAGAAGTTCAACAAATGTACCTAAAGAGTTTACTCACAGATTTTTTCAATTCAAGACAATCGATAGCTAAAATAATTTATTTAGTAAAAAATATGGATTCAAGTATAAATAAAAAATTTATAAAAATCTACTCTGACATAATACTGCAAAGGAAGCTATTAATTGTATTAATTAAAGAAATATTATTTAGGTCAATCCGGCAAAAAGCTCGTTGAATATTAAATTCGAGTGAACAGTAGACAAAAATAATGAAGATTCCGATCGGAAGTACAAAATTAATTCAGCTGAGAAAATTAATACGACTTGACGTTACCCAATAATCTGTATAATGAATCTTTGACTTGGTACAGAAATTGAAAGCGTCAGATAAAAGTGACAATTACATGATTGACAGTAAACTTTTTAATCCATGCAGATTTTTTTATAAAGGCTAAAAACTTGCTTTTGTCAATGAGTTAATTACACTTTGTCTTTGTCTTTGGGACGTTATCAATTTATAATTAGCTCATAAACGAAGTCAAATCGATGAGAAGACTTTGACGCACCTACACACATAAATAAATTTACCATGAAGAGTTTAATCAGAATTTCAAATTGCAAGGATATTTATATCCAAAAATTTAAATAATATTATATAATATTATAATTTGTAGGAATGACAAATAAATCATGTAGGTGTCACTAAGCATTGTGGAAAGGCGCAGAATTGCAGATGAGGACTTCCTAATCGAAAATCGAAACAAGCAACAAGTTATTGACACGAGAATTGGAATATTTATGTTTACAGAATTCAACAAATATTTCCTCACTAACACAAAAAGTAGAAAATCGATGAATAAAAATTAATTAAGTATTAACATGATTAGAAACAAAACAATAAAAAAAGAATGAAAGATAAGAAGGGTGTAATCAATATATGATTGAAATTAACATAACGAAACGAATTTTTAAATTCTTAAAATACTTATGTTTTCTTGGTTGATCCTGATAATTAACAAGAATGAAAGTAAATTCACGAAGGCAGGTTTGTTACAGATCACAATGGACATCACGAGTAGCAATAGAAAATGTGAAACGAGGACCTATTACGATTAATTTTCCCATTGAGATTTCCCCATTAGGGCAAAGAAAATGACAACAATTAATTATGAGTAGAATATAACATATTTAAATAAGTCAAACACTTAAAAGTGCTGTACATATTCAATTCGATAAATAATTAAAATTAATTACAATCCGCCACCGTAATTAGTCACCCAACATAATAATTAAACCCAAACTTTTAGAATACATGCAATCATATTTTAATAACATAAACATGCATTTAATCTGCAAGAACAGAATGATACAATTAAGGAGAGTAAGAAATAGGGAATTATGTAATTATAAACTGAAAAAAACTTCAAATTTAGGGAAAAAAATAGACTATAGTTCTAATATTCCTTTCAGGTAAATTAAAAGAAGTTAAAGTAATAAATTTATTTTTTGATCGAAGCAGCACAATAGCAACGTGACTGAGCTATATCTACAATAAAAATCGTTTATCGTATATTTTACACTAAAAACTGAAATGAAATATTTCATTTGTCGTATATATTACAAAAAGTATATATAGTGAATTTTTGATGATTAGATAACCAATCAGCTAAGATTTTTAATATATATATAATGGCTCTAATTTAATTTTCGCGTTAGTTCGATCAATTTCACAAGTGACATATTATAATTCTCGACCAAAATTAGCAACGGTTAATGTACAATGCGAGAACGAAACGAAATTTCTGACAGCGGCGACTTTCGACGAGTTGAGTCTCGAGGGATTAATGTCGGATTAAAATGTGGACAGTCATTAGAGCGGCTAATAAACGTGAGTAAATTTCAATGAAAAGGGGTGGAATTTTGGTGGACGATGAAATTTTTATCTTGCTAGCGGCCGTCGTCATTCCATAAGCGTTTCTGGTCGCTTTAGTCTAATATTGTTAACGAATATCTCTGGACGATAAAAAAAGTAAATTAAAAAAAAAGTCACCACGAAGTTCCCACTTGACTTGTGCATTCTCGGGACTTACAAATGCAAATTCAATTATTTTTAATCCTTTTCTATTCGTCGAGATTTAACAAAGATTAAATTCTTTTTAATTTTTCTTTAGAATATCTCTTGCTGCTTCGATTTATAAATTTCAAACGAAAAAACATCTAATTTATATATTTTAAGAAGATCGATAGTAAAGTAAAAGAAGCGATAAAAAAATAATTTGTTAGTAAATAAACATGCAGCGTGCATACCACAGTTCTCTTCATCAGACATGTCCATGCAATGAGGTTCTCCATCACAAAACTGTGAAAGTGTGATGCACTCCTTGCCATTTTCGCAAGGCCATTCGAGAAGTGTGCAATTTTTTTTCTTAAGATCCTCTATAAACAAGAGAAAAAGGCATGGAGAAATTAAACACCATCCTTCCCTTTGTGTGCTTAGGAAAAAGACGTAATAAGTTTAAAGAGACTTGAACATGGGGGTAAAAATGAGGGATCGAGTGCAACGGCCTTGCCTCACTCCCTGGTGCACGCTATTATTATTGTCACAGCTATTATAATTATTGAGCTCATCGCAATATGCGAAGGCTTATTCATGATTAGTTTCAGGACATTCACATGCGAGCCCAGGGTGACGTGCAATGTTGACCGTAATAAATAATACCCGAGTAAAGGTAACATTAGCAATGCCCAGCATAAGGAACATTTATATTTGCACGTGCGTAATATGTACCGACTATTATATTATTATAACATATTATACACAACTACTTTAAGCACAATCACTTACTTGCCTATAACATAAGTATATCACAAGTAAAAATAAGCAACTTCGAAGTTGAAAGCTTGTAATATTTTTTAAGCACTGAAGGTTGTGTCACTTATAATTGCAACAACGGTTTGGAAGTTGAAAGCAAAGAATTAGATACACTTAATGCGACCTACTGCTCCTAGATATATGTATAAACCATAAACAATATACCATAAACCATAAACTAAACATACTGAAATATAGAATTACTAGAATATAGGCATAGTTAATATACACTTATTCAACAGAGACATATATGAAGACATGAAAAACATGCGTGTTGGAAATAGTACCAAGGCGTTCGCAATAATTCGAAACGACCCATTCGGTTAAACCACTCGCTTGAAAAACTCTGTGCTGTAAGAATTATTCACAATGGGGAGAGAAACAATTATGAAAACTATCTATAAATGGGAAGAATAAAGAAAATTTTCTAAGATTTGACTACTAATTTACGGCTACTATAAACAGTCAGAAGAAAGTTTGTTTGTTCAAACAAACATTTATTTGATATAGGTTAAAGGAAAATATTTCTTTGAATCAAACAAAGAAACATTCTGAATGCATATTGAAATTATTTTCATACTTAACTAATTATTTTCCTGCTTACATTGAACTAATGAAAGATGCGTATAGTAGATACTTATTAGAGGCACGTGAACATCTAATAACGAATACTATCACGAACAATACAAAAGCACTTTTCAACAGAAAACTGCTATTTATGTAGATGGAAAAGTCCAGAAAGTATGGATTAATTTATGGTTATTGTGAATTAGTGTCAAATAATGTCTATTAAGTTTAATTTGATAAAAATAGCAGTTTTCGTGGTGATAATAAACATAACAATAACGAAAAAATTCAAAGCTGAACCGACAAATAAAGCTAAAGTGCAAAACATTGATCTACGAATCTTAAGCTGCCTCTATTGACGCAGAAAATACCGTGCACGTGGGTACATAATAAAAAATACAATGAAGCCGTTCTTTACCTTCAGGACAATGGCGCATATCTACAAAAGATGTGCATAATGCTACAGGTCAACATGCATCAACATTACTGAGCCCCGACAAAGGCAACACATTTTTGACGCCCTCTATAAACGCTTCCTTTTATATCCATTTTAATAACTTTTCCGTCACACATTTTTAATAACTCGATTAATAAATTTAATCAAGTTCATACAAAGCAGTCAAAAAGAATCTAGTTTAGAACTTTTGATCCAATTTCTTTAATAAAACAGAGATTATATTGTCTTAATGAAAGGAAATTTATCAAATTCATACAGGTAGATTATTGATGAGATTTAAGTTTGCATCGTTCACGATAAAGGAAAATTAAAAAAAGAATGTTCTGGTGGAAAGTAATTGTATACAACCCAATAAATGAACCCTACTTCATCCCTTAAAATTAAAAAGTTCTTCAAGATGAGTTTATTCTAATTTGTTAGGTCTAAGGGATGAAAGTTTTTTGTATGTTCTGAGAAAATTCTTTTTTTAATTTTCCTTCTCATAATTATTGAATATCAGGGATCATTTTCTGTTCTTTTTTATCAATGCACCATTGTCACAAAAACGATAAGCATTCCTCTGTATGCAATTGCAAACGATAATAATATTATTAAACATATTTTGAATATACTTACGGCATTTTATTTCATCCGAGCCATCTATGCAGTCTTGTACACCGTTACAATATTGTCTAATGTCTATACATTGTTGATTTTTACATTTGAATTCGTTCTGGTGACAAGCTGAAACAAAAAGAAATATTGCGTTGATTAATTTAAAAAAATCAATAAATTAAAACAAATGAACTATTTGAACTCTCAATGTACAATTCTCGAACCAGGTGTGTGAACATCTTCCTCGGGAAGTTGATGTTTTGCAAGCAATTTTAGGCCTAACTCAACATCAGAAAGACTCAACATCAGAAATAAAAAAAAATTTCTATTCAGATATTAATTTGATGGTTTTGAAAGTTCAAGAAAGTTCATTTGCAAACGAAAATTGTTCTAGTTGTATTTCCTCATGGAATTTTCAGTGGAATTTCCGTAGAGCACTTTCCGTAGAATATTTCCACGCGGGTTGATATTTAAGATTCTTTTCCTTCCTTTCATTTTAAATAATGGTCTGAAATTTTTGAGATTGCGAAGTCTCCAGTTCAACACCTTCCTTTCCAATATCGTATTTCATTCTATTCCTACAACGGATTTTCACCTGAAATTGATTCTCTCCAAATTGCTATCGCAGCATGCTTTTCGAGGCAGCAATTGGCTATGTGAAGTACTCAAGTGTTCATGCAAGATGCCATACTAGACATTGACAGTACCACTTCAGTTAATATGGCGTTATAATTTGATTACGAGGTTTGCTTGATATTTAATATAAATACCTAGCTGATAGCGATATTACCAGCGCGGATAAGATTTCAAAGGCAGAAGTAAGGCATCGGGATACAAAAGGAGATTGTTGAGCTCTTTTAGCTTCCCACAGGAATCGGCGATCAACATTCTATGTCCTCATTTTAATTAGAAAAAAAAAAGTAATTATAATGTCATACACTAAGCAGGCCTTTACTTAGTATAAAAATACACTTAATGTAGAGTAGGTACTTGTAGAAAAGTACAATTATAATTATAATTGACAGAATTATTTTTAAAAATGTAAGCACTAATCAATTTTCAAGCTTCAATCAATTTTTCAAGACAGATGAGCTCCGTTTGTCCTAGTTTTTAAATTTAAAATATCTAATTTTGCCATATATACTATATAATATATTTCATACTTTTTAGAAGAGAACCTATTATCAAAGTGAAATAGTAAGAATGACTTACTAATCTATTTAGTAGTTTTGCGCGTACTAAATTAATTGTTCACAATAACTATGCTCTTCGAACATCAGTAATTTAAAACTTTTTGTATATCTAAATAATTATGTTATTTTTGTCATATTTTTTAGCTTTCGTAGTTTATTTAAAATATTTTAGAAGATTTTCAAGTATTTTAAGACATTTTTAAGAGATTTTAAATAACTCTAGTAAACGACTTCGCACCATTTGAATTAGTAGAAATTCTGATTGAGAGAGTAATTAATTATTGAGATAAATATATAGAAAATATCAATCAACTTATTTTGTAGAGAATGCCAAAGATATAATGAAAATTGATTATTATTATATTATATTCAATATATATATTATATTTATTAAAAATTTAATATTTTTATCGTAAACAAATATTTCGCATGTTTAAGAAATAGTTCGCAGTGTTATTTTATGCATAAAAAATAATTTGTGTTCACTGAACCTTTCATTTTCTAATATTAATCACTTAGAATAATTTCTGACTTTAAAAATCCAATTTATTATTTTCAAAAACTTAAGTTATGTGACAATGACCTATATAATGAGAAAAATTGTTAAGTAAACCCACATTGCACCTGGGGTCAGGTTATAACTTTAAAAGCAGATCTGCTTTGATACAGGAAACTGCTATTCAATGACACTATACTTGACACCAGCCTGACGCGTCATTTGCTTCTGAATCGTGCCAAAACCGACGAATAGGATCGTCAGGAATGCCCTTTAACCCGTCGGATAATGCACGCCTCGCATTTCGCGACCTGCCTTTTTGAATAAAACTCGAATACAACAATAGCCAAGTCTTAAAAAAAGAGAAAGATCTTTGCTGGCAGTAAAGATTTTCTCTCCTTTTTTAAATTTATTTTTCAAATACAAAACATACCCGTAGAATTGCGAAAAGTTCACGAATTTATATTCTTTGTCTTTTATGTAAGTGGGGATGAATAACATTTAACATACTTATTTTGATTTTATTGTATTTAATTTACAAATCGAATTAACACAATTTGAGGCTCTTCAAATTCAATTTAAAAGCTCAGATAATGTCATCATCCGGCAAATAAATAAACAGAATCGCGGCATCCTCTCTTTCAAGTAATTTATTGGTCGTATATGAGGTTGAAGAGTTTGAAAATGGTAGTTTATAGAATAACGAGGAAACATTGAAAAGTTCAACGTGCACTTTGCATTCTGCATATATGAAATTCATGAAGGTTTGAAAGAAGTTTCGTCCCAACAGCGTCGGTACAACAACTTTAGGTAGATGTTGAAAGTGAATTTGAATACAAAATTTGAAAACGACATCAAAGTATAAATATCTTTTGATTCTTCGAATAAACACCAGCAGCCACAGAAAAAATGTGTGATTTTAGCCCTGGATCTTGTGCTAAATTGGCCTTTAACAAACATTATCTTTATTTTTTTTATGAGATGACGACTTACATCCGAGAAACTTCAAATGAATATATCCAAATAATCCGATTAATTGAATCAGATATCAAAGCTAAATCTATATCAGCATACATATGAAACATAAAATTAATAACGAGAGTAGCCGAAAAAGCTAGAGATTTATTGCATTGAATTAAAATCAATTTCACTGCCGAAACCAAATGAAAACTATCAACGAGATTTGTAATGATTATCCACAATCGTCTCAGTTTTCAGACTTGCCTTTCTATTTCCTAAACTAAACGGTTAGTAGGGATGAGTTGGCAGGCATGCAAGACCCCTTGCACGCGATATTAATGTCCTCGTTATGATAAATTCAAAAAGAGGATGGAACAAAAATGAAGATGCAACATTGCAACACTGATATAAATTCAAAGAAAGTATTTTATATACACCTTCATTTCCATTTTCCACCTCGAATTTTTCAAATGATTTTTTTCTCGACTCGACTCTATTTCAATTTTTACCATGTTTTCGAATTAGTTTCATTATAATGCAGGGTGCAGAAAACCTCAATTGCTAACAAATACAAATGATAAATTAGTCCTTTTACTGCCATTCTCGTTTTGGATCCACCAATTATATAAGAAGTTCCTATATAACAACCCGTGCAGAAATTGCCCCCTTTAGCCATATTTAAAATAGGGTTCTCACAAGGCCCTGGTCGGGATTCCTGTTTTCAATAAAAATATTTTTATATAATTAGGCATTGAAGAGTTTTCCATGCAACAGATTTTAAAAGATTTTTAGAAGACTTAAAAGAAATTAGAAAACATTTTAGGTTATTTCTAAAGATTTCAATAAATTAAAGAAATCTAAAGAGATTTCAATTGACTTCACAGGATTTCTATGGATTTCAGCAAATCTCAAAAGTTTTCAATATAGATATAACAAATTCTAAAGGATCTAAAAATATTTTTTATTTTTTTAAATTACTTGAGAATCTTGAAACTCTTTAAAAATTTACAAATATCTTAAAATCACTTGAAATCTCTTCATACTCCCAAAAAAGGCTCTTGAAAACCTTTAAGATGTATTGAAATTTTTTAAATCTTGTGAAAGCTATGGCAAATTTTCTGGAGCTCTTTTAAAATATATATTAGGATTCTTTAATATTATTTAAAATACTTTGAAATACTTACAAAATTTTTCAATTACTTGATACTCATTTGAATTCTTTAGAAATTCTTTTTAAATTCTTTGAAATCACTTGTAGTCTATTGAAATCGCTTTAAATTCCTTAAAATCACTTAAAATCTCTTTAAATCTCCTTAAGTTCTGTAAAATCACTTGAAATCTTTTGAAAATCCTTTGAAATTAATCTTTAATATCATTTAAAATGTCTTGTTACTCATCCGAATTCATTTGAAATTTTTTTATATGTATTGACATCTTTGAAATTCCTTCAAAATTCCTCAAAATCACTTAATCATAAATGACTTCTTAATTGAAATCTTCAAATTCTGTAAAGTCTCTTAAAATCGTTTGAAATTTAGAAATATTATTTAAAGTCCCTTTGAAATACTTTTAAAAAACTTTTAAAATTACATTAAAATCTTGAAACTCAACTGAATTCTTTTGAAATTCTTGAAAAACTACTTAAAACCGCTTGAAATCTTTTGAAATCGTTTTTAATTCCTTAAAATCAGTTGGAACCTTGTGGGGTCCTTCATGCCAGGTTTGAGATCAGGATCACACTATAACCACGTCAAACAGGTCAGGGCCCCACCAGAACTCCAGAAAAATGTCTGTACGGGAAGAAGAACTGCAAGAAATCTTCTTTACCAATTTGTAACTATTTTTCGTGAGGTCGACGATTGGTTTTCTTCAAACTGCATTCGACGTCGTATAAGTCAACAGTCGACGCCGAAGGCACTCAAACCATAAATTACATAAATAACCACTCGGTGCGTGTTCGTGGATAAATTCGATCCTGATACTTTGCGTACGAGAGAGAGAGAGGAGAGAATGTATGACGTACTCATATGCCTGGTACATATGCCCAACTGCACACAGGTATGTTATACAGTCGTAGAAATGAGCCTGGCTATTCTCGAGTTCACGCGATCGACTCTACCGACGAACCCCACGAAATTTATTGCCACCCACGAACTCAAACGATTACCAAAACGCTCAGCTTGCAAGGAGTTTATTTTGGAAATGCTTTATGAGTAGCAATTTTATACGTGCGGCGCTTTCAAAGCTGTCAAATATTTATAATAAGCCTAATCCTCAAAACTTTGCAAAAAAGACAATATTTCATGCATCATGCTCAGGAGAGATTTGATTTTGTAATCTTCAATGTCATAACAATTTCATTCCATTTAATAATTCAACAGAAGATTTACATATTCTTGATAAAAAATTTCGTCCAACTGCAGTTGGTTCAGCTTTAAATATTTATCACTATCGTTTATTAAAAGTAAATGGACATAAAAATGGTCATATTTTACCGACATGGATATTGTACTTTTTATGTCCGCCTAATTTAATATAGGGATGATTACTTTATAGTTCGGCTTCGATAAGCGCTGGATTAAATTCACACCTTATCTACCATTAAAAGTAGCGATAAAGCGAACTTTATTTTTGAAATAAAATCAGTTTTATTATTCATATTACAGTAAATCCTAGAGATAATCCATATCAGAAAGTTGGAAAGAAATGCTATTGACAACTGTATGATTAACGAACTCAAAACAGCATAAAAAATAGTCTTAAATGAAACATACCATATGTATATTGAAATGGAAAATCTCCAAAAGCAGAATAAATATATCGCATTCTGCAAATAGAGGAGACAGATAAACCTAGTTTGTTTTATATATATAGAGATACAAAGTTATATTTCTATCAAACAAGGAAGATTGTCTCATAACTACATGTTTTTGCTGATTAAACTTTTGCAAGTGCTAGTGGACAGTCGATCAGGCTATTTCCTAGAAATTTTATGCGTTCTTGCAGAAAATGAAAATGCATTCGAGACCATTACGCATAAACCAACAACCTACAAAGTACAAGGTAATATATAGTATAGTATAGTCGGCAGGCCAACCGCGAGCTGAATGCTAAGATTACAAGAAAAAGAACTAATCCATTATTATTTTATTATTGTTGGTTATCTCTCTATCTGAATTGTACTATATGAAGTAGTAAGTCACGTGTTACCAAAGTGAATTAGTAATAATAACTTACTAAACTATTTATAGTAGTAGTTTTCGTACTAATTGAATTGTTCACAATGAATAGTTCTTCGAACATCAGTAAATAAAAATTTTTTGTATAGATGAATTTGTTATTTTTGCATTCTTATTTAGCTTTTATATTTTATTTAACAGATTTTACAAAATTTCCAAGATTTTCGAAGTATTATAAATAATTTTCCGGGATTTTAAGAAAATTTAAAAGATTATCGGGGAATTTTATAAAATTTTAGGAGATTTTAACATTTTTACAAATAATTTTATAGGGTATATAGTCATTTTAAGACATTTAAAATATTTAGCAAAATTTTAAGAGAATTAAACAAATTTTATTGAATTTTAAGAGGTTTTGACAAATTTTTAAGGGATTTTAACAAACTTTAGGTGATTTTAAAATTTCTCGCGGAATTTTAAGCCATTTAAATAGAGCTGAAGCTTCAGACGTCTATTCAGACGAATTTTTTTCTTCATCAAAGATTTCTTATTAACGATTAAAAATATTGCTTGCAAAAATATTTCCCATCCTTTCTGTTACAATAAACAAATTATTGTAAATAATAGAAATTTTTAGTGAAAATATTTGAAGAAAAGAAAAAAAAACAGCATGTCTGAATAGACGTCTGATACTTTAGCCCAATGCGATTTAAAAAGATTTTGCGAGATTTTAAGAAATATAAAAATTTTTAATCTGATTCATTTAGTTTGTTCTTGTTACTAATGGAATTATTGTAACTTTTTACTAATTTATAGTAAACGACTTCACTCGATTTGCAATAGTAAGAAACTAACATACTATTAATTAGCAAAATTTAACTAATTCAGATTGGGAGAGTTACTATTATATTATAAAAAGAGAAAGAGGGTCTGCAACGAATATAAATAAAGAAAGTAAAATAAGAGAAGGAGATGATGAGAAAAGACAAGAGAAAAGAATAAATCCCGACACAAAGAGTACATTCATCTTCGTTCTGATCGTTGAATGGGACAATAGAAATTCCGTTGCGAATACCGGATTTCGTTTAATATTAGCCTCGCATGAAACGATGGGATAATCGTTTTATAAAAATTAACCAGCGATTTTATAACTAGAATGTGAATTTGCATGAAAAATCCTCATACATGAGGGTAAATGGCACGCGTACAAATGCATTTACGCACCCTTGTCACGTACATTCTATATACGTAAAAGTACACAGAGTTGGAAAAATGGTGATACCGACATAAATTGAACTACGTGTGTCAAGGGAATCGACAGATTTTGCAAGCCGATTCGCAATTTGAACGTTATAATTAATGGCGCGCGACACGACTTTCGACAAGGGAAAAGTGGCAAACCGCCAACAATTGACAAGAGTTGATCGGCCTAGAAAAAATTTCACAACAAATTTTCCGTGGGTGGGCAATAAAATAGTAACTTCGGTCTCCAAAATAACGCCCACATTATAGAATAAGACATTTTTATGAATAACCATTTCAACCCAAAGATCTTAGATTCATAAAAAAAAAATTCGCAGTAATTTAAATAGGGAAATTAAGAAAGCGGCTGGCGTGAAAGACGAATAGAAACATAACAGAGGATGCATTTTGTGCGGGACGCACAACCTATAACGCTATTAGCACAATCTCGATGCACAAGTGCGAGAACTTCGCATCCTCTTAAGTCTCGAGATTCGCCCAAGCTGGTTCCTTCTGCTTCTATAGATATCTATGCATCGCATTCAGTCTGCTCACTTAATGTTTATGTACCCTTTACACATACTTCTGTGCCTGTTAATGTGCACATGGAAGCAAACATTATGTGTTAAAGAAGAAATGCAGCAGCGCAATATAAAGTTGAGGATATTAGCATGACAAGCTACGAACATCAAATTGCTGAAACCTAAAAGCCGGGCCAGAAAGCATCCAGCCCCTCAGCTAAATCGTCCGTGAGCTTCTATAATGGACTCTCGCTCGCAAAAATATTGTCCCTCTTTCTACTTTCCTTCTCCCTTTTTATCTTCCTCACTTCTTTATCTACTTTTTATCTCCATACAGCAAACAACTGATTTCTTCTCTAACAATTTGCTATGGATGTGTTCGAAAGTGGAACATACGGAAATTCATTTTCATCAGCAAGTTAAAATGCGAACAAATTATTCGTAATATAAATTGTCTGAACTCTGAGACAGCTTGTTTGATGTCAATCGAACGAACTGGAAATTCTTGTACAGCAATTAATCTTCGTGAGGACAATAAAATAAATGTTGTGTCTTCCCGAATTCTATTACATGAAATTCAAGAGAATCTTCAATACGTCCGTGTCTTTACCCTCTGTTATGTTTTCGAGAACGACTCGCTTATCTGATTCATCGACACGCGACAAGCTCTGCATCTGCATTCTGGAAAGTTGTAAGCTCGCATTGAATAACGTCGGCCACTGACATTATACTCGTTGAAAGTATGACGTTTCCAACAAATTCATAAGTAATGCAGTAAACCATGCAATAAACTGAAGTTATAAGGTTTTGAATAGGAATTTCTGGGTATTCTGAAACTATATCTGGCATTCAATTATACCCGTTCAACACTTCCCATACATTTACGTTCAGTTTCACGTTCATGATTAGTGTAATGTTACATTTTTAATTATAAAAGAGGCTATCTTCATTCTCTCTTTTTTCATATTATTTTTTCTTCTTTTTTGTTGTCTCTTATTATACATTTCCCCGACATATAATTAATTTTTTCTATTCTCTCTTCTTGCAAAGGTTTTTTTCTTGAGTATTTAATTTTCATAGAATGTTTATCTTTGCCTCGCAGTAGAAAGTTCCTTGTTATTTCGAGCTAATTTCAATTTGGCAAGAAGATGATCCTTTCACGATTATTTCGCCCTGAATCTCCTTTCGACGTGGGTCGATTTTAATGGCGATCTGATCACTCGTAGGCAGTGACTCGGTCAAGATTACCGTTGACAATACCCCAAGATAAAAATCGTTCAGGAGGTCGACCGAGTTACTTTCTAGTTGCCATATAAATGCATGCCATCGATATTCTACAGCACCATAATATATCGCAATACGGCATGCATCTCGCTTCAAGATATCTCTAGTGAATTAGAATATATAATTGTATTGACTGACTTCAGAAATCGAAATCATTCTTTTCAGTCAATTTAAAGGAAAACTTATAAAGCAATTTTTTTGTGATATTCGTTAAATCAAAAACCTTCAATTCAATTCCTAAATTGTTTAATTAAAGGAAGTATCTCTTCACTCTTCTAAAATTTTCTATTGTAATTTACCAAAAATCCCCTAACTGGTGGGCTCAAAATTTTATGGTATAGATAATATAAGGAGATCTTTTCAAAACTACAGGACATCCCAAAAAATGTCATCCTTCCAGCTCCAAATGAGCTGGGGGGATGAAACTTTGGTGAGTCATTAGTCGTCCCGAATTTCGGGACAAGTAGCCAAATCATTTTAATATGACAGCCATTAAATATATTTCTTATAATTCACGTAATAAAAAAATAAGAAATTTGAAATAATAAATAAAACTCACAACAATTCGGAGAATTACGTTAATGGAAAATTTCAAGGCTTGTACAACGATCTAATTGACAATATTATTGAGGTCAGTGGTGACAGGACTCAAGCTAGTGAAATAAATCATACTAATTTGGAATCCCATGTACGATTCCGTAAGAATAATACCACTTGATATGCACAATTGTCACTTCTGCCACAATGACCTGCATCTCGATGTTTTTCATTACTCTCGGAAACCGCTCAAGCATCGAAGAACGCACGTGGTCTGACATGAGTTATGTCACTATCGTACCACAATGATGAGTTCATCAGGGAAGATAAAGTTGTATTTTGAATAATAATCAAGTGAGATCACATCTTTTGAATAACTTTTTTTCGCAAGTTCTAAGGATTCCTGAGTGTTATTGATTGTCAAAGAAAAAAAAAGCATGCTCTTTTAATTAGAATGAAACAATACATTATAAAGAAATAGGATGTGTCATGTATGTGTTACAAATTTTGAACTTTCAAATAAATCAAGTTTTTATTGATTGGATTATTTTTAAGATTGGATTATCTATCACCAAAGCGAATTAGTAAGAATAACTTACTAATCTATTTAGAAGTTTTACTTACTAATTGAATTGTTCACAATGAATTGTTCTTCGAACATCAGCAATGTTAAACTTTTTTTATAAATAACTATGCTATTTTTCTCACATTATTTAGCTTTTATAGATTATTTAACAGATTTTGGAAAAATTTCAAGGATTTCGAAGTATTATAAAGACTTTTCAGTTATTTTAGGCGATTTTAATGGATTTTGTCGAATTTCGAAGTTTTTTATGGCATTTTATATAATTTATTATTAAGTTATTTTTAAGAAATGTAATGAATTAACAGTTTTTGTGGAGAATTTCAAGGGGTTTCAAGTAATTTTAAGAAATTTCGTGAGATTTTGACAAATTTTAAAAGAATTTCAACTAACTTTAGGTGATTTTAAAGTTCCTCACTGAATTTTCAGTAATTTAAAAATATCTGCATAACTTTAAAAGTCTTTAAGAATTTCAGGGAATTGTGTTACTGATTAATTTAGTAAGGAGTTACAAATTTATTTAATTTGTCTTTTTTACAAATGAAATTTGTAACTTATTACTAATTTATAGTAAACGACTTGG
>JAUESI010000033.1:6956051-6968944 GCA_032275145.1 Synergus laeviventris | reverse complement strand
TTTCATTGAATATTGTTACTAATTTATTTAGTAAGGAGATACCAATTAATTTAGTTTGTCCTTGTTACTATCGGATTGAGAGATTGATTTTTCAAATTCTACGATTTTACGAGATTATTTGGATCTTGACCACTGTCGGGACAAGATCAATATTTTTTATTGACAGACATGAAAAAAATACCAATCTCGTTTTTTGCTTGTCAAATTTTGTTCGAAGCATCACTAGTCATTTCGCTGCCGTTGGCTTAATTCACCACGGCTGGTCAGGAACCCTTCGAGTACTGGCATCTCTTCTAATTATCTTTGAATATAAAATGACTTTCCTCCTCGACCTCTATCCATTGCTGCCACTAGCTTCAGAAAACTTCTAACCTTTGTTCATTCGTGCACAACTTCCTTTTCGACGCAATTCGGTTAAAAATTACATCCAATTACATCCCGAGCGAGTAAGACAAGCATAATTACAAGCCCAGCTCTCATATCTTTCAACCCTATAGGATATAATTTAATTTCGAAAAGAAACCTTCAAAAATGCGTTATCACTTTTAGAAATAAAAATCCCAAGATAATCATTAGCACATTTAAAAATGGTTAAAAAATTGAATTTTACTCATTTTATTATACCAGCTTTTAGACTTTACAATCAGAAGTTTCGTAAAAGCACTGAACAGTTTTAATTGAACCCGAGTCCGAGACATTGGCGGTGGCTATTGTGTACCAAATAAAAAGAACAAATCTGCAAACACGTACTCGGTCCCGCGGGCTTTATTATTCCAGAAATAACAATTCCAGGGCAAGGCACTGGCGCCCCGATCTTAAAATTAATCTAAAAATTGAACTAGATTACAAGCGCCCCATGCTATCAATAGAAAGGAAATTATTTCCCTGACAAAAATACTTTTCAAATTGCTTTGAATTCTTGTGCCATTTTAAAAAAGTCTGTATAATATTATAAGTACTGAATTAATTTATTTAAATTTTTCAATCTCAATTCCTAAAACGTCAGTTCCTTAAATCCGATATAGGAACATTTGTAACAATATATATAGGAACAATATACGTATAATTCAAATAATGTCAACTCGTTTACTAATTCATTAAGTAACCAAGTGAGCAATTGATTTATGATCTAACTGTTGATATAAAAGAATATCGCGTTTGTTAATTAATTTTCTCTTTAGAGAAAACTTGAGTGAAATGAGGAAAGTGTACTTAAAAGTACAGGTCGTTTCAAGAGACTCCGACACGCCTTTTGATATTCTCGTTGTCCATATCTAGTGCACGCGGTATATCACGAGGGTGTCGTAAATTACAAAAAATCAGAATTACTTCAGTAACAACGTCACCTCGCTGTGAGCACTTATACAGGTCTGTATACTGAAATGCCTCGAGTACAGAAGCTGTTGGGAAACGCCTACCAATCTGGATTTTCCTCGCACCCTTCCTCCACACAAGGGTTCTGAATACCGCGATGAGGTAGGTTTAATTTCGCGTAGAACGTAGCTTAAAACCGAAAATGAAATCTAAAAAGCAGCGAACAACAAACGACACGCTTCGCGTTAATGAAAAACATCGGTCACACCTTACAATGGTGCTCCAATAAACCATAATGATATACATTTCACACATATTTTAAAATCGAAAATATTTTAAACCTCTTTCAATTTCCATGAAACATTATTATTCGAATTATTCCTGATTTTGCGAAAATTTTTCTCGGAATCCTTAATCAGATTATTGAGAAATAAAATTGTATCTTTTTATACCGAAATCATTTATAGAGAGAATTAATAAACATTCCATTAACAAGAAACTTATGGTACATTATACCTTCAAAATATCGATTACATTCTATACTTGCAAAGTTATTGATATTATACGAGTTTTAAGTATCTGTTTTGAATTTAATAATAATTTTAGATGTGAAATTTTAATGTTGAAATATTAACTAAAGTTTTTATATGTCATCAATTTATTTATACATAAGAAAAGTTTTTGCTCAGCTTCGTAACATCTACTACTCATAAACAAATCAAGCTCAATGGTTGTACTTCTGGAATTTATATTATTACCTTGAGAGTTTCTCCTTTATATACTAGAGAAATTGCATTATATTCATTAAGGGATATTCCATCTCCATTAAGATGGTATACTATTTCGAAAGTATGTCACTTTATTGAAATATATACACATATAGCATTTCTCACTCACATTCTCTTTTAATAATAATAAAAAGTCACACACACACAATATCGAAAATTACTTAAAACAAAAAAAACCGCCTTAACATCAGAAGATAAATTTCAAAGATTTCAATTGAGAATTATAATGAATTAACCATTTTTTCATCGAATTTTAAGGGGTTTCTAGTCATTTCAAGATTTTGTAGTAACTTTAGGTTTTTCTCAGGGAATTTTCATCGATTTAAAAAGATTTTTAAGACTTTTAAACGGTTTTGTGCAATTTTAAGGGAACTACAAATTTTTAAGATATTTCATTGAATAGTAGTTATAATGTATTAATTCATTTAGTAAGGAGTTACCAATCATCTTTTTACTAATTTAAAGTAAACGACTTTGCACCATTCGAATTAGTAAGAAACTATTATTATGTAATTATAGTCAAATTTAACGAATTCAGATTGCATGGATTTATAATAAGATTCTATAATGCTGTGCTATTTAAGCATAAAATGAAAATGTAAAAAAGAAAATTTCTTTCTTTCCTGATAAGAATGAGTCATCTATGAACTGAAAAGAAGGAATAGTGCCGGGTGACGAACGGCGTTTACGAAACTTCCGAAAATAACGACAGGTCTCCAATTTATGCCTGCAGTGCGAAACTTTTATTTCCTATCGAAAAAATCGGAGTACTAGAAAGCGAGAGTGTAAATTAAAAGTGAGAACTCCCTGGAGATCCAGCCAGTCGTTTGACTTTCAAGTGAGAAAAGCAATAAATATCACTTCCAAACCCTTGACATCGACTCTAAGAAATGGAGATTAGAGTATTAGATGTCTTCTAATTTTGGACTGCCAAAAGAGAGTGACCGTTTTGTCACGTCATTCAATTCACCTAATCTTGACTAATGAAAAAAGTTATATATATATATATATATACATATATACATATATATCTACATTATATACACTCATGAAAGTCAATCAAACATTTACTCTAAATGCTAAAAAAATCACATTAGCTGATTGCAATTTTATTATTAAATGGAAATTTACCCACGAGCAGTTGAATGATATATCCACATGCAAATAGCATTTTCATTATTATACACACATCGTACACAAATTCGATATTTAAAATTAAATTACAGTAAATGAATAAACGAATAAGTGAACGGGACAATACGGGACTAGTAAATAAAAGATTTACTTTGAATAATGAAATAAGCATCTGCGTCCCAGAGGGCACAACATTTGTCGACGTCTTTACCACATCGAAAAGACATTTTCAAATCCTACGACGTCTTTATGACATCGCAAAGACATCTTAACGACATTGATATAGGATGTCGTAAAGTAATTGTATATTAGTTATTTATAGTTTTCCAATAATTATGGATTCTTTCATGTACATTAATGATAATTGACTCGCTTTCTTCCTTTTTGCATTCTTCTGCAGGTAAAACTGTAAAGACGGGAAATATGTAACATGAGAGGGAAACGATTTTACGAATAAAGGGTGCAAATAACTTTTTTTGCAAGACTGCGTATGGCGAATCGCGATAAAAACGAACTTAAATGCCAGACGATCATTGATCGACAACGTGTGTCTCCGAGGCTGAAGATGCGATCGCGAAAAGCCACGCAACCGACGAACACGTGAATTTCTGGAAAGTAGACACGCCAGAATGTATTGTTAGTACACTGTCGACAACTTCATGGTTTTATAATAAAACGTGACGAAAGTTCAATAACAGTTCATTTCATGGTAAACTTCAAGTTTTAATTAAATTTTTGAATAAAGTCAATTACTGAGCAATCAAAAAGGTTAATATTATATGTAGTTTCACATTGTTCAAAATATTGAATCCGTCAAAGTTGAAAGCCGATATAAACACAAAACATTATTTCATCTGAATTTTGAACAGTGAAAAGTATGCTAACTTTCTACTCGTAAATATTTTAAGAAATAAATCACCTAAAATCGAAAAACGATAATGTTTCCTGCCCTAAGCTGTATCTTTCCTAAACATTTTCTTTCGGAATAATTCTGTCGGTCTTCTCTTCAAGCAGCAAACAACTATCATTAGAGACCATTACTCCCCACTCTGTTTTTTCTGCAAAAACTACATTGAACTTTTATCTATTCAAGAATAGTTTATTTTGCATAACTGTACAAAACTGTATGGAATAATCGTAAAATATTCTTCAGTTGGGTTCGATCTATACTGTAATTTGTTGCATGAGTTAGGAACAAGCTATGTGATTTGTCGCATGGTAATTACTCTTTCGCGGGCATATTTGTTCTTCCTTCTGATCTACTTTTTTTAATTGAAAGTAATTACATCTACGATATCCCGATGGTCTTCTCGGAAATTGTTAACATAATTAAGTAAACACGAATCAAAATATAGAGAGAAAATAACAAATTAAAATAATAACTTAAATATTTTAAAGATATTTGAAAGCACTAACTCTTTGGCTGGTTGTAGCTTTTAAAAAATTGGAGAGGTAAGAGAGACCTATAAACCTAGAAAGGAGATTTGTCATGGAATGTATAAGGAAAAGATCAGATAGGTAGTTACAGTCGGAATATTTTTTAGTTTCTTGTTTTTCTTTCAGAGCTCCTCTATCTTTCTCCTGGACGAAGACAATTATGAACCGAGGACAGGGAGGTTAAAGAGGGCCCTGAGGGACGTTAAGGTAGGCACGCTAGGCACCACCACGACAAACGTCAGCTCCGACGTCTTGAAACATTATTCAGATGCGTCCCGGATATATACGTAAAACGACATAAGCTCTACTTACGTCCCAGTCTACCCGATACTAATGTAGTTACGTTACGTACACGCTATGATTTGCAAATAACTGGGCACGTCAAGGCATTTGATTTCAAAATTCAAAACTTTAGCCCCAACCCATCTCCGAGTCAACTTAGAAATTAAATGCGTTTAAATTAATGGATACCTCCATGGGAGAATTTTAATTAAAAAGGATCCTATTTGCCAGTATGGAGCATTATTTTAAATTGAATTCTTTATGTAGACGTCAGATCAATCATTTCGCTATATAAATATTGAAATTAATTATTTTCTTAAAAGTTTTTTATAGTTCAAATGCAAAAATATAATCTAAAGCACTTAAAAAAATTACAAGGCCTTTAGATTTCAAAGAATTCTAGATTTTAAAGATTTGAATTGAACTCTCTCAATCTGAATTAGTAAGAATTTGACCAAGTATATGTTAAACTTTTTTTATTAATAACTATACGTTATTTTTGTCATATTATCTAGGTTTTATAGTTTATTCAATAGATTTTAGAAGATTTCCACGGATTTTTAATATAGATTTTTATATAGAATGTTCAGTTATTCTATGCAATTTAAATGGATTTTGTCGAATTTTGATATTTTTTATAGAATTTTATTAAGTTATTTTTAAGAATTATACTGAATTAACAATTTTCTCGAGGAATCATGGAATTTTAGGCAATTTATAAAGATTCTTATGACCTGAAAAATATTTTGCGAAATTTTAAGGGATCTAAAAATTTGTTCATGGAATTTTAAGGATTTTCTAGTAATTTTATGAAATTTCAGAGATTTTGACCAATTTTTAAGAGATTTTAACGAATTTTAGGACATTTTATTGCTCCTCAAGGAATTTATAGCGGTTTAAAAAGATTTTTATGACTTTTAAAACATTTTGTATAATTTTAAGGGATCTAAAAATGTTGTTCTTTGTTCTTGTTACTAATGGAATTAGTAACTTTTTACTAATTTATAGTAAACGACCTCGCACTATTTGAATTAGTATAAAACTGCTAATAATTAGTAAAATTTAACTAATTCAGATTGAGATAGAATTGAGACTGTTTTTTTTAGATGAATAAAAAGATTTTTTTCTTTGGAATAATAAATGTTGATATTGGTAGCGTGTCCAGGGGTATTTATAAATTCCAGGAGGAACCGGGGGACAAGGATCCTTCTGCTTCGGGACAGCAAAATGAGAAGCGAACGCGGTGTACATAAGTTAATTTGATTTATACACTGTCGCTATTCGACGTCCTGGTTTTAGGGCGATCTAAATCCGTCGAGCTTCGGCTCCTCACAGTGACTTACATTGAAAAACGGTATCGCCGCTAGATATCTTACAAGTCGGAACCGCGTGCTCCCAGTCATCAAACTGAACGATAAAAAATTAACGACTTGAAAAGTACCGCTTAAATAAATCACTCCTTATAAACTGGATATCAATAAATATAGACACGACTAAAGAATACCGAGAAAAAAATTAACCACAAGAATCATCATAGAAAATTAATCAATATCCCTCGAAAGAAGGTCATCAACATTTCTGTCATTCGCTTAAACTCAACGAAAGGTTATTAATGAAACCTTCCAGTTATTTCTTCTTAAAAATACTGCCAACGTCATATTAAATATTATGATATAAGTAGACGCTAGTTTTAAAACTGTCAATACTTTTAATTATTTAAAACGGAATTTGCCTCAATGATTATTAATCAAATTTCCAAAAGTCTCAATTTAAGGTCTCTCATTTACAGTGACAGGTTAACTTCAAAATTCTTATTCAAAAATGAAGAATGAAAAAGAAAATTTTAATTCAAACTTATTGTACCGAAAATGTAAAGCATCTTAATTTATTCCTTTTTTATTTGAAAAACATTCTATTCAAAAACTGAACTCGTTATATACCTAATCAGTACTCAGCATTAAAAAAGTGAACGTGTGAGCGCAATCGAGCAACAAAGACACATTGGCCGACTTCCTAGTCGCTTCTACCCTGTTGACTTCAGAATGATCCTCCAACAGGAAGAGACGAGGATGAGAAAAAGCTCTCGAGTTTTGAATATTCATTGGGTCTTCCCGGTTTCGCTGGTCTGCGACTATACACGTGACCTTATTTTTCCTTAGGAAAAGTTCTAGAAATAAAGTCTTTTCCAAAGCCGGTGCTCAAGATTTGCTACCTTAATTATCACGACATCCACCGCTTCCGGATTATATTTATTCCGAGGAAATAAAAAAGAATTTGAATATCCGACAGTTTTGTTCTTCAAGTATCGATCCTGAATTCGATATTAAGAAATCTTCTTTACCAAGTAGCAACCTATAGTGGGTAAAATAGGAGGACGTATTTCCCCCTAAGGTAAAGCTTTTGGTACCGACAGAGCTTCCTAAACAATTACCACGATAATTTCCTACACTATCGACACCCACGGATAAAACAATTTTTAAGGGGATGCAATTTTTTGAAAATTATCCCTTCAAAATATTTTAGGGTGGATTTCAATAAGTATTATTAATAAGAATATCTGACTCACCAGGATAGTCGCAGTCGTGCTCGTCACTTCCATCCTGACAATCCACTTTGTAATTGCAGCGTTCAGATTCCAAAATACAGCGCGAAACATCACAGGCGAATTCTCCAACACTGCAGCCTGAAACAGATTCATAATTTCGTTGAAAAATTTGCTTGATTAGTCGGAGATCTTTCGAATACAAAGGATAATTAGTTTCTAAGACAGAAAACGTTTTAGTGAACACCAAAAGCCATTAAAAATTGATTTTATAATGCATAAGTAGAAAATTTCCTTTCAAGATAATCTCAATTAATCTGTATCTGAAATAAAAAACTTTTAATTCTTGAAGAAAAGATAATCTTGCATGAGGGATTCAAACTATAAGAAGATAATCCATTAGAGATTGAAGAAATTATTTAGCGAATCTATAATCAGAAATCAAACTTTTACCACAAGCTACTCATAAATGGAGAAATTCGTTTATTTATAGATACTGTACAATTTTTGTTTGTATCCATATAATCTATTTTTTACGTAAAGCTTTACTTTGAATTTGAAAAAGGAACTTTAAAGCAATGCGATAGAGTGGTAACATCTGGTAACATGCTAAACATTGTTTTTCTTTGTTCCTGATATTATTTGAACCAAAATGCATCCCTTAGCATTCATCAGACATGTTGCAGTTTCCAGGCCCTCAGCAGTGGAAAATATTTTCTAGATCCTACTTCGAAATTCTAAATACCGAAACCCTTGGATGTGAGTAAAAAGGTACAAAAGCAGACATCAAAAGCATCATGCAGGGTGCAACAAATATCACAGATGTTGTGGGGTAAAAATTAGTGTCTCAGTTTAAACATTAAACTGAAAAAGTTATTTTGTTAAATCCTCCTCCTCCATCACCGAACACCGAAAGGGGTCGACCTGTACCTGGATGTGGACAATCTTCTTCGTCACTCCCATCGTCACAATCAGGAGTACCATCACATTGCTGTACAGCACAAATGTACCGACTTCCATCAGGGCATCTTACTACATCGTCTGCTCGACACTTATTTTCAATCGGTCTTAGGGTTGCATTAAAAACATCGTTTGAGTCTGCTTCTTGCTCCACTAAATTCGTCTCAACTTCTTGTGCTGTGATTTCAGTGGAATGGTTGCATGTTTATATTATTTACAGGAAGTTTAGATTTTAATAACAGTTTCTTTCAGAATTTCAAAAATTTATTGGTAGATGAACTACTAAGATAAACGGAAACTAGGTATTTATAAATCAGAAAAAGGTACACGAGAATTTAGAGTTGAAAGCGTCCCAGAACGTATGTTATGCAATAACAGGTAAAAAAAGTTTGTCTGTAAATTACAACTAATCGAATTATAATTGATATAGTAGAAAGATAAAAATAGAAGATAAATTTAAATACTAGACATTGTCCCTATTTTAAAAGGTTTTCATTTTTTTAGGTTTTTAAATCAAGGACTTGCAAACTTTAAAGCTTATTATAGGTATATTTGAGAGAACTTATTTATTCCATCTATTCGCAAGTAGAAATATGTGGTATATATTATGTGGCTATCACTTTTCCCACGTGTCCTTAATTTAATTTTAGAGTCAATTTATCGGTAATTTCCAGTAAAATAATTAGGTCAAATGATAAGTAAAATAAGGGGAAAAAAGACACTATCATCTTGAAGACGTTCTAAAGACATCTTTAAGACATGAGATGTCTTTGTTGCATCAATTGTACTGACATGGACGTCTTAGGCATGTCTTTACAACGTCCTCAGGATGACAATGTCTTTTTACCCACTGGGATGAAAATTAAAATTTCAGTGAATTTCTTTTAGACACATTGAAATGAAAATTCTCTGTTAAATAAGAGAGTTGAAATTGTTAGGTAAATAACATTAATATATTATAATAAATAATATTATTTTACACTGTAGTTTAAAACTGGAGTTGAAACTGCAGGTAAGTAACATTAATAAATTAAATAATAAGGGATGAATTAAATACTCGAATTTATAAGAAGAAATCATCCTATAAAGAATACTTTTCCGTTGCATTTTTTCCATCGAATTATTTTTTCGACAATACTTACTTCGAGAGCAATCCAGTTCATCAGATCCGTCATCGCAATTTATTACACCGTCACAACGAGATTGAAGAGGAACACAGTTACCGCTACGACACCTGAGTTCTGTCAAGCTGTTGCATTCAGATGTAGGTTCAGATTCGGCTGACCCAGCTAGTTTGTGCCACAATGATTTCAAATAAGGAAGCCAAATCCGGTCGAAAATTAACATGGAAGAAATTAAAAATTGAAAAATTAAGAATTACATTTAAGAAAATAAAAAACTATATGGAAAGTTGGAAACCATTTATAAATTTAAATAAAAATAGTTTTATTTTCTCGTAAAAGAAGGATGCAATATAGACTTCTATCAAAATTTAGAAAATCTATAATTGAAAGCATAAAAAATGGAAGACATCAAACAATAGAAAATTATAGTGAATTCCAGAAAATATAAAAGTAAAAATATTGGAAGCTTTCGAACATTAGAGAAATAGAATAAAATATTCAAAAACTAAACGGTCCAAAAATTAAGACATAAAAACTTATGAACTTTCAATTCTGAAGTGTAGACTATCTATAACTCATTTAAATAACTAAACAGAGTTCATCTAATACCCAACATATTTTTCTACCATTTTTCTAAACCTTCATGCATCCTTACCTTCTATTATTTTTATCGCCCAATCAATTCAACCCTCCATGCAATCCAATGAAAACTATATCCCTACAATACAGACCATTTTTCCCAAAAGAAAACAATTAAGATTTGCATTATCAAATGCAGGCATTAAAAAATTTTATTATTACTAATATATTCTACCCAAAAAAGCCTTGGCCGATTTACCTTGGAAACTGAGAAACGAGAATCCCTCTGGACTAACTTGGATGTTTCCCAAACTATGACGATCCAGATTAGTGACGAGCAAATTTCGAACATTGTCCTCGCTGGTGATGGAGGTTCCAATGTCAAGGGTAACATGAGATTTAAAAGCATCTGTCGTGTTTCTGAAAGTAATACTCAGGTTTAGAATGATTGTATTTGTTTAATACATTTAATTTTAAATTATTAAAGTAGAATTCCACTTCATATCGTTTTTCTATTTATTTGTTAATTTGAAGGTCCTAATTAATCGCTAACAAAGTGACCATAAGGAGAATAAACTATTGCATCCATACACATGTCTATAAATATACTGACATTAATCTTAAAATTGTATGTTACTCATTGCTCAGCCTGGACTAAATAATCTTAAAGCATACTCGAAAATACGAACTGAAAATAAAACTAATATCAGCAAACCATCAATAAGTCGACAGCTAAATGAGCAACTTTCGACTTATGATCCAATCGCTATCACTTTTAAAAAGTCTTCAACGAAATAATTTAGAGGAAATTATAGTTCCTTGATTTATAGAATTTTATTCGTAACATATATTAGGCAACAACGGTTTCTGTGAATTTGATTAGATAAATGACATTTAATCTGAAGGAGGAAAAGTGTAAAAGTATAGCAAATATACTGATTAGGTGGCAAGGGCAATATTACTTATTAGAAAACAAGTGTAAATGTTATGTAGGCTACTGCAATGATTCACAATGCCAAAATACTCACTCTATCTTGACAACAGTGACATAAGTGAAATCGTCGGGTGCTTCTTTCCGATATAATAACGCGAGAGTTTCTGATAAGTTGGTACTCAAAGCTTTGTATTCCTGTGAATTTCTATCCGCATAGTCTCTTCTGTAAGGCTCGCCAATTGTTAGGGTCACTCTATAGAATCCTATAACCAATTGTTTAGATGATTAGATACGTCAATTACGCGATAGTGAAGATATTTTGGTAATTACTTTAATTAGCGTATACCTATCAGGTATAGTTACACTAGTTACCAAATATTAACGTACTTGTTTTAGGAGCAGGTCGCATAGGAAGATCAACATCAATGGCACTTCCTTCAGCTTCTCCTGAACCAGGAAGATCTTCATCATCGTTGTCATTGTACCTTGTCTCTGTCCTTCGACCTTCAGCCACGTGGCCAATGTCATTTGACCTCTACAAAAATTGAAGGAATAATGAAAACAAATTTAAAATCTTACGCTTCATTTAAGGGCATATGATACTTTACCATAAGTTATTTAATTTCGTTAACTTTACTTTTGCAATAATAAATATTTCTCACTAAAACTAGGCTATTTAACTACTGGCAAAAACCCTTAACAAATGTTTAATATCATGTTCTTTTATTATTTAATGCTCAAAATTATAAAATTTATTCTGTCTAGATTTTTTAACTTTAGGAATGAATATTTTATCTCTTTATAAAATTATAAAAAGATCTCGCCGCCGGCGTCGTTATATGAAAAATCTAGCCCATGTGATATACGCTTTTCTTGACCCCTCATTGAACATGTGATCCCCCTCAACCACGTGACCGCCATTGGCCAAACACCCATATTGTCCCCCCCCCCCTCCCCGATATACACCCTTATGGAGCCACCATTGACAACGTGACCCTCCTCGATCATTGAGGACGACCCCCCTCGAGCGTATGGTCAATACCATACGCTCCTATTGACCACTTTACATATATCTTAATATACCCCATCACCTCCCCATATCGACTACGTAAAAATACTCCCTTTACTACACTCCCCACCTCGGCCAAGCAAAATACGTCCTAATTGACCATCCCCCCTGAACCGCGTGATATATTAAACTATATAATTCATCAGAATCTTAAATGGGATTCAAGGGGTCACATGATTTTTTAATGAATAAAATAAAATTTGCTCAAGATTAATCTAAATTGAAAATTTAATTTAGGTATATTTAAAATTAAAATAAAACAAAAAAATATAATAATATAAAATACGGGTTGACGCGCTGAACGCGGGCGGGCAAAGCTTTCCTACCATATCAATTAAATACATTGTAATTTTTAATTTAGAACAATCTAAAATTTTAAAAATTAAAATCGTTTCAATTACATAGGTTTAAAACTGAAAGCATTGGAATTTAGATATATTTTGGGATATTTTATTAATATTCAGTCACTTACATCACTTTTTCGTTCCACATCGACGAGAGAATCATCTTGATCAACATCATTCTCTTCCCCACTTTCTCGTGCTTTCCTTCCCAAGGAAGAATCGCTTCCATGGTCCTTAGTTTTTTCTTCTGCAGCTTCAAAAGTGTTCTCATTTTCGTCACTTATTTGAGCTAGAAGATCAGCAACCGATTCTGTGTCTTCCTCCTCTTGTTGCTCTGTATAAAAATAACGATTATAGATTTTTACACTCGAAAATTGGGTTCAACA
>JAUESI010000033.1:6934344-6946940 GCA_032275145.1 Synergus laeviventris | reverse complement strand
GGCAATATGTTTTTATAAAATAGACATTGTTGACTTCCCCTTTGGCTCACTATATTTTAATTTTACTAGCTTTTGTACTATTTTGGAGAAAAAATTTTCAATTTAATATTTTAACAATTTTAGAACAGTTTAAGCAACTGTTTAAAAAAAACAGGAGTACCGATAATTAAAATCAAATATGCTCAGTCAGTATTGAATAAAAAATAATATAAGGTAGTCTAAGTATTCCAAAAGTTTGTGTAATATTATAAAATTTATCATAAATAATATTTTTTTTTAAGTATGCAATTTTCAAAAATAAAAACAACTGCTACTGTTTACTAAATATGGTGTGTTTTTTCGCATTATAATTTTCCTTTTTTAAGAATATAGGTATAGTGAAAAATATAATGATAAATGCGAAATACCCTTATTCGTTGGGTCAAAATTGTATTACTGATAATATTAATATTTTTAATGCTAAAAAAATTCCAAAAAGTTTTATCTCCCCAATCCACTTGGAACGTACCCCATATCATCCCATTTTTGGGGTGTCTTTTAAGATTTAAAACAGCCACTATAAAATATAGACCACAACAATTGCGGAATTTTTTAGAGCTAAGGTATGATATGGGGTTAGTTCCGAATGACCTGAAGGGATGAAACTGATTGGTATATCTTGTACAATTAAGGAGACTTATTATCAGTAATAATATTTTGACCCAACGAAGATGAAGTAGGATGAGTTCCAAATGCGCGGTGGCGTTGAAACTTTAATGGTTAATTTATGGGGTTGTATATAACTATTTTCCGCCAGAAAATTGTGGATCTTGTATATTTTACAAAAAATTCTTTTTTTTTATTTTCATTTATGGTAAACGTTGCAAACTTTATTCTTATGCATTTAAGACATTTTTATTTTGACATATGAAACTTACGTCGATTGGAATTGGGGTGATATTCATGCGCCTAGTTTTTCTGAGTCTAATTGCCGTTTAACGTATACATAATGTGGCAAAATTAAACTACTTTCCTGTTCATAAGTATACATAACTTCACAACTTGTAACTTGTAATTTTCTTGGGCATAATATATCCTAATTTTATCTAATAATGCTTCAATGAATATTTTGCTAACGCTCATGTACCACAATAAATCTTGCACAGAATGATTTATAAATGAAAGTGTGCATATCTTTACCTAAGGCTCTGAAAAGCCAATAAGTTGAAGTGAGTTACATAAACTTGATATGGGAAGCACATATTACAAAGATAACCCTGCTCCTTACGTCGGAAGCTGAGAATTGGATATATACTCTATCATTAGACAAACATTCAACCTTAAGAGAAATCTTCCCAAAGAAACAAAATAAAAAATAGGTCACTTTGAAATTCTGCTGACTGTTTATAGAAATGTTTAAAGAAGATGGAACTGAATCTATCTTTGATGGAAGCAGTCTTTAAAACACTGCTCGTTTGAAGACAAATTAGAAATACTGAAATTATTGAGTGAATCATCTCCACCCAGCTGAAAATATTAATTTACACTCCAGATGGCAGTAAATCACATTTTTTTGTATCGACTAAATTTGACCCAAGTGCTTGAAGCAGGACTTGAAGTCCACTTATTGTACGTTCGATGATGTCACACCTCATAAATAAAACTGAGCGACGATGGTGCAAGGAAAAAAATACAGGTCGTGTGTATCAAGGAATACAAAACGTGATTGTCATTATTGACTTGTTAATTTCGACCTCGAGATAAAAGATGAAACATCAAACATGAAGCATGAAACATAAGGAGAATCTAAAGTAAAAAGGGAGAGGGGACATATAACGCCCTCATCTCCAGGAATCCTCATAAAATGAAAATACATTCAGCCTACTTACAAGACAATATAATTCTATTAATATTTCAAATCACACGAAGAGGGTATAAAAGTATAATTATAAAATAAGATTAAATTGAGGCTATAAGAAGAACATCAATTTATAATTGTAGGTAATATAAATCCTCTCATTCTAAATCTGATTCCAATTTGACCTTTTACCACATTTCCTAAAGAAAAGACACTCAGCTGGAAATGCAAAATAAAGCAGAGATTGTGAAAATTACAAGTTTGCAATAATGACCGTGGAAAAGAAGGGATGTCTCGTCAGAAAAACGACGGAAAATGACATCCTTCCGCGTCTGAACGACGAGACAAATAGGGACAAAAAGGGAAACTGTGGTCTGTGAGGGTGTTCAAGAGTTCTCACTCCACTTCCCAACCCCCTTCAACCCCTCTCTCTCTCTCTCTCTCTCTCTCTCATTTTATGATTCCATCTTTGCCTTTCCCTCTCGTTCCCTTGTTTCCACTCTGTTTTACTGCTACTCCGGTGCATGTATAAGAGAGAACAGCTTACCATGAAACTGTCCTAATAGTCTATTGTCTAACTTCCAACGACAAATCCTCATCCCCTGCACCCTTTGTCGTCGACCCTTAATCGACCCTCCTTCTTTTCTTGTTTCTCAACCTTGTCCTTTCCCTTTTTTCTTTTGAAGATTAAAACTATTTTACTTAAAGTGACAAGTAAATATGAGAGTCATAATTTCCAGAGCCTCTTTTCCAACACCCTTTTACTAACATGAGACTCAAGTTTGCAACGTTTATGATAAACGAAAATAAAAAATAAACTTTTCTACAACATGCTAGATCTAAAATTTTATCATGGAAAGTAGTTCTATACAATCCAATAAAATTTTTAAATTCACGATAATTACCATAAAGCATTGGGTTACAATTTTTTTGCTGATAACCATTCTTTTCAACACTCAAAGACACTCAAAAAAGATTCATCCACCGAGCATTTTTGGGGTTGCATACAAAAAACTATAACAACTATCACAACCCCTTTTTAACCTATATCTAACACTTTAATTTATTAGAACGAATGTATCAAGTTGGTAATAGAAATTCCCGGAAATTGTTCATCATTCGATAAACGATAGGTCTAGATCCTTAGCAACAGAATTGACATAGGCGAGTCTAGCAAATAGGCACTCTGGCGTGTTGGTATGTATATCGACAAACTAGCAACACGAGAAATCCGAAATTGCGTGAAACATCATGGAATCGCGAGATTCGAGACACATGTGAGCTTGTCGCTCGTAAATTGTTTTTATGACTCAATATATACCAACAGCAAGAGCATAAGTTCGAGCTGTTAATTCTGACTCACCATCCGTGAATAAACCAGTCAAAACCGAAACCGATGACCCATGTGTCATTTCTCCTCAAAGTCAAGAGAATCTTTTTTTTAGAAATGAAGAAAAAAAAACATTATGTAGGGGAGACTGAGGCTAGTTAACTAACGGGATTAGTTGATTAATCTACCATAATTTTCATATTTATCAAATTTTCATTTATAATGTGTAATTGTGCATTCAAATATTCAATTGTGGATCTCACATTTCGACGTGTGAACATCGTAATAGTGGTGTTCTAAGGAGTAGATTTGATATAAACCTACAGATCCGAGTATAGATCTCACGATCAATATTTAGAATCCTAGTGCCAAGTTCGCGAAACTGAATAAAAAAAGGTAAACAATTTAATTTCCGGTTTCTCGTGGTATGGAAGAATTGTAAACGTATTGAGAAAGAGAATGTTGATTAAGAAGTTTGATTTAGAGATTGTGACTGTCGACAAGAATTGGGACTGGATGTCGTTCTACTACCTTTTTCTGCTCGTGACAAGTCTAGGGTGATCTTATGCAAATTCGCTTCTTCCCGGGTTGATGACTTGTTGATCATCGTAAAATAGTTAAACAAAGAAGAGAAATAAAATTAATTTTCTACTCTAAGGAAAGATACAATGATCTACACAAGTGACCCATATTTTTGAAGTTCAAGTGCTTTTTCTTGAGATAAGAAGCTAACTCTGATAACTGGTATTACGGCAAGCAAGTTTTAATATTTTGAGTCGTAAAATCCAATCTCATTCAACAATTTTTGTTAAAAATTATTAGTTAAACTTTTATTGTTTCATATATGGATTTTTTTTAACATAATGAATTGAAAGTTCGCTGACACCAACTTAATTAGTCCTAAAATAAGAGTAAAATAAAAAAACTTCAATTGCCTGTCATCTAATGATTTATGTGCCTCTCTTTATATCTTCAGAAAAAATTGTTATAAATATTTCTATTTGTGTTAAAGCGATTATGTACCATTTGAAACAATAGAAGTAGATAAAAAACTAGTATTCCTATTTATTCTAGAACACTTAAAAGTAATTATAATTAGGAACTTATTTTTGAAAATATAATGAAAAACTCTCATTCACGCGTATACACGATACACTATATAATCAAGGATTAATGAAGGTGGATATTAGTTTCAGCTTCCCTAATACTTTGATCTTAATTGTATCGTAATTGGGAACTGGATATCGGCATTTCCATCTTTGAGTTGTATTACTAATCTCTACAGCCCGAACTTATAAATTAAAATATTATTTTTCTCTCCGTGTAAAAAGCTTGAAATTTAATTTCAAATTACATCAAATGTTTCAAAAAAATGTCGCCAAAATCCAGGTTAAATATATCCTTACTATTTCTAGTTAAAACAACTCAGAAGTAATATGATATGAAGTTTGCAACGTTTACGATAAATGAAAATGACTACTTCATCCCTTAAGATGACAAAATTAATCAAAATTACTGGTTGGGTCAAAATTGTATTACTGATGAAACTTTTTGCGATATCTTTTAGCATTGAAAAGACCTATACCAACTTCTACCTCACGAATTAGAAAATTTTTGACGAATTTTTTAAGGCTAAGGGATGAGTTTCAAATGAGCTGGAGGGATGAAACTTTTTAGTATGTCTTGTAGTATTGAGAAGACTGTTTATCAGTAATAAAATTTTGATCCACACACAATGGATAAAGGTAATTTTGATGCAAACTTCACTCTCATGAAAAAGAGTGCGTGAAATAATGAGCCAAAAGAATAATAACGGATATTTCAACCAATTCTAATTCGCCATGGACCTAATACGGGGAAATATTTTGATCGAGATGTAAATATGAAAAAAAGTTTGAAAAAAATGTGTCTAGACAGGAGTCAGTGAGCAATACTTATAACCCTGTGTCGTTTACAATTAACGTCAATTGTCAGTTGCGGAAGCGCTAAAGCGAAGCCGTTAGTTGCATGCAGGATCGCGTGAAAGAAGAGATAGAGTCGGATCCTTTGCACGATAATTTTAAAACGCGCGTGGCTGAACCTTTTTTATATACAAAAATCAGGTTTCTAGACGCGGTAGCTTCGGTACTTATGTCACGCGTTTATCGAAAGGGAGATCGTTTACTTTTGCTGTGAAACCTATACACACACGCGATTACTAAAGATTCTTCCTGTGAATCAGTCTGCAAATACCACCATCAAATGGCACGAAGTTTCAATGAAACTTTTGAAAGAGTCAAACACTTTTTATTCTTTCATTATTTCTACGAAAATATTTGACAAAATATTTATCTGTTGAACATTTTTTCTTATTTTAAGCATGCAGAAGAACTAAAAATATGAAGCATGGAGAGAAGTGAATTTAAAGTCGAATCCATAACGGAACTCGTGGTTTTAAAGATTAATAAATTATTGTATTTCTCATGACAGAATGCATAATTTGTAAGTCTCCAACAATATGAGAGAAAGTAGCGGCTGACTTGAATTATCAACTCGAGCAAGTGTAATATTTATAAAATTTTGTTGTTTTCTATATTGGTGATATTTTTTTGTTTATAAATGAATTTAAAGTACTTGTAAAATGTTTCCCTAATTTGTTCGAAATCGTCTCGAGTAAAAGTCACTGAAATGTTCAGTAACCATCACTAAACTACTGAAAATTTCCGTTATTTTTCATTGATTTCAGTGAAATTTCGCTGAGTTTTTACTGATTCAAGTTTAGAGAGTTGTAATTAAAATTCGATGATAAATATTGTTAATTTTATGAAAATGTTCATAAAAAAATGCAAATTCCTGACAATATAAATGTTCATTGCAAGTCATGCAACACGTTTGTTGACCTATGCATTCATTTTGTGCTAATCACTCAACTTAGCTCTTGTCTAATTTCACAGCCTCTGACAATGCTGCTACTGTACTCGAATGTCAAGGGGCTATTAGTACCGGAAAGCATATGCATTTTTTCCACTTTTTTCCATTCACCGCAAGTCCGCCTGCTCTCGAAATCTATATATCAAATGCTCATCGCAGTTCCTTTCACGTTTCTGAACTTCTTATTTTTGCATATTTTATTTTACCACACGTCGTATCGACACATGATCATTCAATTTCTACATTCAAGAATCTATTTATCAAGAATTATAAAAACACTAATATTTTACTCATCCATCTTAATTTCTTTTAAACGAAAAAAATTTCATTGAAAATCCTACTTTTCCACTTTGACATAATAAGGGACATTGATAGATTGATACAAATTATGAGATTTGATTCATATTCAATCAATTGTGTACTTAAACTAGATGACATATTTGCACCCTGATGGATGTTTCACTATTCCATTTTCTCTTGTTCTAGTGCCATTAAACTGATGATATCATTCTTGTGAGTGATGTAAGATCGCAAAGTAAAAACAAATAAACTTAACACAATAGATCGTAAAAGAGAGACTATAATAGACCTATGGATCTTGAAAGAATTTTTCTCACAGAAAGTATTCCTTTCAGTGAGATTTAAATACAAAAAGGATACAAAAGTTTTACAGGATTTTTGATGAAATTTTATACGTAAAATGTATCCAGGATTCATATGTGTCGTATATATTTTTATTATCGCGGTCTTTGCATATGAATAAAATCCTCTTTTATTGAAATTTCATTCTATTGAATAGCGTGGACTTTACTATATAACATAATTTGCTTTAAAATTAGCAAATTAAGTCGTATTCATTCGGGTTTTTCCTCACAAATCGTATAAATGATGAAAATAATGTACATTTTTCATTTTGACAGTAGCAACAAACTGAACCGAAGTATAAATAGTCGAATAAATCACTGTTGTATCCAATCTTTGATCGTTCGTAGCAAGTGTTTGAAAATTTCAGTAGAATTAATATTTCTAAATCCTAGTCTAAAGCTACTATTAAAATTTAAGTAAAAAAAAAATTAATTAAACCTCTTGCTTTATATATGTAAGATACATAAATTTAAAATGTAAATTTGAAATTGATGTTGCTATAATCAATTTGGAATGATAGAATGGATGACCGTTTGACAGAGATCAATCGATATTTTCACGTGCTAAACAATTTGATTCATTGATGATTGTCCCTGAGAAGATAACTTTATGATCTTAATGGCAAACTGAACAAGGATGCTGTAATAGGTTGAGACAATACAATAAGCTATGAGAGACTACTGCAAATCCATTATATATTAGATATTAGATATCAGACATATACTTTCTGATTGCCAGTAATGTGGGCGGCGATTTTCTACCAAGGGCCTCGAGCAACGATATCGTGGGTATTAATCTGCTTTGAAGAATTATTTGTATGCTTGAATATTACCTTTCAATAACAGGTCATGCAACTGCATATATACATTATATACAACCTTATATATCATGCCCGGTTTGCTTCCTCCAAGTTAAATTTTATTTATCAAATAATGATAAAGAATCCTTACTCTATCTCTCAATCTGAATTAGTAAGAATTTGACTAAGCAAATTAGTAGCCTTACATTTGACTATTGATTTGTCATTTCTCCACATTCTACTGAATGAAATAAAAATCTTTTCGAGGAATTTTAAGATTTTTCTAGTAATTTTAAGGGGTTTTAATAAAATTTAAAAGATTATCTGGGAATTAAAAAAATTCATGAGATTTTTAGAGATTTTAAAGAAACTTTAAATGATAGAGTTCCTCATGAGATTTTTCAACTATTTATAGATTCTTATGACTTTCAAAAGATTTTGCGAAATTATAAGAGATTTATAAATTTTTTCATTGGTTTTTAAAGGGTTTCTATAGTAATTTTCAGAACTTTTATGAGATTTTGACAAAATTTTAAAGGGATTTTAACGAATTTTAGATGATTTTAATGTTCCTCAGGGAATTTTATGACTTTTAAAAAATGTTATGAAATTTTAAGGGGTCTAAAAATGAATATCTTTAATTGAATAGTGTTACTAATTCATTGAGTACGGAGTTACCGCAATTTGAATTAGTAAAAATCTGTCAAATTTAACTAATTCAGATTGAGAGTGAAGTTAAATGAAATTTTTTAGTACATATATTTTTACAAGTCCCTTCAACTTAAAAAGTTAAAAAGTTCATATTATACTACCTTTGACACTTCATTGCATATTTGCGAAGAAGTAGACTTTTGAGTTAATAATTCCGCCTGTGTGAATGACTGAGATTAATTCCGCGGATTAGATGTGGAACACGGAGAATGATGACGCTTCCCAGCTGCAGGCTGCATGCTCTGATTAGCAATTATATTGTCGCTGATTATTTTATCAAACTGTTATCGGTGACTTTGTTTAGTGCAGTTGGATTCTATAATCCTATGTTCTATTCCTTTCTTGTTTCACTTTCAAATAAAGTTCAATTATAGTGTCCCCGAATTTTCAAATTCTCAGATCGTGAATAGCGAAAATCAGCGTATCTGATTGCTGAACGCAAAGCGCCCGTGCGGAAATTGCCCCATTAAGCCCCATTTAATATTTCTAGGTAATCAAAAGATTACAAGAGTTTCCAAGTGATCTCAAAGAATTTAAAAAGATTTCAAACAGTTTCAAGGGATTTCAAGAGATTTAACAGATTTTCAAGCATTTAAAAACATTTTTTGTCTTCACATTACTTCAAAATCTTGAAACTTAAACATTTTTTTTAATTCCTTAAAATCCTAAAAGGATTTTTGTTTTGAGAAAATTAAGTATTTAAGTAATCAAGTGTTGCAAATAATGAATCCAGAATACTTTTTAAATCTTAATATTGACCAGTTTTTCCTACGTGGGTTATTTACCCTAGGGAGTAACGCGCCTTGTGTTTTCCAGATCGGGGCCACACTAGAACTGACCAGGACTCCATTAAAATTTCCGCACGGGTGTATGCACCTTAAAAATGAATGAGCCACTTTTATTAATTCACTCAGGACTTCTGTTTGAATTCTTAAAAGTAATTACCATCCTTGAAATGTTGGGTAAAGCGTTTAAAAAGCGGAGGCGAAATCAATCATAAAAGAAGTGAAGAGAGTCACTTGAGTTACAGAAGTTGATAAAGTGTTAAACCATTACTGCGTGCATCTGCTTTGTAGTATATAAGTGTTTGACGCCTGGGATCCTAAATTAGCAGTTCACGGCCTTTCTCCGGTATGTAAAGCCTAGGCTTAGGTGTCTTCTTCTATAGTGACTAGTCGCTAGTCTACTGAAAGTACCACATATCTCTAGACAAGAACGTATATTCCAAATATATTAAAGGGCGCGGCACGCAGCTCTTCGAAAATCTCTTCTATTTTTGCCGCTCAAAATGTTTGTCTCAATCACGAAAAAACACACGACCCTCTTTCTCTAGACAATTTATTACCTCGCTATTCGTTCAAGAAAAAAAGACTAATTATCGACTCCAAAAATATAAATGAAATATCAAGCAATTCTAATTTATCTTTCAATAATTTTATTTGAATTTTAATAGAACCACCCAAGCTTTTCCTATTAGAGATATTAAAATTTCAAAGTTTCTGGATATAAGTTTTCAAAATCTGACGTAATTAATACTCTTTATCGAAAAATTTTATTCGTAAATGTCTGATGAATAACTTATTAGAAACAGCAAAAATTAAAAAGGTCTCTATATTTTACGTGATGGTTTAAAATAAGATAAAATCCAATATATATATTCTAATAATAACGGATTATTAAATATTCAATAAGTTAAAATACTTTAAACTCAAAATTAATAATAACATCCGCGTTGCATATATTGAGATAAACTTAATCACTTCAGATACGCCTCGTTAATTAAAGATCTTTTTACTGCGTCACTGGCCCCGTTAGTACGTAAATACACATACACAGGATTCGGCGAAATTTCCGATCTGATATTACAGTATCGCGATCTCGATTTGCTGGTTTGGACCTGCATCATGTGAAATATTAATTTTGACGCGAGACGCCGAGACATGCATATCATTACACGTCGTTGATGCATTTTACCGGAGTGTCATTGACTGTTAGTTGACACTGATGCTGAATGACAAATTGAGAGTGCTAACCCATTCTACATAGGAATTTCAAATTGTCAGCGAGTCTTCCTAGGAAAACCCACTGTCGCGTGCTAGAGAAGCTGCAGACAAGAGAAGCTATTTTCGTTTATTTGAGAAGACAGAAAAGAATTTAGGAAATCAGTTTCCATTTTTCTTTACCCAAACATGTTTTCCTTCTTGAAATTATCTACAGTTTTTTATGACTTTTTCTATGTAATTCTTGAAAAATTTTTAAGAGATTTTAAAGTTCCTCGCGAAATTTTCAGCAATTGAATAGTGTTACTAATTCGTTTAGGACGGAGTTACCAATTCATTTAGTTTGTCGACTAATTTCTAGTAAAAATTAGTCAAAAACTAATTCCGATTGAGAGAGATATATGATTCAGATTATAACCTTGCAATTTTAACTTGACTCCTTATGTATGTGTAAGTCTCGGTGCGATTCATCAATAACGAAGATGTAAATGGAACCGCCGTGTCCTCGAAGAGCCGACCGAAGATTTTTAAGAGGATACCCTACATGGTTGGATTTTCATTTGGTCTCTTATGAAATACGTTTTCTCGTGTCACTTTCTCTACAGCAAACGAAGTGACATCGCGAATGATAGCAGCTACACGACGAAATCGGTCGCGCCTCGTTATTACGAATAATAAAAAGTTATCTTTTTTCGATAAGATTCTTTATATGTATTGGAAAAGGGGTCAGGAAGAGTATGCTGATGATTAAGTGCATATACAATTCGAGATACGAGATACAATTCATCCATTTAAAGAAACATATGTAAGTAGAAAAAGTATCTCTAGATCAGACAACTTTTTGTATGTTACACCCATGTTTTAATGACGAATCCTCTGAATTCAGAAATAGTATTATTACTTTGAAAATTGTACTATTACAACTGCTGCCTAAGAATAAAACGCACAAGATCATATATGTTTACGGAGAACTTTTACGATTCGCAAGTATCACCTCGGATTTCAGTAACCGAAACTGTTTGGTCCATTTGATAAGCGAAACCTTGAGGTAATCTTATTTAAATTCAGAAAAGAGGTCAAGTCTGATTGTTGCGAAACATGTTTTCTGTCTTTCGGACGAAGTGATATAAAAATTGAGTCTTTTAACTTGAAATTACACCTTATCAGACATCAAGAGAAGCGAAAATTAAACTACGATTGATAACCCACGATTAAATTTTCCTTGCAATTATCTGGATCATTCAATATATGTGCAAACGACTCGCTCATGTCTCTAAATAACTATAAAATCTCGCGATGGCTCATAAAACTTAAATTTATCCGCAAACCCATTAAGCTTTGCAGGAATATATTTGACCTTTACCCTGCTTCTCCTTCTTCAAGTATGAAATCACATCCTTCTATGTTTCGTCCTCAAAAGTAAAACAAAAAACTGATCTATATATTTTTTTTCTATACACTCTCTATGTGCATACTTTTCGATCAAAATAAATATTGTTTTATGCTTAGAATGATTAAGGTTTGTTCAGATAAGCATCCCTTTCTGAGAATTGTCAGTATAAAGTAACAGTAATAATGCAAACGTAAACAAAATAATGTAACCGAGCGTAACACAATACAATCAGAAAGAACAAATGAAAATACGCTTGCTATACAAATAATAATAATAGCTGTTAGATAATTCGGTTAACTGAGCTGATTTGGAACATTTAAACAAATTTTTAAATTTGACAAAAGTATACTTGCAAATTGATTCTTTCATAAGTTGTTACAAACATAACTCTTTTATCTTAAGAAGATGACGCATTTCTCCTATTTAGATAAGGAGTCAGGCAACATACCTTACAAGGAATGTTTCTTAGGTGTCCGCCTTCGATTCTTTTTCTCCTGTAAATATGTGATAGAGAATCAAAAACTAAGAGACACGAGTTTTTTCGTATCTGCGTAAAATCAGATTTAAGGGGCGAAATAAGCCCCTGAAGTTTCATTTAAAAATGATACTTTTATTATTTCAAGCTTATAGCCGACTGATTTGAATGAAACTTCAGGCAGTAATCATGTGTACGTCAAAACACATTTGACATATAGTGCAACTATTACTTTAAGTCCTTATAATGGGTAAAACTATACATACCCCTAATAAAAAATCTTTCTTTAATTTGAAAATAGATTATTTTTAATGAAGAAATAATTTTACTCTTGTTAAATAATACAATAGAAGAAGATTTGGAAACAAATTATATGAATATACCCTTATTTGGGGGTAAACAACCCATAAATGAATAAATTCTTAAATTAGCACGTATTGAACTATAATTTCCGGATTTTGAAGCACAAATCTGTTAAATTAATTAAAAGTACTAT
>JAUESI010000033.1:6870258-6915281 GCA_032275145.1 Synergus laeviventris | reverse complement strand
ATATTGTCATTTTGATGACTAAAGTTCTGAACTTTCAAATGAACGGATTTTTGTATGGATTGTTTATTTTAAAACAGAAATAGTTTTAAAACAATGATTAATTTGCATTGAAAATAATTCTGAATAAAAAAATATATTGTCCATATACTTTCCAACGCTTACGATTGGCGCGAGATTGGCCCACTACTGTCTTCCAAGATGGACCAAAGTTAACCTAATATTCTACTGTTATTTCTTGTTTGAACAATATTTCTGAATGAAATAGAATCATAAAAATCTTCATTTGAAATTTAAAACTTTTTGCAAGTCTGACTTGTTTATTAATTCACTTAATATGGGTAACTCAATTAATTAGTAGCTTCTTACTAATTCAGATTAAGAGAGATAAATAGATACGCGAAATCTTCATATTATTTCAGATGATTATAATTATTACTTTCACAGATATATAATTATTTTCACAATACCAATACGAATCTCATCATAAACTCTTCGAAATTTGGTAAAAATAACTTTGTTAATTGCACACCTGCACTAATTTATTATTAATTATTCAGTAACGAGTCACTTAATCAATTTCAGGAACGGTTTCCGAAATTGAAGTCCAGACTTCTCTCTTGGAAGCTTAATAACTATAATTCCAATTTTCTTCATATATAATTGGAGGTATTGCTACGTACGACGTACACGTGTCAGTTGTGGTCTTATTTTTGACCGGAGGGGCGAAAGGGAAGAGCGAAAAGTTGTAAGAGTCCGGTTAAGTGATCCCTTTAATTGATCGATCGTGTTAATCGAGGGCGTAACTCGTTGCGATTATATCGAGAATGCGCAGGTCGCTTATGCTTGCAAGCAGATACATGCAAACTGCATCATGTTTGTAACTTCTAATAAAGCCATTATATACTCGCGTGCAGATTCTGCACGCAGTAATGCGAGGAAACGTTAGTGAAATTTTTATAATTTGATTAGATCTCTATCCCCGTAAAATAGGAAAACTTTGCTATTTTAATATCAGGTGCTTTATACGCGAGTTTAAGTGAAATGACCAATTAGTAAACTGTGGTTTCACATAATAATATAATCCGCTGGTTTTATGATATGCAAGTCGCTGTATTCTGAGGTCAAGAACATTTTTCTTGAGAAATTTGTGGACCTCATGAAACTTTTCTTTTATTTTTAGGATTTATGTCATGTTTGTATTGCTATACTGAATTATTTCATTCTGAAGATAATAAGCCTAATCATCAATATTTATCTAGACAGCATTCGTAGAATGATTCTCTTAATCCATATAAAGAATTTTTGTAAAGAAGAACTCCGTTTGGTTCCTTGTAATCAGAGTTCTAAGTTCTTGATCGATCTGATATATGTTTTATATTATCTTATGATTAATAATGATGATAAAACAACATATAGATAGTACGATCACGATCAAATTACACTAACCACTTCGTTAAATAAATGAAGAGTGATATTTGAATATCAATGAAGAATTGAAGCAAAATTGTTTAAGCTATAATTTTCAAGAATCTAATGAAAGTTATTCCATTTTCTAACAATAAATTGGTAAAGCGCCGCTACTATAATTTATCGATATTCAAATTCATTCAAGTGAACCATAAATATGTATAAAGTCTAGATTGAGAAAACCGCTTAATAATTTCATTCGGCTAAGTTAATCTCAAGTATATGTCACGTTTTTCTTTCAATTAAGGAAATGTGGTAATTACCATAAGAGTAAGTTTGGATTCGTCAATGTTATTGCATTTGGGCCCTCAATTAGGTTAATTTACCTTTTTAATGGGAATACAAAAACTACCAATTTCCCCCCATGCAAAAAATTATTTGTTTCTAAAATATAATAATGTTTAGAATGCAATCAATACAAAATTTCGTTTATTTGAACGATCGGCCTTCAAATTGAAAGATTAAAAAATTGTAATACTTGAATTTTTGTACTTCCAAAAATAAGCGTATTTTACTTCCATTGTAAACAAAGAACAAATGTTCGACCAACCGATTTTTGTAAACTTGCATAACTTACACACGATTACACCTACAAAAAGAAATAAACATGTCGGTTTGCTCGAAATGAATTGGTTAGAACATTTATCCCACTTTAATTTTTCATGTTTCTAAAAATCTTCGTACCAAAAAAAGTTCAATAAGAAACCAGCACTTTTTTGCATAACCTAACTCAGATTAATTGAGTTTAAAATCATAAAATTATCATAAAATGTACAGGTGAATCCAAAAATTCAATGCTTACTTTGGATACTTTCTTATACCATGAGGCACAAAATAAATTGTAACTATTATTATTATCAACTTACGAGAGAGAATAACCATATAATAATTATAATCCATTTTTTAATTTATTACGCAATCTCGTCCAATATGTAATATTAACCAGAATCCATCAGTGAGCTATAATATAAATACTATTACAATAATAAAACAATATACGGTTAAAAAAATCAAAAACGAACCTCCAAACCCGCGACAAGAACAACTCCGGCTATCAGCAGTAGAAAACCACTCCATGATAGCAGACTCCCCCTCATCCTGAGGACGAGACCGACGAATTCACTTCGTCCAAATTCTCACCTTCAACCCTCACACCTTCCCTTTTTTCCTCTTTATTTTTATTTTATCAAATGTTTTTAAAATAAACTAACAAAACTCTATGTATGAACAACAAGTCCTCACGAGCGACACCCTGAGAACATTATCGACCGCGATCTTCCAAACTAAACACGACAAAACCGATCCGCACTCACGACCTCTAAGATTCTTCGAGACCAAGTCCGCGAGTTTTGTACCCGTTGTACCGGACTGTCTGGTGCAAAACCAAGCGGCGAACGCCAACCAGAGCCAGAACCGGACCCGATTCGCGAAGACAGCAGTTCGGCAAACCCGTACACACCGTACCGGCGTTCGGTAGCGTCTGAGAGGCCGTGCGCGCCGGCAAGATAAAACTTTTTCAAAAGCACGGTGCTTTTCCCCCTCTCTGGACCTCCCTCCCCCTCTCGCCCAATTCTCATACACCCTCCGCGAACTGATGATGTCTATCTTTGTCTGGATCCCGCAGACTCCCATCAACGATGCATAGGTCACTTCATCTTTCTTCTGACTCTAGCTGCTCCCCCCCCATTTCCTCACCCACCCACACACGCGGACGAACCATAATTCCATGGTTGCAATCCCCCACCCGCCACCGATTCCTCCTCCGCAACAGTGCAAGAGACGCCGATGCCGCTTAGGCGAGTCGTGACGATTTTTTTTATTCTGATTTTGATTTAGATTAGAGTAAAATGATAAGTATAAAGATTCTGTAGAAATATGAGGTTTGAGAATCTTATCATCTTGGTCCTTAAATGAGTCTTTTTGACTCCGTAAGCGGTCACCCTTAGCGCCAGAAAATTATAAATGGTTCTTTGATCTGAGTACGCAATTAACACGTAATTATTTTAGGGGGGATGGGGATATAGGACCGATCCCGATCCTATCACTGGTCATAGGGGTGCGTTCGCTCAAAACCATCCCCCCATTCATCTGATGGGGTCCTATATCTTTTATGATCACTGAAACACTTTTTTTTTCTAAAGGGCAACGATCCCCCAATTTGAATCCTAATCTGAAAAAAAAATTCCTCAATTTTTTTTTTTAATTTTGATTTAACACGTGCCACAGTGCCTTGAAAAGTACCCTTAAAACGATAAATGTCAATTTTTCATAAAATCGACTGTTTATTATTATTTCTGTTAGTCTAGTGGGAGCCTCTGAAATTTCCTTATATAACATTTTTCCAACCCCTGAAAAATTATTTCAAGAACTCGAAAAAAATATTTTACCCCATGCAATTTACATGGGAAACTTTATGACAAAACCGGCAGGTATTAAAATTGAAATAAAAAATAGGATTTTCTTTATTCGGATTAGGACTCAAATTGGAAGATCGTTAACCTCGAGTATCAAAAAAAATGTTGCTATGTATTTTTGGACTGACCTAATGAACAGTCTACCAGAATAATAATAATAATAAAAGTTAGGTTTAAAATAGTGATTTTTTACCATTTTTTATTCTTCAATACGATTTTTAAGTTGAAAAAATATTAAAAGCAGAAGTTTTGGATTACAGTTTCCAAAACTCTTGATATACCTATAATCACTAGGGGAAACATGTCCACAGGAAGTGAAACAAGTTTTAAGCTTGTAGCAATGTTGATTTTATAATTAATCTCACAAGTTTGACATTTATAAATCAAAGCTAATCCTTCCTGTGCTTGTAATTAAAGCTGGAAAGAGGTGATTAGGTAATTAGGAGAAAAGTAGTAAATACAAATTTATAATACAATAGAGTTATAGATTTTTAGTGATCATGAGACTTCTGATTAATTGATTTCGAAAGCCATTTATTACTTATTCGATCCCTATCATACCGACATTTTTTTCTTCTGCAACTTTACTTCTAAATTTATTGAGATATTAAATTGAAAATTTCTAAACTTAAAGAAAATATTCTAAGGTACGGTTATCTGGTCCTAAATTTTTATGAAAATAAAAGAACAAATTTTCAAAATAATTTTTTTTACTAATGTAAACATTTAGGACTAGATAAACGTACCTTGATGTTTTAACTTTAATTTTAGAAATTTTCAATTTGATATCTCAATAAATTTAGAAGTAACGTTGCAGAGCAAAAAAATGTCGGTAAGGTAGGGATCAGATAAGTAATATAATTTGGATATTCCTTATGACTTTCTGACCCAAATCATCTTTCCCCTAAATATATTTTATATGATTTTCCAGAATTAGTAATTTATACGTTTAGGAGTTACATAACAGCTAATTGAGGGCATATGTTAATGATATATACTTAGCATAGTAGCTAGCAAATTTAGTTTCGATAACTTTATGTTTTCAATAATAAATATTGTTCACAGAAACTAGGCCATTTGTCACCGTCTGTATACAAAACGCAGGTAAATGGACTAGTTTTAGAAAAAAGTATTTTTTATTATACGAATGTAAAGTTAGCAAAACTAAATTTGCTTTTATGGTCATTACCACATATCCTTAAGGCACATATCAATAAACCTCATTTAAATATAGTCAATCAACTTTTTTCCAACACATTAAAAAAAACTGACCTTATATGAAAATCGTCAGGACAGCCTCGGAGACAACTCTTCAGCGGTTCGTTGAATTGCAGCTATAAAACCTAGAACAAAAATGAAATTATATAAAATTAAATTGTTATGAACTTTAATTTTTACATGCTTTAGCCTTTTCTTCAATTTCAGTGTTTCAAAAACTTATTCCAAATGTTTTAAAGGTTTCCCATATATCAATTATCATCATGTTTATTAAAAAAACAAACATCATCATCTCTCAAAATGTCGTTAAAAACTACGTTCGAAATTTCTTAATAATTCGGATTTAGTTGTCCATCTGAATTTTCTGCTGATTGCTGAGAACTGAATTTTTTAAATACTTGAAAATAAAATTGTTATATATGACATTTTCACATGGAAAAATATTTGGAATTTAAAATAATAATTATGGCCCAAAATCAAAAGAAGATACTTAAATATGTATGATACGAAGCGGAGACACATTAATGCATGATATTTTTATATAGGGATGCTACTTTTTTCTTCTGTAAACATGCAGATTTACATATGTTTTTAACGAGGTCCGGAAATTCAACGGATTCTAATTTCGGTTCAAGAAACTGACGCTCTGCAAAAATACTCATATAGAAAAAAGTCTGAGATCATAACTGCAAGATGACTTTCTCACGAATGTAAAACATTAGAGTTTAACATAAAATCTAAGAGATAAAAATATCCAAAATGTTTTGATCAAAAAAGCAGATTCCTTATACTATTATACAGTCTATTTAATTATAAAGTTATTATTATTATTATGCTTATAAGAAGATTTGTTAACCCTTTATTTTTTATTTCAAGACCTATCTTTTAAAGTTAATTGACACGTAATAGTTAGTAATAAATAAATTATCCAGCTCTGTCACATTTATTTTAGTGTTTGCGAATTTCACAATAATCTAACTTAACCTCTATCATCCGAGAATGCAATCATAACATTATCTGTAAATACATTCACAAATTTGCATTAATCTACACAAATAAAGGCTATCACATAATACGAATTAAGGGTTATCTTTACACTGTTGTTCAAAATATTTTAATATAGCGATTTCAAATAAGTTTTTATATAAATGGAAATTGACATCTTATTTACTTACAAGTCATTCTACTAAATTGCCGAATATCGTCCGTTTACACAATTCTCAAAATACTGAGGCTAACCATTAAAATTTATCTTCTCAGCAATCGACCTTGAGAACTTCAAAACAAATTCTGCAAACTTTTTATTTATTTGCACTCGTCTTACGAAGCTGGGTTTTATTTTGTCTGTTGACTATTTGCAAAAGTTCTCTTCTTACATTTCCAAAAAGCCATGAGAAATAATTTAAATGAATATATAGCACCTTTCTTTCAAAATAATTTATACATTAGCATATTACATACATATAGTTATAAACTCTTTAATAACAATCAATGCTATAATACAGAAATTCTCATTATTCCCGAAATAACAATGTACAAAAAAGCAACAAAAATGTGAAACAGCTCAAATATTTTGAAAATAAACTTCACACTAAATATGAAGTATCTGTCAGAATATTCAACGAAAAGAAAAGTAGGTCGTTCAAAACTTTTTGGCGCATATGGTCAGTAGAGAAGTTTTTTATACCCAGTGATAAGTAGACGAAGTGGTGACTCGCCTAGAAACGAGCGGCTTTTCTCTTATCAAATAAAAAAGCGAATTTTCCCCCTTGCAATTACTATTAAGATAATTTTATCCATCAAGAATACCGTATGAACGAAATTTTTTGCTCTAAATTTTTCTTATACAATCATCGCAAATTTTACTTCAGCATATCATTTTAAAAGAATCGAAAGTATGAAAAAGCATGTGGTTTAAGTTCTGAACGTTGAACTAAACGAATTCATTTTACGTATTTATTGACTGTAATTCTGTATGAAAGAAACTTATAATGCCTAGTATAAAGGGAAATCATTATAAAAGAATGGTAAAGGAGAATGGTAAAGGGACATGGTAAAGGGAAATGGTAAAGGGAAATGATAAAGAGAAATGTTAAAGGGAAACCGAAACTATAAATGGATATACCTTTATAGGTTTTTTAAAAATAAAAATCGATGTACCACTGATTTTCTCAGAAACTATCACTATATATTTCGATGATATATCTACAACTCTTGTTTGAAATATTTTTAAAAATTTTGCATATTAGCTCATATAAAGGCGAAAACTATGATTTTTATGACTTTTTCATGGTTTCACCATGAAAATCGACTGTCACCATTTTCACTACCATACTCGTAATCAGCGCATCAAAATACATATATACGCAGTTTCAAAGAAATCGGAGGTCGACCCTTTTGGGAACTACACCCTTATTTTTAATTGGAATAATATTTCTGTATAAATTAGAAGTGCAAGAAAAAATATTTCGTTCACTTGAACGTTCAAAACTTTCGGTATTTTAAAGAAAGGAATAATTATTACCAGATTATTACTAGAGCGAGTTTCGAGAAATAACATAGTTTCAAATTACAGACAATAAAATTGTTTTCAGTAATCAATTGAATTTTCGATTAGTGCATTTAATGTATAAAGTGAAATAAATCGGTCAAAATTGGGTTATATTTAAATGAATCACTATCAGATTAATCACACGAGCCGAGTTTAATCGTTTGAAATTTATTGGACAGACGGCGATTCATTCGATTCATTCCTTCTTGAGGCTAGCGAAAGCAAACTTGATCCACTACGAAGAGTAATTAAGTGTGCATCTGCCAGTTCTTACTGAAGACTCTGTATGTTAATTTTTATTTTTTGCAATTGAGACCCCTGAGCTATAAACTTACTTCATAACTCCCTACCTTATAATTACCCAAATTCAAAACGATTTATTGCACACATTCGAAAAGTATCAATTGAACTTCATTAACACCGATTTCGCAACAAATGGTGTCGGAAAACTAATTTGCATTAATTTTACCATCCAGTCATTTGGCAATCCTTTCAAGCTTCTTTTATTTCTGAAAAGTTCTGAACGTTCAAATGAACAAATTTTTGTATCGATTGTATTTTAATCTAGAAATAGTTTCAAAATATTGATTTATTTAAATTGAAAATAATTCTGTATGAAAGAAACTTGTAAGCCCTATTGTTATTTATAGTTAGAACAATATTTCTGGATAAAATAGAATTGAGAAAAAATATTTCGTTCAAAACTTATGGTACACCTTCTTTTAATGAAAACTCGTTTTGGTAGTTGTTAAATTATATTAGTTGATATTTTATATATTCTGAAAAATAAAAACTAAATCAATTTTAATAAATTCAGTTTTAATTTAGTTTAATTCGTTTCGATACTTTCTCAGAATTTGAAGAGGAGAGAAAACTTTTTATCAACTCTTACTGGATTACAGAATAGATAAAATTTAACGAACGAATCTAATTAACGAATGTGCTTTCATATATTACAATGTGAATGAATGAACAGAAAGAATAAGACTCTTGAGAATTTTATCTAAGTAAGAAACAAAATGGAGAAAAAGTCTCAGCCACTTACTGTGCAAAGTATTCTGATATCAACTTTTTTAAATACGTCAGCACTTTAGGATTCGATAAACTCATTAGGTATGGATAACTCTACTCTCGCTGTATACACAAATCTCTCAAAACGGGGATGGAATTTACCCTCTGCACTGTACCATTTTATGAAAAAAAAAGTTTGTCAAATATAATTTGGAGAATTTTGTAATTTATATAATTTTAATGATGTGTGTGTGTTTTATTAGTGACACATTTTTTTTTTTAATATAAAAATATACATCCATGTATATAAAAATTAAATAATTGGGTAATTAGAAGATTCAACGTTATTTATTATTTAAAATTACTTTTCTTCCACATATATATCTACTATATTATTATGAGAAAACGCTATTTATCATCTTTCTTAAATGATTCAGAACTAAATATAGCTCAACTTCAAATAATATTCGTATAAAGTTTCAAATCTTTTCTCGGAACTCAACCCCACAAAATAGGCAACCCACCTTCCTCGAGTGAATGCCTAGTTCTTGAATATAAAAGTTCGGAAATGTGTTTCCTGATATTTCTAATTGTAAACTGTTTACAACTTAAAATATTTATTTAATGCATTTAACTATATTGTTTACTTTTTAAAATGGATTAAAAATAAGATTTAATTAATAAATTTGTAAACATACCAAAAGGGGATTCCCTTGGCTTTTAAAATTGTATCAAATTTCCTGCATTACCAACAATAGTCATTTCAAACAGCTGATTGTCTTTGAAAGAAGCAAATGTCAGTAAATACAGAGACTGTACTAAATGTAAACAATAATAAAAAACAAGAGAAAATGACAAGAGTGTGATCGAATTATTGAGTACTGATCATAATTCATCTTAATTTTGACGTAATTTATACGGGAAACTTATAAATTGAAGTAATGTTTCTTTAAAACCTACATAAATTTTAAAAAACAACTGCAATTCCTGACATTTATATACATGGTTCAAAGCCATTACAACTATCGAAAATGCACAATTATAAATTATTATGTACATTTTTTGGACTCCTGACTTGCAAAAGAAGCTTCAGCGCAGAAATTTGTAAGCCGAAAGTTGGTGAGTTTAATTTTAATCCGAAATAATATATTGTGTGTATATCAATATTTGAGGTTAGAATTAAAATCTTGATTAATTTGAATGATTTTATTATTCATATACTCTCATGTAAAGAAAATAACACTATTCGGTATTTTAAAAAGAAAAGGTCCCTCTTCTGAAAATGCAAACATTTTATAATCTAAATTTTATAGCAGTACAAACGTTTTTCCAATTACATTTTTGTAATTTTCAAATATAATTTCAGCAATAATCGGTGGAGGTATTGGAGGCGCATCTGCCTCACATTTCCTTACTGAGTTATTCAAAGACAATTTGAAAATCGATCTTTTTGAACCTAACAAATTAGGTGGACGTTTGGCAAATATAGAAGTCGGTGGAAACGAATATGAAGCTGGCGGTTCTGTGATACATCCAAGAAATAAATATATGCAAGATTTCGTCAAACTTCTGGGTATAAATATAAGAATATTAATTAGACAACTTGAATCGCTTTTAAAATGATTTAATTTGATGATAAATTATTTTTTAGGACTGAAGAAAAAGGAACCAAGTGGAAGCTCCATATCTGGGATATGGAATGGAGAGAAATTCGTTTTTACAGACAGCAAATGGGAAGCAATTACTCTTGCAAAAATGATTTATAGATACGGATTTCAGCCGATTAAACTCAATAGGTACATTTTTTTATGTAATTTAATTAGTGCTATTTAAGACTAAAAGAAAATTATTTTTTTCACTTCCAACGAAGATATACGAATGCTTAACATCATATTATACCACACATAAATCTTTCCCTACATTTCAGATATGTTAACTGGATCCTGGACAATTTTGAAAAAGTATACGATTTTCATGAGAGTGGAGTAGGATTTGAAAATGTATCTTCATTACTCTCTGCTATGAACGCAGATTTTCCTGGTTTTTTAAATATTTCTATAAAAGATCATCTCCAAAATATGGGATTTTCTACAATATTAATAGATGAATTGATTGAAGCTACATTAGTCGTAAATTACGGACAAGAAACTAACGTTCACAGTTTTGTTGGCTGTGTTTCCATAGCAGGCGCAGGTGACCTTTGGTCAGTTACAGGAGGAAATAAAGAGGTAAAGAAATGTAATTTTCAGTAAGCACTAAGATTAAAATACATTCATTTAAACCAAAAATTTTAAATTTCAGGTGCCCGAAAACCTAATACGCAGAAACAATCTCGTCAATGTAATTCCCTCTGTTGTAGAGAAAGTACGTTTTGTTCTGAACAATGAGAATTCATTGCAGTACGAAGTATACTACAGGAATAAAGGTATAAACAGATTGAAAATCTATTAAGAAGTAGATCATTTTCAATCCAGATTCTACTAAATATTATTTTTTTAAAAATGTTGAGCTAAATTGAAATAATTTACAGGGAATTCAGATTTAGTATCCGATGTTTACGACTTTGTCATAATTGCAACGCCATTAACAAAAGATCAAAAAAATCCGATCAATTTCGAAAAATTTCCTCCAGAGGCGATTTTCCACTTTCCTGGAGAATATCAAACAACTATAGCAACTTTTGCACAGGGAAATTTAAATGCACTTCATTTTGGATTGGAGGATGAGATCGACAGTATTTATAGTTGCAATCTTAACAGTACGAAAATTAGTTCTGTAGGAAAACTAGATTCCGTTTCTGAACCTAGGCAAGGATCTTTAAAAACGTGGAAAGTTTTTACGAGAGAAACTATGACGCCTGCCTTTATCAACAAGATTTTTTCCCAGGTACCAATATAATAATTAGAGTAATTACTATTAGTTTAATAAAATGTACAAACTGTTTAAGACTTTCTTTTATTTCAAGGTTGGAGAAGTCAAGGAAAAAAGTTGGAAAGCATATCCTCACTATTCTACAGAAAACCGCTTTGATAGATTCAAACTTCATGACGGTCTCTATCATGTGAATGCAATAGAATGGGCCGCAAGTGCTATGGAAATGAGTGCAATCGGAGGAAGAAATGTTGCAATTTTAGCGCACAACGATTTCAGTAAAAAATGCTCAAATTATAAAACGAAAACGATGAAAGAAAATATTCATTCTACAGAATTGTAATTTGTTTTGCATAATAATGCATGCAAACCCGCAAGATGTGAAAATGCCAAATTTGATTAATCTATGTCCCTATAGAGACCTGAACCAAAATTGATTACGAAGTCTGCACTTAACATTTGGTGATAAAGTGTGATATTAGTTGCGAATTAAGGAGAAAAACAAATAGCAGTTTCAAAAACTGCATACTGCAGAATTATTTCAATAGAATTTAATAAAATTCTATAAAATTCAGGATGGCTAAATCGAGGTACTGTATTTGCATCCCTATTCTAAATTTACATTAGTATTTGATCAACAAGGTTAAGACTAGAAGGTTATTTTTGTTGATGTTGCTCCCACGCTATGAATATTAGTGATAATAATGAAGAATAAATGTTATATAAAGTTCTCTGTGTTTTAAACTCAATCCTTGTCCTTAAATAATTTTAATTTAATTTAAATTTAAATTTTAAATCTGTTCTTTGTTTGGCAAAAATGTGCCATTTCTTGGAAAACTTCATAAATCGAATGAAAAAAAAACTTGCCTTTTCCTGAAGGTAAAGAGTCTAAGATCCATTTTCAACGGGAATTTGATATTCTTCAGCACGAAAGTCTATTTCAATAATTAAAATTCACTCACAATGCGACACTTCCAAAAAATATTGGCCACGAAAAACGCATTCCAAAAAAACAACTTATTTTTCGAAATTGATCAAACTATATTTTACATTCACTCTCGAAATGAGTCTATGACACTCCCGAAATAAATCTACAAAACTCCCGCAAAAAAAGTAACAAATTTACAATAAGAAATAACCTCACTTTCAAAACTGAATACGTAATGTTATCGATTGCGGCCAAATTTTACGTAATGCCCATATATTTTATACCAAAATGGGCAATAACATTCTCAAATAATTGAAATTTGTCGAAGTTTAGCAGATTTTTATGAGAATATTTCCGCTGAGAATGTTTAAAACGAGCCGCCAAGATGCGCAGTACCATCTTTTTCAACCGCCCAAACTGTACTGAAATTAATGAAAAAGTCAAGTGAACCTAAGGCCAATCATGTCGAATTTTAACAGATACATAATTTCAATTTCTACCATAATAAGGACAAAGTTTGACCGTAAATCCTAAAATTGTTTTCTGTTATCATACTCAAAATAACATATTATTTCAGAAATTTACTAAAATTCCAAAATAAAGTTGTGTACTTGACTAGTTATTCAAACGGCTCATCAGGATTTGCGGGTAATTTGAACCCAGAGAAAACGAAATAGTAATTAATTTACGGTTGAAAAATAATAAGTGTGGCATTTTATATGAATAAAAAGGAAATTTTTTGATCACTATAATAATCATTTTGTTTAATTTAGGGAAAACTAAACTATATATTTAAAAAAATACATGTTAATAAAGTGCTGCCACCAAACGACGTATCAAAAGACATAAGATATTACAGCTAGTAGCGAGCAGCAGAGATGAGGTGGTTCTGTCCTTTTCTATCAAATTGCTCCATCTCTCTTGTCACGTGACCGAAAGAAAGATAGGGCAATATGATAGAAAAGGACAGAACCATCTTCGAGTCCAGGACTCCATCACTCCAGGTTACGGGTTCAGTTCAGAGTTCAGACTTCAGACTTCAGTTCACTGCTGAGACCTATAGTCTGTACGACCAGATACGACATATACGGCCTATACCTTAACCTAACCTCCCTAACCCTGTATAGATTTCTGTCGCGATCGTCGCGATTTATGTTATAACTGTCAAATAACTGTAAACATTTTCACTCGACACAATCGAATAATCGACTTCAGCTGTATTGTGTGTTGACACAACGTCGTGTTGTCAACCGGAATATGTGCCAGATTTCGACTTTCACACTGACGTGATTAGACCTGCCAAGCATCAAAATGCACAAATATTTAAATTAGCTATGGTGCGAGAAAGGCGAAGTTTAGTGAAGTACAGTTCAATGAATAATAAAAAGCAATTTTAACGCCGGATTACCGAAAAATATGATCAAATCCTGAAGAGAGAAAAACTGTTTTGAATATAACCTCTAAAGAAGAGATAAACAAGATAAAGGACACAAAGTAAAGTGCTGAAAATTGATATTTGCACTTCGGAATGAGCCAGGAATCACAGTATTCAAGATCGTTTACAAATCCTGGTATTCTACCTTTCATCCCTCGTTTTAAAAAGGTATTTCAATTCTGACGAAAAAGCCATGGATAATAATCATTCGGGTCGTGTGAACACAAACTATCTGCAACTTCCTCTGGATAGCGAAGAATTGTTAGTAGTTCCAGAAAATCACAGTAAACACTACATGGAACATAAAAAAAGAGAAGAAGAATTAGTTCTGACTACGGACAACAAGGGTGGTTTATCCAATCCTAGGGCTTTGTTATTTTTAATATTATGGTATGTCTTCAGTGGCTGTACGCTCTTTTTAAACAAATATATTCTTTCTTACATGGAAGGCGATCCTACAATTTTAGGTAAGAAAGTCTTTTAATTTAAATGAATTGATGCTGTCAAATTGAATAATTGAATTTGACAGCATCCAAATGTGAATGATACAATTTTGCTTGTTTTTAAATTTTATTATTGAACGATTTATATTTCAAGCCTTTCTTAATTTATAAACTTATCTATTTATAATGTGGACTATTTTATTTTTTGAATTTTATAAGTAAATTCAAAATTATTATTAATTTTTGTTTATAAATTAAAATAATGTCATACTAATAAAAAATCTCTTTCTAAAAACGATCAAGTAATTCATGTTCATGTCGCTCGTTAATATTTCTTAATCATATTTGCAGTAAAAAGTACTTGAATTACAGACTATAAGTTAATTGTATCATATAGTTGCAAGAAATAATCTTTTCAATCGGCAGATATTAAACTTTTTCAACCTGTTGTTGCATCCCTCTTGACTTTCAATAATTAAAGTCAAAGTACTTATACGTCATTAAAGATGAAAAGCTTACGCCCTTGAATGCTTTTTTTTATAATAATAAATTTGTGTTGCTAGTTATTTAACCATTTTTTTAACTGGATTATACAAAATTCTAAACATAAAATATTTGCATTTAAAAATAAATTATTGATGAAAGTTCCAAATTAAAATCTTTAATTAAAATAGATTAACAAATTGAACAATTTGGTGTATGAATGTAAATAATTATTTAATCAAATTAAGAGTTCATTTTGATTTAACTAACTTTACTAATATTTTTGAAGGTGCATGTCAGATGCTGATGACAGCAGTTTGCGGCTTTATACAGATGTACTTTCCTTGTGGTATGTACCGAGCAAGTCCTCGGTTGATGAGGCCTCCTGGTTTTTACAGACATATGACCTTGGTTGGCTGCACTAGGTTCATGACAGTAGTATTAGGACTCGTATCTCTGAATTATGTAGCAGTTAGTTTCACCGAAACTATAAAAAGTAGCGCGCCTCTATTTACCGTCCTCATTAGCAGATATTTATTAGGTAAATTGTGAAAAATTTATAATTAATATTATGCGACATTAAAAAAATGTCTTACATCGAAATTAAAATTTTTCTTTTACAAAATTTGTATTTTAGGTGAGCATACCGGCCTCTACGTGAATCTATCTTTAATCCCCGTAATGGGAGGTTTAGCTCTGTGCTCAGTAAATGAAATTAGCTTTGATCTCAGAGGATTCATAGCCGCTATGGCAACCAATTTGACTGAGTGTCTGCAGAATGTTTATTCTAAAATGTTAATTAGCGGTGATAATTTTAAATATACGTACGTATTATTTAATTTCCTACATTTGTCATTAGAAATGTATTAATTTTGACAATTTTAAGTTGAATCGTCAGTAAAGTAAATTATCCAATTGATTTGATATTTTCCAGGCCTGCAGAATTACAATTTTATACTAGCTTAGCATCAGTGGTGGTGCAAATTCCTGCATCAATTTTACTAGTCGATCTACCGGCTCTCGAAAACACTTTTAGTCTAAGGCTCGCTTCAGCATTCGTCTTAAACGGAATTTTCTTCCACTTTCAAAGTATTACAGCCTACGTACTTATGGATTACATCAGCCCTGTTACTCATAGGTAAGCTATGAAATCTGTAAATTAAATGAAATAAGCTTAATTTTCTTCATGTTAAAAAAGAAATATCAAACAATTTATCGTTATTGTAGTGTGGCCAATACAGCAAAGCGAGCCTTTTTAATTTGGCTCTCGGTTCTATTGTTTAACAACTCAGTTACTGGCTTATCAGCACTCGGGACGTCCTTGGTGATCGCCGGCGTATTGTTGTATAATCGAGCTCAGGAATACGACAAACTGAAACGCACGAACCTTAGGCTTCAAAAACCATCAAAAATCAACCTGCAATGACGTCCGAATGGGCTTAAAAAATTGTACTAGGATTAAGAAAATACTGTTTATAACAGTATTTGAAACAGGATTAGAATTGCAAAATGAAGGCGTATTAAAATCCTGGTGTTCTATTTATTTTATGTAAAATTATTAAGAAAAACTTCACAATTATTAAATATTCTATTGTGAATTATAAAAAAGATTTGTAAATTAATTAGGCAAAATTATCGTAATAATTTATCAAATTTATTTAATATTTAATTTAAAACCAACGCATTTCTTGCCCCTTGGTACTTTCTACTGTAATAATTAGTCTGCATTTTTGTTTTCTACGAGTCGAACAATTTTATGTATGCATAATATTAACATTAAAAAGTCAGTACAGTTTTAACAAAATTGCTTTAGTTACCTTATTTCCAATCAAATTTCTTTTGCATTATGTGATAATAAAATGAGACTCAGTAAGAGTTTCTCTCTGGTAATCATATCAAATAAGTAGTAAACTGAAGAGTATGAGAAGCTCAAAGATCGAATTTCAAACCACTATAAAAATGAAGACCGCACGAAATACATGGGATTGACTTTCATTGAAATCAAATACCTTTCTCAATTTCTAAGAAGAAGCGCTTTATTTACTCTATTTTTTCTTAATACCATAATAAAGCGCACATATAATATAAAATCAAGTAGGACACACTGGAACAAGTTTTCTAAAATATTCTCATCATCATTTTTACTTTATCACACATCATTTTTTAATAAACGCGTAGATATTATGGAATGATAATAATTTAATATAAATCTATTTCTAAATATACATTTATCTTGCAAAGTGAAGTGTAAAAATATGCTGTCCATAGTAAAATCCACTTTAGCTTCAATACAAAACGAACACTTCTGTCGCTCATTTGAAGAAACAGTATCTATTATCCAACTATCTTCTATGTAAAAAACATCAATTTAAAATCAAGGTCTTATTTTTTATTCAAAATCAATCATAATTATTACTTTTTCCTAGAATAATCTTGATAAATTGGTAAAAGAATTAATTTATATGTAGCTATGAAGCCAGAAATTCAATTTAAATTAGCTACGTTTCTATCTTGCATGCAGAATTATCTAAAAAAATTCTTTAGACTTTCAGGATTTCAAAACTTAAGAATTAAACTGCCTGCAGAGAATCCCGTTACCGGAAATTTTGTTTTCCTTATTGAGAAGCTTTCAGTGCCTGATCAAGATCAGCGAGAATATCCTTTTCAGATTCAAGACCTACTGAAAGCCTGATTAGTTGATCATTAATGCCCAATTTTTCCCTTTCGTCTTCTGGGACCGATGCGTGAGTCATAACAGATCTAAAATTAAAATATTCTACCTTTATTTTCTAGAATCAATTTAACGTTAATTTAGAGGAATTAAAATTTTTATTTTTATTTAAAATTATATAGTTTATTTTAATGCACTGAGGGCTTTAAAAAGTAGTTGAGGTTTCACTTACGGTAATTCAGCAAGCGACTCATAACCTCCGAGCGATTCTGCTAGTATAAAGATCTTCAAAGCCTTTAAAAACTTGGTGGAATCACCCTTGATGTAAAATGAAATCATTCCACTGTGACCTGTGGTTTGTTTTAATGCTAATTCGTATTGTGGATGTGATGGAAGATCTGAAATTGTAAATTGATATTTTAAGATAATTAAAAAAAGTTAGCAAAATAGTAAAGAGAATAATAATTAGATTTATATAGTTAGAACTTACAAGGGTGAATAACTTTGTTGACATAGGGATGGTTTTCTAAAAATTTAGCTACTGCCATTCCGTTCTTCATGTGCTGTTGCATTCTAATTTCCAAAGTTTTAAGACTTCGATTCACTAGAGAACAATCGAATGGAGATGGAACTATTCCCATTGCTGAAAAGATTGATTATTATTATTATTATTATTATTATTACACACACTGACAATATTCCTCATTAACTAAGTTTCATTCTCTTTCAAAAGTACCATTTTGAAAGAAGCGCAGTCTCTGTTCCATATCTTCTCTTTTAGTAATCGCCGCCCCCATGATTACATCAGAGTGTCCATTCATGTATTTCGTTAGAGAATACATAACAATATCAGCGCCAAGATCCAAGGGTCGCTGAAATAATTTTCGATCATAATTTATATTATTGAAATTCTAATCAAACTATTAATTGATAAATATTTTTATTTAATTTTGATTCTTAATTTAAAGAGGTCTACCTGGAAATAACAAGTTAAAAAAGTGTTGTCAACCACCAAAATGACATCTGATCTAATTGACTTAATTCCTTTCGAGATTGCTTCAATGTCAGCTATTTTCATAAGAGGATTAGTCGGTGTTTCCAACCAAACCATCTGCAAATAAAAATTCACATTCATATCTATTCATATCTTAAATCGTCCATTAAATATGGTCAACACAGTTTTGATATCTAGCTAGAAATTGTTATGAGTCTTAATCAGAATTACAAATAAAAGTAATTAAAGACTCTTTGAAAGATTTATGAGGACAGAAGTAACTCTTGAACTCTATTTTTAAAAAGAAAAGTATTATCTTCCTTTATCAGGAAAGCAACATGAACAGTTAATAAGGAGTTGAAATAAGAATTTAACTTAGCTTAGCTTTTGATATTGACGTTATAAGCGCTGATTAGCCATATCTTAATTACTGCAATTTCAATTATAATTTTCAGGGGGAAAATGAGAATATAAAAATCACCTTCGTGTTTGGTCTAATAGCATTAAGAACATTTTGTGTGATGGAAGCATCTAGCATAGTGACTTTGATGCCTGGTTTGCATTTTTGTAAAAAGCGATTTGTGCCTCCATAAACATCATCTCCGCAGACAAGATGATCTCCGGGTTCCAAAATCGCAGTCACGACTGTAAGGGCTCCAAGGCCAGATGAAAATACGATACCGTGTTTTCCATTTTCCAAGGTTGCTAGGCAGGTTTCCAGAACGTTTCGAGTAGGATTTCCGCTTCTCCCATATTCAAAACCCTGTGAACGATTAAAAAATTACTTAAACATCAATTTATTATTTATAGTATGAATTATTTGTTGCCACCTTAAAATATATTAAATATACATTCTCAAGAATACAATAGAACTCTAATCATGCTTTTGCATTTCATAATGGTATACGTATTTTATTAATAGACTTTGCATCATTTAATTTTGCAGTTCATTGCTCCAAACCCTATGTATACAAATTGATTAGAATTGGCACAAATTTAAAAGGCATTTCGCCTTAATTTTCTCCCTGCCTAAAAGAAATTGTTAATGGTGATTTGTCCTTATTACGCAAGTTGCAGGGAAGGGTTTAAAGATTCTTTCCTCTGATTTTTATATTTTTATTGATGATTCTATTTTTTAAAGCAAAATGTTGTAGTTTAATTTAACTTTTGAGATTTTAATAAATTATGACTTACACGGTGTTGAGCTGGTCCATCTTGTTGAAAAGTTGTGGACATCACTAAAGGAGGAACCACTGAACAATGACTCCATTGTCTTGGATCCTGACCTGCATGGATTGCCTTCGTCGCAAATCCTGTCTCAGTGTAGGATGGCATTTTCCTGTAAAAAAATTAACTTTTCATTAATCAAGTTCCTTTTTTGAATCAGTATAGCTTTAAATTTTTAAATTAAATACTTTCAAAAAGTAAATCAGAAATTGATTCTGAATAATTTTTGACACTATGATATTACGAATAATTTATTACACTACGAATAATGCGGAGAAATCTACACACTTAAGAGTATAAAAAATTTCTTTTTTCAAAGTTATTATACAAGAAATATCTAGAAGAAATAATTATTTACAATAGGCTAGACTTTCTACGATTTTTCTTTTCTCCAAACAAAAGAAAAAAAAGTTTGTCTTTTTTTTATAAATTAGACACAAAAGACATAGAATTCTGTTCTTGGCACAAATCCAAACAGTTCATGTACCTTATCTAATCTACAACCATTTTTCAATACTGAATAACTGAATACTGTAAGGATACGCGAATCACCTAAGCAATCTTTTTGTGGAATTAAAGAAAAAAGAAGAAAAATCATAAAGATTGAGAAAATTTAATTTTAACTTTGATTTTCTTTGAGTAGAGATATTTTGCTTATAAGTTAATATTATTATCTTGGTCATTGCTCTGAAAAATGATGATTCGAACAAAATCATCTAACCTGCGGTCAATTTGAAAGATATATAAAAAAAGTGATCATTACTCTGCAGTTTTATAATATGAATATCTCATGAGAGAGCAACTTTTTAAATTGCACAATAATATCAGACATCATGTTACTCCTAACTGCCATTTAAATCGACTGAATCATATTATACACCTATGACTGTCATAATTTTAAACTGACTGACATGAATTCTACTAAATAAATAACTTTTAATTGTTATGGTATCCCACGCGTAGAGCAGTAATAAATCGTTTATAAAATTGTAATCTGGCCAGGGTCGTATAAAAATCAAATATTAAACCATTTTTTTATTCTTATTCGTTCAAACGAAAAAAATAACTTTCTTTTAAAATAGCTAACAATGTATGATTATTTAGAAGATTCATATTGTATTATTTATCACGAAATAAAAATCACAAAACTCATCAGGAACAACAATTTTTTTTTTCTTAAAGCAGGAGAATTCACTAACTTATCTATTTTACATGACAATTTTAGGCGATTTTTTTCCTCTAATTTCGCGCATTTATAAATAATCTCAAATATGCGACATAATCTTTGGCAGGCGGAAATTTTACGTCCCACGTGTTGAGGAAATGGAATTTTATCGCCTTATTATTTTTTACTTATTTTTTATCTACATTTTTTTTCAAAACGATATTCTAGTTTCGACTTAGCGGTGTCTCATAAAAAGGTTTCTCTCCCGATAGTGTAAAACAAGTTTGACATATGTAAAAGCTTTCAAGAAAAAAAATATTCGATTAACCTAACCCATCTTGAACATGTGAATAAGGACCATATACCGACCATAAATAAATAAAATGAAAGAAAAGACAGGAAATAACGAAATATCATAAAATTAACCACAATATAACACCAAAATTAACTTATCACCCTAAATCGAATTCTATTCAACTCAACTAATATTTATTAAATTTCAATATGAGTACCATATTTTACGGATTTTACGCATTCGAATCCGCCGGGTCGTTTTTTGTATTAGCTATCGAAATATAGACGAAAATAAACCGCTGAGTGATTTTGATCCATTTCTGCTTTTTGTTTGTAATCCTGATGATTTCTCTCCTTGATTCTATTTTAATTTATCTTATCTTGCTTATATTTATACAAATGTACTCACCTGTTTTGTAGAAGATGATGAAATGAGTGTCTGCTTCAGGCTGCCTTTTAAATATTGGACCAAGTGAACGAGAAACGCGTACTGTACTGCTCAACGGCGGCCGACGGACTGCAAGTTGCAACGGATTACGGACTGCCAAGCAAGTTAGTAAGCACAAACAAGTGACAGTCGACTGGTACTGAGTACTGAGTATACTGACTATAAGTGACTACTGACTTCTGATTTCTGAAATCTGTCCAAATCTGACTCTGAGATCTCTGAGCAGAGCTGAGCTGCTCTGCTCTGCACCTGAGTTGACTGTACTGAGTTCTGAACTTCTGATTCTGGCAGTCAGACAGTCTGACAACTAGTCTACCTAACTTCTACGTTATATGTATGTCACCATAGTCACATAAGAAGAATAACTATAGTTGCAAAAAACTACTGCAGTGACTTATAGAGTTAAACGGGCAAGAATCTCAATCAGAAACTACTACTAATTTGAGTATTTGAGTCATTTGAGATTTCAACGTGACCTTGAAACTATACAAAAAATCTTTGCGACCCACGTGGCCGCGTGTCGGCCTTGGGGCTTAGGGTTACATATATACTTATACTGTTCCATTCCATCTGAAGCTGGTCGAATGTCGAATTTCACCCTCTTTTACTCGACCCACACGATCTTATAAAATCAGAGCGGTTGTTTTAAAAGTTTTTTAAATTTCTATCATCTAACAATTTTTTAAACAATATTACAATATTACAGTTTTATATTTCTAATATAAATCTTAGGATTATTAATTTTAGATGAAGCATTTAAACACTTAAACATTTTAAATTGAAAACTCGAAAATGTTTTTATTTGTAATTTAATTATTCTAAATTGTATAAATTCAAATTTAAATCGTTCAAAAGAGAGGGCAAAGAATAATCAACTTCGAAGCACATCTTTAGTGAAATTCAAAGGTCTTTGTTCTATTTTTAAATCAGCTAAATGGTTATTTCGAGAAAAGTAAATAACACTGAAGCTCTCAACGATATATTAACAATCTGCTTCTGAAATAAATTCTACAGAGTTCAAAATACTATTATTCTATCATGCCCAAATTTTAATAGTGGAATACCTTTTTCATTGGCACATTTATGTTTTAAAACAGAATTTATCTAAAGAGGAAAAAGGGATTTAATACCCTTAAGGGCATATGGTTATTACTATTATATGAACAAATTTTGATTACCTAGATTTTTTCACAATTTTTACTTTTCAAAAAAATTAGTGTATAGTACTATTTTTTGAAGAAATACAAATTATGGAATATAACCTGGATATTCTGAATTTGCCATTTACCTCTGTCTGTATGAAACTAACAATTATTACTAAACGGGGAAACTAAATTTGCTCTTATAGTAAGTAACATATGCCCTTAAAATGATTAAAATTAAATTATCAAAGGAAATTTTCACATACCGGATGTCGTTTTCTATCCTCGAAATTCGGAATCGACTCTTTTCGATAGACTGAACTAGTCAATTACTTTCTCTTTTAAGAAAAAAAATCTCACAATAAAAGTTATATATTTGTTGAATTTTATAAAAAGAAATTTTTAAAATTCGAGGAAATTTATCGCTAATGTAATGAAAATCGTTCCATCCAATTTGAACTTTAATCAATGAAAGTTGTAAAGGTTGTAAATAACCGGAAGAGTCGGCGATAGCAGACGACACGCGTCCACTTTACGGTGTACTCTGATTGGTCAGTTTTCCCTATGAAGAAATTTGTATTGACCAATAGCGTTTATTCCCACCATAATTAACTGATTAAATCGATATTTAAGCGATTATTCTTCTTTCTTCTGTCCTTCTTTAGGTTGTGTAGTTAGTAAGTTTCCTTCTCAACCTGTATTTTGACACCAACAAAAAGATAAAGCCAGTGGAAATAGTGAAATAGTGGACTGACATTGTTTCTTACTGAATTGTTATTGCCATGAAAAAAGTTACGGAGGTTTTCGCGTTTGTGCTTTTAATTCTCGCAGATTTTGCTTTCGGTGATGTGTTTTTCAATGTGATGAATCGCGAAGATCCGTGCGTTAACCTATGCGATAAAATACCCCTGACAGATACAAATGTACGCATCGTTTCCTTATCAGTGGACCTTATATCTTTCTACATTATTTCCACTCTCTTTTGTTTAATGATTTTAGATTTAATAATTGAAAAAGGAATTTTTATTTCAGGATGCTTCTACAACCCAGAGCAAATACATCAAATCGTGTTGCCAGAGGGGATGTAGATTTTTTAATTTAGTCGATCTTAGCCGAGGACTTGCTAATGATGGTGTAAATGGCACAAGAGATGCTTGCGATGCTTGTAAGTATCTTTTTATATGCTTTTTATTGTTTCAATTTAGGACTTATTGATTATTTTTTATCATTCGACAATTTTTTGGAATTCTGCTCGGATTTGAAATTCAACTTCTCGTATCTGCATATATATTTTGAATTTCTTTTATCTCTGTCGATAGCTTGTACAGAAGCCTACGCAGCCGCCAAAGATCAGAATGTGTGTAGAAAAGGCTGTGATTTTATGGCCAAGCAAAGAATTTCTGATCTACTCTCGCTCTTCTCCGTGGCTATATACGTCGAAGAAAATGTTGGCATCGATTCAAATGCCCTACTGATGTCTCCAGACGTTCCGGAAAACGATATTTTAACGGATCCAGGTCTCAGGAAAGAACTCCTCCCTGGATGGTGGGACTCTGATGGCTTCAAACTGCCCCAGACTTACGTGAAAACTGTGCCAATCGACTCAGGGGTAAACCAAAAAAAATTCAATTAATTTCAAACGATTTTAAATTTGTTACAAGCGTTAATTTTAATACTTCTATTATAGAGTCAATAAATATTTGAGGAAACATTGGCAACTCTCATGTTTATATATAAAGTGTAGTAAAAATATAGTGTAACCTCTTCTTGGAAATGATAACTATGACACCTAATAATCTAATAATAATTCTCGAAATAATTATTAAATACTTCATCCTTTTACAATTAAACAGACAGTGGATTATGGAATGCCATCCGATTATTCTGCAGAAACTGAACAAAGCTCCTCGGTTCCTGGATCCGATTGGCTGCAATGCGCATCTCGTCACACCGGAATTCCCCGCTGGCTGCTGGGTTCAGCAATTGTAGGAGCTGCTCTCTCGATTCTCTGGCTTTGCTTGTTTCCCAAGGAACCCAGTGAATTTGACGTTGGTGTCAAGGAAACTGACACTGAGAAACAAAACCTTCCGAATAAAATGATGGTCTACATCCCAGATAAAGCTCCCCTCTACAAAACTCCACCTCCAAAATACAGCGACTTGAAGATTTAAAATTCAAGCCACATTACTTACGTTATTCAAATTTAATTTCATAAACCATTTCAAGTCAAAGAAACATCATAAGTAAATATTAGGTTCTGATAAATTTAGTCACAATTCTTTATTCAAAGAAGATTTATTGTTAAATGATAGTACTTGTTAAGTATTGATCTCTAAATTTTTATTTAAAAATGTTGACTAAAAACAATTTCAAAAGAGACAATTTATAATCAAAAAACGTTTAAAAGAATAGGGTTTATTTTTTCAGTTTAATTTTTTTTCTAGATTGCAAAGAAACTATGTATCATAATTAAAGTTGTTAGACTCAAAGCTATTCTCCATATTCTCTATATGTATGTACGTATTTTAAGAAATTCAAAGCTTTCTTAGGCGCTTGTGTATGAAATTATTATATATATCGTTTAAAAAATGCAGGGAAATATGTGTGTATATACTGAAAATCATTTCTATATGAAAGCTTGGCTTCAAATTGTTTTAAAATTTTGACTTTTTAGCAATGTATAACCAACCATTCCCGTGTTGGAGGTCGAATTCTATTTAATAGATCGAGGTATAAAGACTACGCAGTTTACTCAAAAAGTAAAAAGATCGATAAAAGAAAATTAAGGATAATAATTTTAAAAATTTTTTCAGTAGTACTTAAAATAAAGAATACCGAACTATTTGGCATTCTTGAACTTGAAAGCGAAGATAAATATTTTAGAAATCCATTTATGAGTTTCGTGTATTTATCATTGATCATGATCTCAAAATACAACGAACTCGAAATTTTGGTGTTACTTTTTTTTACACACTATAGTAGTTTAAATTTTTTGCTCAAGTAATCGATAATACCTTTTACGATCTGAATGTTACTTAACATGATGGATAAAACTCACTGAAACAAGCTTTAAAAATAAATGTGCGTTGATAGGTTCCTTGCACAAAAATTGATTCTTGTGGTTTGCACGATTTTTACTTTAAATGTAAAATAGAAAAACTATTTATTCTTTTCGTTAGGTCTTATATAATCTAAGACTCAACACCATTTAATTTCGTAAGCTGAGAAGCCTTGATGTTAAATGTTTACTCTTCACTGGTGAGGAACAAAAATTAGTTTTTTTTTCACGTACGTAGACTTACAATGTACTTGAAAAAGTATAAATCTATATTTACTAGTTGTGATTTCCAAACTCCTTCCTTGTGATATATTAGAAATTAGAAATAGATATTAAACTTACATTACCTGTTATCGTTTTCAATATCAACAACATGCGTGTATTGGGAGTTTTAAGATTTCAAAGAACATTTCAAAACCAAAGCATCCTGTTCCTTTTAGAATACAGTTTGTCTGCTAAGGGAATCCTCTTGGTATATAAACGAGATGAAAATAAAGGAAATGTTAACTTATTAAATTATAATTGGACTTAATCTTATTTCTGATATCTTATTTATATTAATTAATATAATATCCACACAAATTCTGATAATATAAATATTTTTTATTGAAATATTGGCAAAATCCTTAGGAATACTTGAAACATTATTTAATTTGTACACACAACTGTGAGTCCTAAAAGGTACCATTTATCGTAGAAAATTTACTTTTAAGTTTTTAATTAAAAGAATAAATTACTATATTGTTTATACGTAAATTCAAAATAAACTTACTATTAAATTAATAACTGTCTTTGTACATGATAAGTAGAAATGAAACGTAATTCTTTAAAGCTTTAAAGATAAACATAAGTTGGTTGAACACGAAATTGCATTTACTAATAAATGTCTTTTGGGCAAAAGAATAACGAATTTTACACTAAACATTTGCATCATTTTTTACAGCCAATACAGCTTGGGATCATCTCTTCGAACTTGGAGTTTCAAAACGTGCCTATAAATTTTCAAGGCTGGACCTAAAAGCAGATCCAAACCATTGAGGACATCGGATCTTTTCATCATCAGAAGCGAAGGGCCGTCTATATCCTAAAATTGAAATTCAGCAAATTAAAATTTAATAAAATTGAAAATTCATCAAATTAAGAGTTAATAAAATTAAAAGGTAAATAAATATAAACTCAAATTTTTTAAAACAAAAAAGCGTTTAAGCGTTCGAAGCTGAACGACTAAAGATCGAAAAAACTTTTAAAAATAATATTGTTTTAAATAAAAGTTTACCTGGTGTCTGAAAATTTCTGCTTCCTTGGGAAATAACCTAGCAAAATACTGATACACCTGCTCCGAAGTCCAGTCAGAAGCATCTGGGATATTCGGGTCCACTCCTTCTGCACAGGATTCGTCATCCATTCGATCTGGAGAAACTCTCGCCGGTGAAACTCTTGTCGGAGAAGCTCTCGCTGGTGAAACTTGCGGGCTTAAAACTGGTGGTAATACTGGCGTATTATTTGGAGATTCTGATCGATTTTTAATTAAATTAATATTTTGGCTTATGGTGGGTTTGAAGTTTTTCTGGTTACAATCGTTACACTGCCATTTCGAAATGGATTTGAAACTCGAGACTCGTGGAGAGTGACAAAAAGAGTGGTAGGCGTCATCACAGTTATAGCAAGTTATCAAAGGTCCCTGTAGAGAACACAATAAACCAGATTTAGTATTTAAAAAAATTTAAGAATAAATTAATTTTAACTCGAGAAGGAGACAAATTTGAAAATACTCACTGCGTCTGATGTTTCACAACAGGTGACACAACTTTTGCATCGTTCGCATTGCCAACTACTACAGGATTTTTGAAGCAATTCTTCTGGGGTGTAGATGCAACTCCGATGCGCTGTAACAATTTTTTCAAGTTAAAAATTTTACGTAATTATATGTAATAAATGTGTATTATTTTATATTTAAATCATTTAAAACATGACAAGCTTCTCAACTTTCATATTTTCACAATTTAAGAATGTATGTCCATTAAGATTTTGTTTTTAAAGTGGAAATACATGTTTTGTAATATGTTTAAAAAGTTAAAAATTATTCACGTGCTCAAAACATATTTCTATAAATTTGGTTTATTTTATTTATTAATAGTCAGATTTTGAAGTCCAGCTTTTGTAATTCAATTTATTAATGTACTTAATTAAATAAAAAAAAAATAAAAATAAAGAAAACGTAAACTGAAATTCGAAAATGAATTCACCTCTATTTGAATCTTTTCGTCATTTTCTGGAAGTGACGTCTTGGAGTTTACGATGTTAGTCAAAAAAAGAACTAAATTTCAATATTTTATTAATTAAGTCTCCAAGTATTGAGCCTTAATTTAAAAGTTAGAATCTATAAACATTGCTCTTCATAAATTTAAAATTTCAAAATTAGAAAGAATTCTGAAAATGAACTAATCACAAATTAAAAATTCGCGTTCGAACTGCAAATCGTCAGTTGGCTAACCTACGCTAGTGTTCTTTGATTCTCTCGACTTCCATGGAATAAAAATCATGGTGTTTTGAGCTCCATGATTTCAAGTCGAAAAAGGACAATTTTCGAATAATTTTATAAAAATTCGCGTGAATTCGTGTGTAGGCATTGTAGTCGTTGATTTATATGTAAACATTTTTTAATTCTGGAGCGAATTTGTAGTGAATTTCGTTACTCAGATCTTGAGGCTAGGGAGTTCGATTATTTTGTGGGGTTGGTTTTGCAAGAACAATTTTATTTTTGTAACAAATCGTTCAAATTTCACATTTAGAAATACAAATTTGAGACTCGACGCAATATATTTCGCCAAGTGCGACATGTCTTTTTTCGAGTGTGAAACTCTCCGATAAGATTTATCGTTGACAAATTCTCGACATTTCTTTTTTGGCGGGAAAGAGGGATTCATGGAAACAATTTACTTTCTGCTATGGATTTCTCAGTCTTTGTTGAAATCGATCGTTACTTTGTACTATATGCAGTTTGGAAGGACAAGTTTTTGAAGTTTGCCTTTGGAAGTTTTACTATAAAATTGATACCAAGATCTAAATTCTAAACTTTGAAGAAACTTTTAAAATCATTGTTAATACCGACTCCGAATTTTTTTTTTTTTTTTTTGAAATTCGCGCCTAATGTGTCAAGTTGTCTCTCATGTGAAGTGCCTTTTGGGATTATTGAAGTTCAAAATTATTCGGAAATTTATAAAATGAGTAGTAAATTTTTGTAATTCTGTCTATGATCGGAGGTTTCCAGACTTCAAAGCATTTAAATCCAATACATATAAAATTAGAAATCCTCTGAATTTAGAAAGGGTAAGATAATATCATTTTATTTAAAATTTTATGTTTACTTAATTTAATTTTAATTAAAAATACATACCTCTCACAGTACAATCTCTACACGCGATAAGTGATTCCTGTTTTTCTTTAGAACATAGGCTACATTGTCTGTTGGGTCCATCTTTCGCAATAGGCTTAAGAGATTCCTGAGAATCTTGTGATGAAGGAATACTCTTAGTTTGTGATGCAGGTTGTCTTCCTCGTTTCCTCTTAACTAAATTATTGTCCGAAGGATCGAATACCTTTTTCGCTCGCTGAAAAGATATTTTTGATTTAGTACTCTTAATTTTAATTAGCGTTTCTTAACCAAAGTATTCCAAGATTAACAAATTATTTTAATTTAAATTATTGTACATTCTACGATTTATATTTGAATCCAGACAACGTTCAATAAGAGCGCTTTCCATCTTTTCTTTCAAATGGTAATGGACACTTTTGAAACGCTGATTTGAAAATTACTGTTTCTAAGGAAAGGGGAAAATAAAACTATAGTTACTCGCTGATAGCGATAAAAACGAATTCAAATAAACATTAGCTAAATCCCATATATTACATTATAATATATATGATTTTAAATGCAAATTATAAATATTCGTTACTGAAATTTGAAGTATTAAATAAAACTTAACATCTTGATCTCATTAGAGAGAACTTGATATTTCGTGCCCACAATATTCTACACACATCTCAATATCTTACTTAGCTGCTAAAACAATTCTCTTCAATCCTTCCATAAAAATCTAAATCCATACTATTCTTCTATTCTGAAAAAGTAATCAAAAATATCTGAACTTTCGATCTAAACCAACAACATAAACCGCGAGGTAAACAAATAATTTTAAAAATCTGATATTTATTGACAATAAAGTTCTTTTACATCCGTGGAAGAATTATAAATTCTATCAACGTAATTGGAACTGAAAATTAAAATGTGTATAAAATACAAAACTCACTTTTCTCCGAGCACTGCGAAATCCCCAAGCATTATTACTGGACGGTGTCGGTGATGTGTTAGTCGAACTCCTCGCATCTTCCTCATCGCGATCCTCGCTAAAACACCCATTATCATCCCTTTTCTCTTTCTCCCTCTTATCATGCTTCGTTTCACTTCTAAAATCGTCAAATTTAATCTCAATATCCGCCGCATCGTCCGACCTCACAAACAATCTCTGCTTGCGTTCTGCCTTCCCCGTCTTTTTGAGGTTAGCATTCTGTTTGTCATTTGTTTGGTCCTGTTTCGCGTCATTTGTCGTAGGAGAACTTGAAAAATCTCTTCTGTCTTGGTCCTCATTCTTTTCTTGTTTTTCAAATTGCTCGTCACCATCTTTTTTAGTCGATCCAACAATAATCTCATAGCAATCCTCTTTTTTATACATTTGTTGTTCAGACTTAGGACTCGCCTGTCTCGACGATCTCGGCGTATTTGACAAGGAATCTGGCATTGTCACATCATCTCCGTCGTCAAAATCGTAAAGACTCCTAGCGGATGCACTTGTACCACTTGTACTCGCTTCTTTTCTGCTTTTCACACTCCCGTTTTCCAAAAGTGTTTCTTCTCGAATCGGCTCTGAAAAATTCAAATCTGACGTCGCCACCAGCGAGTAATTTCCGTTTGCGAGTCGCGTCAAATTTCCACTTGCGATTTCTTTGCTTAAAAAATCTTCAATCATTCGACGAGAAGTCGGATTTGAAACGCCGTCCAAGAGTTGCTCGACTAATCTGATTGCAGGAACGCCCTGATCAAGATAATCAGGTTCTTCGACGACTAACTCGGCGACGGCGCCAGCGACCATCGCCGAGTTTAATTTTTCCTTGACGAAACCTTCAGGTCTGTTTTTATAGAGCTGAAGACGAGACCATTTGGAAGCATTTCGATAACTGGTGTTGCCTTTGTAGTCGACTTGGATAACCTTCTCAGCTTCGATTAATCGGTGGAGGTCGGCAATTGTATCGCGAGCATCCACAGAGAATTTTCTGAGAAGATAATTGCAAATTCGATCGGCATCTGGACGTGCTTTGCGTCTTCGAAGCTGATCTATTGCTTCTAGTATTTGATCCTCGTGAAAGATAGGAGTCCCGACCCGGGGCTGCTGCATATTCGTCCCGGGCTTCTTTCCTCCGAGAGGCGCCATGGTTATTTTTTTCGTAATAATTCTATAGGTGTTCCTGCATGCGCACGCTGCGCACTTACAAATAACCTTTTCTTTTAGCTTGGCGTTTTTAACTCAGTCCTTGTGAATATCATTGAGTTCTAAAAAGGGATAAATAATATTTGATTAAAACTCTTTAATGTTTCTAAACTCTGCCGGTGCAACTTTTATTTTTATAATCGCGATTTAGTCAATTATTTTCAATCCCCTAATGTGATCTAAGTAATTGATATAGAAGTCACAAAATAAATTAGACGTAAATAAAAGATCTTGGAAGGCAATTTAAAATTTTCGTAATACGTATAGTTGTCAAATAGCAACTTGAAGAGATTAAAAACAGAAAAAAATAAATATCGTGAAACCTTAAGTCAGATGGAGATTTGCTTAGTTAATAAACAGTATACATATTTGCAATCATATATTTCTTTAGAAATAAATGATACAATAAACGATCAAATAATCCGAAAACGAAGTTTTTTTTCAGATTTTTCTTGATATATAATATATATAACCTATATATTTCATTTTCAAAAGTCATTCATACTACGCGGCATTACTATCATTCAGACTACATTAGTCAATCAATCCTCGTTATTTTTAATACAAATCCTCGGACAAGAAGACTCATTTTTGTTTACAATTATAATAATAATTTTCAATATTGTTTTCTATCCAGGTTTCATTGAGCGAGATATAAAACTTTTTTAAAATGCGTTTCACGTCCACTTGTATAAAATTTTGACCTCGACTCAGACAAAATTTTATCGGTCAACTAAATTCTGATATATGTAGGTTTATGGATAACAACCAAAGTAAGAGCAAGTATGAATCATACGAAGAGGATATCAGAAACATAATCAAAAATATTGTCCGTTTATCACAAATTTTGATGTAATCGGATCCTCCAGGGGCGGCTTTTTTAGGTAGATATCCCGCATTTGAAATGCAAAAAAATCGATCACCTTTAGCGGTAAATTTAAAATTCTTGCTACATCGTTGAGATTCTAAAAAAGTAACTTAATAAAATAATAGCTAACCGATCAAAATTAATACCAAGAGTCTAATTCCAATCTGAGTTCATTCTAATTCTATCAATATGAGGTCGATTAAACTAATTTGCCAATTAAAAATCAATATAAAGTTTCTCACATTGAAATATAAATCGAATGTAACTTTCACGTAAAAAATCATTTGAATTAAATAGTTACAGTTTCTGGACCAAGTGAGAAATTCGATCAAAAATGCTTGCCAAAAAGAAAGTCACGATTTGTCGGGATTTGCAGATGCCTTGATGACAGTTATTTCTCTCTCACACTCGCTCTTTTGCAACTATTTTTCTCTCTCTTCGTGGTGCATACGCATTCTCTACTCTCTCTGTCTTTTCTGTCGCTCTGCATTACTCAGGGACGATTGAGCCCCTTCTCGCTAAAATCAGATCTTCGCATTTTATTCTTTTGCAAAAACTTTGATGACCCAAAATTAATCGAAAGTGACATTTATATTTTTCGCTCCACTCGTCAAGCTCAGCATTTTTTTCTTAATTAAAAAAATTGTCTCATAAATTGTAAAAAGTTTTCTCCGTTTTCGCGACGCTCATGCAAGAACTGAACCACCGGGAAAGCCTGAATCGTCCCTGATTATTATAAAATGATATAATTGGATGGAATGAAGGTGATCGTTACGTGTTAAAAGGTCGCGCAAATTTCCACGGAGATGACGTTTTTGTCTAATGACAACTGGTGAAAATTCGATAGGTAAGCCGACAAAAAAAAGGAAGTCCGAAACGCGCTCTTTTCTTTTCGATGAGGCGGCGCGCCTCGTCTGCGACACACAACGACCCTCGAGCAAAAGATCGAAGAGCTAGAAACCTTGGCGCACTTGTTCGCACTGTCACTGTCCGATTCAGAATGAATTACAGAATCGTTTGCACATACGTAAGATCACGTCCGTCGCTTTTTTGAAAAGTAATCTTAATTAAAGTAAAGAGCGCGAGGCACCGGGCGGCGGCTACGAACATGGACGAACCGCATGAGCACGACACGAGGAGCTCAATTTTTATGGGGCAGCTAGAGCTACAGGAACGTAGTCGATCAGTTGACGCCCGACGCTAAACTGAAACTCTGAAGGCCAAGTGCCCGATACTCCGTACTCCGATACTCTCAGATTCTTGATTCGCAGCTTGCGCGCGCTTAAAGCCTGAGCACAATCGTGAATGATCGTGAACTGAACCGAACCTGGACCCGAAAATGATTCTGTCCTTTTCTATCATATTGCCCTATCTCTCTTGCGGTCAGGTAACGAAAGAGATGGAACAATATGATAGAAAAGGACAGAAACATCTTCGGGTCCAGGTTATAAGGTTCAGAGGGTTCAGTTCACGATTGTGCTCATGCCTTTACCGCGGCCTTTTAGCTGAATTTTTCAATGATTGGTGTAAACTCGAAATTAAATTATATATTCAGTGCTTTAGAAGCTTGATAGAATAATAAAGTAAATAATGAAGAAAAAAGGAAGCAATTGATTAAAATCCGGAGGTTTCAAAACCTATAAGATCAGATTCTAGGTCAATAATTTGAATGGTCGATTTTTTGTTCATTTTTTGTAGAGAATTTTTATATGTTGCTACGCAAAAGTAACGCATTAAAATAATCATTAATTTAACCAATGTAAAACACACACCAAGGTATAGCGTACCGCTATTCTTTTTTGACTGGCATTTTAAAAATATGAATTTAAAATAATAAAATCAATATGCTTTGAGGGCATATCCCATGATTGGAGATTCAAGAAAAAGATGGTTACATATTACATTAAGTCATGAATGTGGTCGTAATTGGTAATGACTATAGTTTTACCTGATGCAGTATTTTCAAATACGCTATCAGATGTAGATTAAAATAAACTAAATTAAGCTTTGCGATTAGCTATCTAAATTCAACATTATTCAAGGCAGTTTGAGTTTTATTCAACGAATCAAATTGAAACATATTTAGCCTATAATTAGCAAGATTAATGAAAATTTGTTATTTGTAATTCTAATTATTTTCTATCATAAATATTCTCTGTAGTATTATAAAAGTCAATTTTCTCAAATTCGCTCGTAATTCTCACATCATTTTTTATGTCCAAAAGAAATTTGGAACGGGACAGAAAAGTAAAAAAAAGACTCCAAAATTTACAACGTGAATTTTATTTAAAAAACGTAGAAATACTAAATCCATATATGAAAATGGAACACACACCTCACAAAAACTGTGATAACGAGGTTTGTTTAATCTCGAAGTACAGTTTAATGTTTTAAACTCTTCTATAATAAAAATAGGAAATTAATGGCAAAAAAATCCTTCAATAAAAATCTATCCCATTAGGAATAATTTTCTTTTTCAGCTTCAGTGTATTTATTACCGCGTATGCGCATTTTTGATATCTGCAACAAAATAATTAAAATTAAAATTTGGATCTAGTCTATTATAGTTTTATTAATATCATTAATTAATATTCCAAATCTAGAAAATTAATCTTAAGTGAACTATTAAATAAATCTATCAAATTAATCTTACCAAACAATCAATCTTATTGCTATTCCTTAAGGGACTTTGAGGAGTCTTACGTTCAACCCTTTTAGCAGAAATGGGAGTCTTTTGTAAACCAGTTGGATGAAATTGGGGCGATTCGGAACACACTGCTGACTTATTTAAATCATTTAAAGATCTTCTTCTTTGCATTTCCGGCCTAGGGGAAAACTTTGGAATTCCAGAAAGTGTACTTGGAGGTTTTCGAGCTTTCGGAGTGCTCGACCTCTTTGGAAATGCATTTATTTTATTTCTGGAAAAAAAATGTAATTACAATCAATTTAATAATAGTTTTTGGTAGTCCGAATTACTATGAAAACGCAATTCAAAATTATTATGAAAAAGTTACTTACCCTTTCGGACTGCCATTTGAATTACATTTTTCTTGACTTGATTTCGAAAGCGTAGGAACCGGAGATATATTGCATGAAAAATTGCGTTTACGAGGTGAAGGTGGTTTAATTATTGGCGTCCTCGGTTCCTTATAATCCGGAGTGGAAGATGCAACTGGCTTCGATTTCGACTTCTTGAATAATATGGGTTTAATCAAAGAATTAGGGGTGCTACTAGTCACGGTAAAAACAGGAGGCGCTTCAGAAGTTTTAGTCGGTGTTTGTGGCTCTTTCATTGAAGTAAATTTCTTCTCAATTTCTTCTGAAAAATAGGAATCAAATGAAATTTAAAAAAACTCAATTGAAATCTTTATTTGATTTTAAATTAGCGTAAAATTTTACCTTGTCTCTGCATATTTCCAAAAGGTATCGTTGCCTTCATCGGACCCCTTTTAGAAACTCCTGTTTCATATTTGTGCTTGAATTTATTCCTCACAGCATCAGCCATACTTGAAATCAAACTTTTCTGTATTTTCGGAGGCGGAGTCACTTTAGCCTGAAGTTCTGCAAAAAAATAATTGAATTGAATTTAAATTTCTATTGTATTTCTATTTTAAATATGTAACCTTAAGTTTGGAAGATAAGAATTTGTATACCTTTGGACGAAACAGATTTCCTCATACTGGTAGTAGAATCAACTTGCTTCTTTTCTAATATAGGGTTGACAAAATTAGGATCACTTGAGAATCTTTTTCTCACTGTCAGGAGTTGTGATTTTCTTTTTTCTTTTGATGACTGGGTGTTATTTGTAATTGTCACTTGACTCACTGACCAATTTTCCTGAACTGATTTTTCCAGGGATGATTTCACCTAAAAAATCATATCAATATTTTAAATGCAACACTTTAGAAGTCTATAGAACTACTATTTTATCCAACTTACCTTTGAAGTCGAATCCAAACTTCTTCTAGAAATAGATTTATTCAATCCAGGATACTGCATTTTCCTAAAATCTTGTCTTCCCTTCTTTATCACAAATGAAGTTCCTCTCGTAAACCCTTCCTTATCATCACTACTTTCATTATATTTGTCTTCTTTATTACTTTTGCTACCATCCTTATTTTCAATATCTATTTTTTTAATATCTTTTTTCTCTAAATCCTTATTCTGCTGACCTCCATCTTGACCAACTTTATCAATTTGCATATTACTCTTTGCAGTTTGTAAATAAGTTCCCAGCAATTCAGTATTATTTTTCCATTTAACTCCCAGGACTTTCTCGAGTTCATTTAACAATTTTTCAGCGTTAGGATTCTGTTGGGTTTTAACTAAATTCTCGAGATCCATAAAGAGAGAAGTAGTCATGATCCTTTTCTCTGGATCTTTGGGCTCGACAAACTCCATTTCTATATCTTTCATCTTAATTTTGCTTTTCTCTTCTAAAGATTCGTCAGACGGTGGGCTTTCGCTTTCCACTTCGATCGGTGAATTGGGAGGGGCTTCTGGTTTTAAGGGCGATGGAGGCAAATCAATGAGATTATCGACGACTACTTCATCCTCTGAATCTGGTAGCTCATCGAAATCAGGTCGCGTGTGACTAGAGAGATCACACTCACTTAATGCTAAAAAAATTGATTGAACATAAAATAAAGATAAAATGAAACAACACGGTATGAAGATAATGTAGCTTTGCTTACAACTAGTCTTGTCGTCTGCCATCTCTTCAAAAGTCTTTGCAAGTTTTCTCGCCTCGCTCAAAATCGATTTATCCGCTCCAATTTTCTGCAACAAAAAAAAATAAAAACCCATTGAATACAATTCACAGAAATAATTCAAATAAATTAAAAAGAGGTAAGAAGTAAAAATTCTTACAGTGAACACACAGTCTGAAGAATTGTCCGAAAATGAACTCTTACTTCTTAAAGAGCTGGACTCGCTCGAAGGAACAAAAATCTCAACATCTATCAACTTTTCCTCGTTTTTATCATCTTTTTCTGTTGTTACCTGGGACTCAAATTTGCTAGTTGTTTCGCTAAGTCTATTTTCACTCATACACTTTAATTCCTTAAATTTCTCAGACAATTCTGTGATGTCCTTTTTAGTATTATCGGAGTCACTTGAAGAACTTTGAGACAATTTCAGCTTGAGAGCCTTGAATCGTTCTCTCAAATCAGAAATATCAATCTTTACGTCTGAGGCATTCAACGAACTAGTCGTGCTTGCTGAGCTGCTTCGAAAATTCTTTGGAAAATTCGCAGGAGAAAGAGTGATGGCTGAAAAGTTTTGGGAAGTAGATGAAGAACCACTTCTTAAAAAAGCTTGGTTAAGGGTCTCGTTAGAAAAAAGGGAAGTGGAAGAATTGTAGGCTGAGGAAATGGAGGCAAGTCTTGTTATTTCGGAGAAGTTCGATAAATCGGAAAAAACTGAATTGTCTGCGCTGTATTGTTCTTGAAGAAAACCTTTGTTCATTTGATCATCGAACTCGATAGAAGGCATGCTTGATAAGGTGCTTCGATCACTTCTAGAAATTTTTCTCCTCGTATCCATTATGGAATGTGATCTTTGTTTAAAATAGAATTTCTTTGGGGAAAGTCTATCAGTTTGTGAGAGACTGCGTTTGTTTTTTAATTTGGGATGTTGATTGGGATTCAACATGCCTTCTGCTTCCAAAATTCCTTTTTGGATACACATTGAAACTCTGTGAGCGACGAGAGATCTTATTGCGGTTTCTTTAGCTTTTGTTTTGGACTCATGGCCAGTGAGGGAATCGTTCATGGCAGAGTAGTTTAGAATAGAAGTACCACCAGGACTGGATACCTGTATCGGAATCCGAGACAAATCCTCGTGTTTAGGATTTTCGCCTAACAAATCGGTATTGTTTAAATCCTCTAGGATACTATTTTCTGCGAAACAGATGGAAGAAGTGTTTAAATCTATGTCAAGCAATGAATCGTCCAGGGTTTTATTAATTTTTAGCACTTCTGCGTGTCTTGTGTGCTTTGGAATAAAATCATCCTTGAACTCAATTGAGTGTCGTTTTGATTTTTTGCTACTAGAAACTTTTTCCAGGACCATTTCGAACGGGTCTTCTCGTTTGCGAACATACTCTGCTGTTTCCTTGAAAACTTGGTCGAAGGGATTATTGTCCAAACTACTGCGTTTCTCGTCTGAAAATAATGTGAAACCCAAAAAATTAGACTCTTTCCAAATCAAGAGAATCAAAATATCATTAGACATCTAATGAAGTTTAAGAATTGAAAACACTCTAAAAAATACATTTAACCATGAAATTTTTGTTCGTACCTGCCATCAAGTTCGGCAAACCATTTGTGACCCGAGTCGGTTCATCACTTCCTGAACCTGCAGGAGGCGGAATTAAAGGAGAGGCGAGTTCTGTCCTCAACCCCTTGTTAGTATCAGAACTATTCAAATCAATTAAATCACACATTTTTATTAACATATAGGGCTCCTAATTTTTCTGTGGAGCCCTTCTTGATCAGTCAAAAAGTCATAAAATCTTGCTTTCTCAGTCGTAAAAAAATCAAATTAGGTTCGCGAAACATTCTCCTCTTAGAGATTCATATCGTGCACATATCCTATTCTGCACAAAAGGTTCTGAGAAATTAATTATTCGACAAAGACAAATAATAACAACACACGCACAATCTTCTCAAGACGGTTAGAAAAATGGAGGGTTTTAAATTGCGATCGCAGCTCCCTTTCACTCGAATGAACTACAGCAGAAGACACCGGTCACTTTTGTTTTATGCATTTCCGGCTTTTCAAACCTCCTGCAGCTAGAACAACAAAAACAACATTATTTTTGGATTTTTTTTCTTGAATTTTCTCCTGATATTATCCAAAGCTGAAGAGAAGTAAATTTTGACTTAATATACTGATAATTAATGGAGTCTAGGTTGGTACTTTATTAAATAATAATCTTTCAACCCCTGCTCAGTGTATGGATATCAGTGGTATGGCCTGGTAGGCCTGGTATATCTGTGGTAGAAACTAGAAGAAAGAAACTTGGTATTTCCGGTCTCCAAAATGACGGCTAACAAGTAGTTTTTTTTCTCGGAGATCCTTCCAAAGTGTATTTATAGCAATATTACACATAAATGTGTATTGACACGCAGGAAAGTTTAGTTTAATGCGCTATTCAAAGAAAATTTCGCCGCCAAAATGAGTAAAGGTTTTTGGGAATTCAAAAAGGATATTAAAGGTATTTTTTTTTAGAGGTTACGTTCAAATATGGAAAAATATTTTTTCTTTCTTTTTTTGTGTTAAATAATTGTTAGTGAAATGTATTTTATATAGAAAATCGATGCTAAAATTAAATTATCCATACGACGGAATTTTCTTTCGCTTTTTTTACCTTGAATTAACGTGGCCGACTTTGCAAAAGAGCTTTCGCAAGCATTGCGGTTCGCGAATTGCATTTATTTCGTCATCAAAAGTTTCGAATAAATCCTTTTAAATGGCTTGCGTTTAAACAAATTGTGCAATGTGCTATTATTTTTACCTCCTTTAATCCTGGACATTATTATACGCAATTTCTAACCCAGAAGAACTTGATTTAGTGTTCTCTAGATTAATTTTATCTCCGGTAATATCCTTATTTAAGAACTAAAGGTTTCAAATTCGCTATAACTTGCTTTTCTATTCAGCCGCTTATGGAGACAAAGAAGATGAGTCTGAGGTGCAAACCATGGAAAACACATACAGCAACTGGGATCGGTTACCAGATATTTTACTGGAGGAAATATTTTCATATTTGACCGTGCGAGAACGATATGATGCTTCACTGGTTTGTCGAGCCTGGTACCGAGCTTTCAAATTGCAAAAAGTCTGGTCAAAATTCACTTTAGAAGACACAACTCTCACTAGGGGCAAATTTAATTATTATAGCGGTTGGCAACATGTTTTGGATCACATGAGGGTGACAAATTGTCTTAATAAGGTCGGGAAAAATTTTCGACATCTTATATTTGAGCCTATGCTAAATTTTTACAATTTGTACGAATTCATGAACATGTTATCTTGGTATACTGAACAACAAGGATCTGACTATGCTTCGGTTGCTGGAGTAGGAACTCAGATTCGCAGATTAAAATTCACATTTATTTGCAACATGGCCAACAGAGATAATCCTGATAGAACGAGGCTTTTTGGAACTGGAGGAAAATTGCTAGATGGTTTAAAGAGACTTATGTCTAATTTAGGGAACTTAAAGTGCCTTGAACTCATTGATCTGATGTTAGACAGTACGGAAGCACTTCATTTAATGGATGATATTTGTGTCAACCGTACACAAACTTTGACTAAACTCATCTTGATTAACACTACGAAAGATCCGTGTCCACTTTTACATGTTGGCGTATTTCTCAATCTAAATGTGAGTCTTTAATTACAGAAATAAGGATCTTAGAAAAATATTTAAGTTTCAGAGTATTAAAAGTTTATTTCTAAACTCTTTTAGACTCTAGTCATCAGTCCTCAGAATTTACATGAGGATGTAATAGAACTGATTGGATATACGAAATTACGACACCTTCATATCGTACAAAACCGTTACAGTCCCAAAGACAGGACTATACGTTTGGTAAATATTTTCGTTTAGAGTTGCTTAGGATTATTAAAATTAAAATTTAGGTGCTGAGTACATTGAAGATATTGAAATGAATTTCCAAACCTTAGAAGATAAAAATTTCAAAATCCTCCCAATTTGTATTCGCAGATTTATATTGGACTTCCCATTTAATTAAAAATGTTAAACTAAAATTTAATTGCAGCCAAAGAATTTCGCCTGGTCACAGATGAGATTAAACAATCCCAATTTAAAAGTGCATTTCGAAATAGAAAGTCAAAAATCCAGCGATACAATATTGGCAGTCGATTTACTAAATTACAAATCGATTCCTTGCTGCAGCATTGTCTTAGACAGTTCAAAGTTTCAGGTAGAGGTTCTTATTATTCTTTTTCTACGATATATTAGTAATATTTCTACACATTTTCAATTTACGAATTTTGCACAAAAATTATCATTTGCAGGTTCCAGTATCTGCCATACTAGAACACGCTTCATGTTTCACATCAACAATCAAAGTTTATGCCTTCAAAGGACTATCTAGATATTATTTGCCCAAAAATTTTCCAAAACGAATTGACGAAGCCATCGTTAGATTTTGCAGAATGTGTCCAAATCTTCATACTCTGGTAGCATTTTAAGTTTGAAAGACTTCAGTGTGTTGCATTCGTTTAACTTTGTCTATGACGGCTATTGTATATTTAAAAATAACAAGACTGTATTTTTCTATCCTTCAACTAATTTTTTAACACTCGAAATTAATGTAGACAGTATCCTCAATTTGTGGAAACTTTTTTCAAATCTAAACCCGAAATTTGCCATTTTTTCTTTGTCATGCTTTCCTATTTTTATGATCGTGCATTTTCTCCTTCTTAGCTATATTTTAGTTATTCACTACCCAAACTTGAATCAAAAAAGGATTCAAATTAGGTAAAACAATTTTATTGTATTGAAATATATTTAGGTTTAGGTGGATGTTTTTTTTTAACAAAGCATGCTCTTTTTTTATTTTTTATTTAACCAAACTGCTCTTGCTTTTTTAATAATAATTTTTAAAAATTATAATATTGAACAAAACTTTTGCGTTCATCCTGTACAGATGATTCATGACAAAATATCAACAGCAACTATTCTAGAAATAGTATCAACGGCAAAGAGATTGCGCTGTTTTTACGTTCGGCGAAACGTGATTTTAAAAAGATGCGACCGTGATTGGCCAAATATCACCGACTGGTCACCCGAGCATTATCAGTGGATTAAAATAAATAGCCATAGTTACGAAGCCACCGAAAGGGAAGTCTCGAAAATTTTGGGATATCGATGGCACATGCTTTCTGAAAAAGAATTTAAAAATCAAGAGGTGGCTTTGCACATTTAGATTCATTTCATTTTTCAAAGACTGTAAAATCACCATCATCGAAATTTGTTTATAACAATTTCATTAGATTATACATTATTTTTTGACTATTTTTATTAACGAAAAAAAGTCTACAGATCAAAAAAGGCCATAATTTATTTTTATTAAAGTTAACTAAATTTGTAAGTGTTATTTAAAATGTAATACATTTATGAAAGAGCTTAAACTGTCGCTTTATTCTCTATAATTTCGAGTTAACGTATTAAAGCTGTTTTCTGAATTTAGTCTAGTCAGTTATAATTTTAAAAAAATATATCTTGGATTGTTACATTTTTATGAAATAAAAACAATTTTCTAATTCTGATGAAAACCTTCTTTATTAAATTTCAGTTAAACCACAGATGAAAAAAAAATTAACAGATCAAATAACCAAAAACCACCATGGACTTCGGTTGTAAACGTGTTTATTACACTATAAACAATGTTCAAGTTATGTCGGATAAATTTGTTTAAACGCAGTTCGAAAAATTTGTAAAATACATTCGAAGAACATCACGAAATAGAATACGAGAATAAATCTTACGTATTTTACTGTATTTAAATATCCAACTATCCATAAATGCTTGCATTGCCTTCTTCCTGATTAGTAAATACTGAATCTATTTAAAAAAAATTCTTATAAAAAAATTCATCAGTTCTTCGCAGGAGAAAAAGTTTTTGCGATTTTCGATTAATTGAAAAATATGTCTTTACCTAAAATATTTCAACACGTTACTAGTAAAATTATGAGTACACAAATAAATAATTTCGGCACTTACAACATCTCGATATAGCAAAAGTATGAAAGGCTACCGCGAAAATTTTGAGGTGCAAGTAACAAATCTTGTCCAAGCATTATGCACTATTTTCTTATTGACTATATATAATATACAGTTCGTAATTCTTTTCGATTCTGCTAGATAATTACATGGTGATTGTTACAATAAATTAAAGATACAAGACAACCGATAGTATCTTCTATAATGAATTATCTAAGGAATAAGGAGAGCGAAGTTACATCATTTTGAAAGCTGCCCGTATTTCGCGGTCTTTATTTCGGACGATAGTCCTTCCCTTGAATGCTGCTGCATTCATCAGAGTCTAAAAAAAGAATGGTTGTATTAGTTTTTAGAATAATTACAAGTCATTTGAGAGTTAAATCAATTTTTATAGAATTTTACCTTATGAAGCTTCGGAATTCTGTTCATCGGTTGCAGAGACGGGAGTTGTTTTCCAAGATTGAAAATTTCCCTCAAGAGATCGTTTTTTGAGAGATGAATATTAATTCCTGGACCGAGGAATCTGCAGCACGCGTTGTATTGAATTCGAGTGCACCAACCTACCAGATTAAAAACCTCATGATCCAATTTAATCTTCATTTTCGGCATAATGTCCTCCTGAAAAAGCAAAAGAAACCATAATTAGATTCCATAAATTAAGGCAGTTTTTAAAAATCTCCCAATTATTTCTACGATCTTTCATTCTTTTGGCCGGAAACCAAGTTAATTGTTTGAATAATGTAATTAATTTTAACATATTGATTACCTCAATATATTGCAAAATTTCTCTAAAGCTGGCTCGTTGTTGTTTGCGGTCTTTCTTAGCTGTGGATTTGTTGGATTCTGTCGCTAGAGTCTGGAGTACTTCGATCAGGTCTAGTGACCACTCTTGTTCGTAATCGTCACTGAAGTCGCGACCAAGTTCGAATATTACCGCTAAAGCTTCTCCGGCTGATATACGTACATCGAGATGTGGAGATTGTAACAATTCACATAATTGATTCAAAGATCTAAAAATAATTGAATTGGTTAACGAAACGTACAGGGTCAGATGATAATTTAAAAAAAAATACAAGAGAACACTTACGGCATGAAATTTTTGGATTCCTTGCTTCCGAGAATTTTACAAACATCAGATGGGGCCATCAAAGTTAAAAGCAGAGTCCATCCAGAAATTGCAGCAGCATGAAGAGCAGCCTCACTTGCTGTGATAGTTGCCACTGCACCATTGCCATTTAGATATGAGCCAGAAAAAATTGTTGTTAGCAATTTATATATTGCAATCTCATAATCATCACAACCACAGATAAATTGATTTATGCTCAAAGCCCAGCAACACTAAAAAATAAATTAAAGAATTATTAGAAATTTCAGACGCTTTAAATTTTATTTGTTTATAAATATTCCATATTCAGTATGATTTATAATTACCTCTGATCTGACATTTGATGAAGCAGCACTGTCGTTAGCAATAAAGGTCAAGATAGGTGTGAGATCCTTAGAAACGACTTCGGCGCTTTCAAAAATTCCCAATTGAACACAAAGTTGTGAACTTAATCTGGCGGCAATAATTTTTTCTGTGTCACAACCTTTTTTCAATCCTCGTTCTATAGAATCTGTAATTGTCATTTTCATTTCCTCGATGAAATCAGGATAATACTTGGTGGCCAGCATTTTCTCCATTGTTTGGAAGTGTTTGATCCTTCCCTTAGAATTCTTTTCAGTTAACCCATCGATGATGTACTTTATATCGTTTTCAAAAGCATCTATGTCAGAACATTGACTCAACTCGTCATCGTTAACTTCATCCAGAGCATTGTCATCTGGGAAGTCACTAATCTGGCTTGAACTATCATTTACTGAATCCTCGTCAGACATTCCATTATCTCTTTTCCCCCCTCGATAACCTGCAATTAATTAATAAAAAGTTAGTTAGAAAATTAGGTCTCGTAATTTAGAATTTTATAGGTTTGGTAGAGATTTTAAAAAGTCGAATTTCTATTCATTTCCAATGCTTTGAATTTTGAAGC
>JAUESI010000033.1:6847320-6859892 GCA_032275145.1 Synergus laeviventris | reverse complement strand
ACTTGTCTTTTATCTGTTTCAGCAAAATGAAGTTAGATGTGGATCGCGATAAAGCGCTGGAATTATTCGGCAAGTTCATCAGAACAAAAAATGTGGAAAGTCTTCAGGGAGAACAGAAAACTAAATCCGGTCAAGTTTGCCCACCCGACTCTAAGCAGAAACTACAGGTAAACAAAAATAACAGAGTGGATTTCATTAAAAAATTTCATCTTAACAAGTTTTTAAATTTACTTTTTCATTATGTATACACGATTATTGAATCTTTAAACAAGTAAAACAATACAGTTCAGTATAATCGAGCAAAAACAGTTTCGATATTAATTGATAGAATATTTTCATTATATGTATTGACTGGCGCATCATGATATGAGGTGATATCGGTTTTCTATAAACAAAGGAAATTCTTCCACAAAATTGTCACAATGATGGTCATTTTCCGTTGCATACATGCTAATTTCCGTGTAAAGTTGATTAAAGGTAGGGAAATAATTAGAAGGCTTCGAGACAGATTAGTTATCTGTTTACGTTTCATAATTCAGAGTAATTCTTTTATGCACATATAAAATTCTAAATAAAGCAAAAATTAATTCTATATTAATTTATTAGAGAAAGGTTTTTGCAAACCAATTTCAAGATATGCTAATCTTAAAATCAATATCAGCAAAAAAAAATAGGCATTTATATTATCTGTATTCATAGCAATCAGTAACAAAATTCGTTCATAAATGGAAAATTAACTTAAATGTGGGAGTAAATTTTTAATCTAATCTTGACGCGTCACAATATATTTTGCATTCTCTGCTGCTGGTTGTAAAAAACTATATAAGCTTTATAGTAGTTTCAATGAAGCGAATAACTTTTGTTATATTTCGCCTGGAAGTTGAAAATAATTAGTTCCTACTTCTTTGTCAAGCTTTACTAATGTCGAATATTTTAGCACCCATGAATATATATTTCGAAATTATTAAACAAGATAAAAAGTTTTTATTTTAATGTCCTTTTTTCAATTATTCCAGGCTTCGCATTTTCACTTTAAATTGAGTCTCATGCGCATTTTGGGTATTGCAAGTTTCATTTTGACGCAATTCTTGCTATAAATCAGTTATTTTCAACCGGTGATCAGTAAAAAATAACTGATTTACCAAGAATTATATTTATTTATAAGGTTTTGATGGAAATTAAATTTTAAAAAGATTGAGGGTTGGGAAGGGGGTAGAAAAGGATAAAAAAAATTTATTAACAGTCTAATTGTTAATAACATGTAGAAAAAATTTGAGGGAGTGTTCCGGAAAGTATACCCTTCTTTCAGGGACACCCTGTATAGATAACGAGGAGTTATCCAATTAAAAAAAATAAAAAGGAAATTATAATGATTTCCTTCAAGCAGTATAAACGAGAGGTCAATTTTATTCGAGATAAAAGCAATTTTCAATAGATGAAAATAAATGTAGCTCAAAGGACCTACATAAATGTTTTGAAACAAGTTTATACAGAAGTAACTAGAAATGTATTTTAGATTTCCACTTCAGAAAACATCCTCCAATTAATTAATTCCTTACATTAGATGTAAAAAGTGGGTGAAAGGTGTTTTTCCCATTGCAACATATACTCTCTAAACTTGAATTAGTGAAAATAAAATAAAATTTCACTGGCATCGTCAAATTCCAACGATTCTGAGTGGCTCTTTTCTCACGATTTCAATCAGTGAAAAATCGACTGAAATTTTCAGTGAATTTTTACTGTGGATTTTCAGTGAATGAAATCTTGAAAAAAGTGTCTCTGAAAATCAGTGAACTTTCACTGATTCAGTTTTAGAGAGTATGGTATACACATGAGTCTATACACTATGGTATACTCCTATAAAGTTGAATTTGATTTATAATGATTAATAGTAATTCTGGAAAGTTAAACGGATACATTACACAATTACTTTTTCATAAAATATGTATTATAGAGCAGTATTTACGTTCTATGTGCTTTAAGAGATTACAGAAACTAGAGTTTCACTCGCACCTGGGTTATCTTCGCAATTATTTTCCGTTACATGTTTAGTTTTATTGTAGGTGTATATAACTATACCATAGCAGTAAACTGATGCGGTCTTGCTTGCCTATAGTTATGCAAATTGAATAATGCATAACCATATAATTATTACTCAAGCTATAATTATTACTATATATATACAGCTTTTAAAGTTCCTCATGGAATTTTAAGGTATTTAAAAATATTTCTAATGATCATATATGTCTTTTAAAAGATTTTACGAAATTTTAAGAAATCTAAGTACTTTTAGGATATTTCAAGTTTAAGTTAGTAGCGAGTTACCAATTCATTTAATTTATCCTTGTTACTAATGGGATTAGTAACTTCTTACTAATTTATATAGTAAACGACTTCGCACTCAGATTGAGAGAGATGAATTGGGCAGTGAGCACTGTCAATTTTATAAAAAGATATTAATAATTAAAATCGTGAAATTTCGATGTTTTTTTTAACCTGATTGTAAGTCCGAAAATAATCCATAAATTTTATCGAAATTTAAATAACACGAGAAGACACGAAAAGAAGATTAAATAAAAAAGCGATTCCAATTAACGAAACTAATTCCTTATTTCAAATGTCTAGAGTCCTATCCCTCAAAAATCCTTGATACTCTTAATTCCTTTGCAAGAAAGAGGAGCCTTAAATTTAATTAACGTTGCTTGCTTTTTTCTTTTACAGAAGTGCCTGACGACTCTGGACCTAACGTCCCTTGGTGTGGGATCTTGCGTAGGAACAGGAATGTACCTGGTCGCAGGAATGGTGGCGCGAAACGTCGCGGGGCCCGGCGTCGTCATTTCGTTCATTATCGCAGCAGTTGCTTCCATTTTTTCCGGTAATTTAATTTCATTTCATGAAAGTATTCAAACATATTATAAAGTCTATACTTTCAAATACCGAACATTGCATTAGGGGTCAATTCATGCAATGTCACTGAAATATATCAAGCTTTTTTAACGATGAAAAGCCCAAATCTGGGAATTTGAATTTTTCCATACATATGAAAGCATTAGATTCATGAAAAATGTATATTTCACCGTTTTATATAAAACCTAGGGACATTTTCTCGTGTATTATTAAACGTGATTCTACATCTTGAAACCTTAAATGTTTTGAGAAAGATGTTACAGTAGGACTTTTACCCACTCGAGATTCAAGAATGTTTTTCATAGAACTCGTTGAGACCTTTTTCGTCTTCGTTTTCTTTTCATTGTTTTTTTTTTGCAAAACATTGTTTTTGTTTCCGTTCCTCTTGTAGGCATGCACCTATTTCGCCTCTTTTTCTGTTATTTTTCAAAACACAAACAATTTTATTCAGATCCAAGGAGTCCAAGTGACTAAATTTCACGTAAAAATTCTAAGTCACTTATACTCCATGGAGGGACGTAATCTCTTTGTTTTCTTAGAATTAAACTTGTTTTTGTTCAATTAAGTTTATCATTTGTTTTGAAAAGATTATTATAGAGAATTCTTGTACTTATTTGAAATATTTGGACTTAATAATTCAAATACTCCGTGTAACTAGTATAGTACAAAGAAATTCAATGTCTACTTGAAACCTGCATTTTACAGTAGAAAATTTACTTTGTTAACATAAGTGTTCCTAATGAACTGCTGCAAGTTAGGCGTCAGCTGTTGATTGAAAAGCGTTCTTAATTACTGCCTCGAAAGTTTTAATTGATATTTTATATGTGCGGGTATATCCACCTGCAAAATGATCTGGATGCCACAGAAACAATAGAAAGAAAAATTTGTTTCGGATAAATTGCAAGTGGGTAAAGTTTAAATTTTCCGCATTGAGACAAAACAAGGTAAAAAAATTTTCTATGGCAACCTGGGTTTTTCTATTTGATTGGAGGATAGTTTACAACAAGTGGTAATAGCCGACTAATGCCAGACAACCGACTTGTTTCCTTCAACGATAAGATTGTGTATGTATATCCCTTAACAGCGAATATAAATAATATAATGATCACTTGTGTGAAACCTTTATACTTCTAAATTATTTATACTTTTCCAAACTATAGAAAATTCACATGAGAGTTGTGAAATTAATGATAGATAGTATTTAGAACCTGAGGGCCTAGGCCATTATTAATTTGCTTTATCATCCCGCGGGGTGGGATTTCCTACTAGATCCTTGTTATTTATTAAAAGGATTTACAATGCGGTCACGCGAGGGCTGAAAATCGTTCTATTATTTTCACTGAAACACAAAGAGTTAACTTGTCTTAAAGGGAACTTTGAGGGGAATTTTCGCCCTATCATACTGACAACTTTAAATAAAAGTGGAATTAAAAATATATTCACAATTAGGTTTCATAAATTTTATCATAAAGTGTGTCAACTCACCTCACAAAGCAAAACCAACTACTAATCAGTTTATAAATTATATTGGATTACTGTACAGACCACAATTAATTTGATTCTAAATGAACAGCAATATTATTTGCAGTGTCTCGTGATGCATACCGGGTTTACAAATCTTAATTGATCAAACGTACTGTACTGATTATTGTAATTGAATTTTGGGGATAATTGTTCTCCGAAGAACATTATTTACTCTCTAAACTTGAATTACTGAAATTTCACTGATTCTCAGTGACTATTTTCTCATGATTTCAATCAGTGAAAAGTCTTTTCAGACAGAGCATGGAAACGCTAATTGGAAACAGTGGTATGTATACTTATCGTTGATTCAGATTTAGAGTTATAGTACGAAGTTTGTGTTGTTTTTTTGATTTTAGGAGCGTGCTATGCCGAATTTGGAGTCAGAGTGCCTCACACGACCGGCAGCGCGTACATGTACAGCTATGTGACAGTAGGAGAATTAATAGCCTTCATAATTGGGTGGAACATGGTACTGGAGTACCTTATAGGTACGAGTGCGTGTGCCTGCGCGCTTAGCGCTTGTTTGGATGCCTTGGCGAATGGTGCTATTTCGGCAGCGATAGGCAACAGCGTTGGTACAATTTTCGGTAAGTGTTTCAAGAATATTATTGCAGATTAAAAGCTTGGACTATTGATTAGTAATTAAAAGCAGACGACTACTTCTGCGTACAAATAAATGCCGGAGGCATGAAAGGAATGTTGTGGAAATGAATTCTTAGAAATTTTCCGAACATTCAACTATACATACTTCCTTAATTCAAGTACTATTTGTGGACAATTAAAAATCCTGTTTTTTAGGATTCGTAGTTTAAAAATTGATTAATAATTACTCACCATTTGAGGCTGACTGCGGTGCCAAATTCCGTTGAATGGAACGTCTGAAACAGAGAAATTGAATAGACTTAGTATGGAGAATAATTACACTTAGAATGCATTATAAATTACGAGAGTAAATTTAAATTGCGATGTATATACCTATACTAGGAAAATTTACTTTTTGAAGCAAAGGACAAAATCTCGGTGTGGTATGCATATTTAATGAATTTGGTAATTAAGATGCACTATATATAATTAAATAAGTAGTCAAGCAAAATTGCTGTTTTAATATCGAGAAAAACTCCTTTATAATGACTGAAGGAAGAACATAAGAAAATCGATATAAGAAAGTTACATAATTATTGAGCTTGAAGCAGAATGTTCAAAATTGTTAGTAGGGTGTAATATTTTCCGTTGTATAGAAATCGCACTAATTCCCCCATTATATATGGTAGAGTAAGTACGTAATTATCATGAAAGCACCGTAAAGTCGCGACTCAATTACGAGTAAAACAGTTATATAAACGTAAAAAAATTAGCTGCAGTAGCGAACTTGGACAGTGAATATTTTAGCGACCAGTTCTAAATTTTTAGCTGTCTTAGCTAACTATTTCTTCACTCAACGAACTTTTTAGCAGTCACAGTTAACTGATCGACATTAAACTTCGTGTGTGGAAATCCTGGTTTATAAGGTAGATGGCAAAAAGATTTATGAATTATGTTATACTTTTACTTTAGGACAACAAATTAATATTTTCGGATATGCGAAAAAGAAATTAATAGGATCATAAATGAATTTTTCTGTGCTTGAAATGTTCCGGATCTTAACATGTGGGATGGCTTTTAAAGGGATGAAAGAAGTTCTATTTAATATAGATCATTTAGGATCTGCACCCTCATTTCATTCCACTTCTGCAGATGACAAATTCCTCTCTCACCCATTGATCTCTTTTTTTCAACTTTCCTGGTGAACCATTTCTATAAAGATTCAGAAAATTTTACGGTAATATGACAGATGCTTCCTGTAGAAAAAAATATTGAATGAAACATCCAATCCCACATCAAATTACTTATATCTTAATTACATTTTGATGATATTAAAGTATTCTAGACAAATTAAAATCAAAGGATTTTGACATTTTTTAAGGGTTTTCAGAAGTTTGCAAAATAATTAAAAATTAAAAATTTTTGAAATATAAAAATGCTTGTATTTTTTGTCTAATTTCAAGAATCTTAATAAGATTTATAATATTCCTTGAAGTTCCTTTCACGCCCAAAAAAATCTATTGAAAATTCTTTAAATTTTATATAACAGTTGATAATCCTTCATTTTCTTTAAAATTCTATAAAACATCGTTACATTCCTTAATATTACAGAAAATTCCTTAAATCCTATGTAATATCATAAACCCCTTAAAATTTCTGAAAATCTTAATAAATTTTGCAAAACCCTTTTAAATTCCTCAAAATCATTCAAAATTCTATAAAAGCTCATTAAATCGCTTAAAACTATTGGAAATCCAATGAAATTTCGTAAAATACATTCAAATTTCTTAAAAATTACTTAATACAAAATTCCACAAAATGTCTTTAAATCCTTTTAAAGTACTTAAAATTCCTTAAAATATCGTTATATCTGGAAATCTCCCATGATATCTCATGAAATCTCTTTAAATGCTTGAACATTTAATGAAATTTCATACAATACTTTAAAATTACTTAAAACCCCATAAATATCATCAAATTTCCTAAAATTATTTAAAATAACATGAAATCTCTTAAAATTTATGAAAATGTCAACAAACTTCGTAAAAGATCCTTTTAAATTCGTAAAAATTATTAAAAATCCCATAAAATTCCTTTATATTTCGTAAACTCCTTTTAAATTCCATAAAACCGCATTAAAAATCCTTTAAATACTGTAAAACCCATTAATATTTCTAAAATTAGAATAAATTTGGTAAATTCGTGTTCTTTGTCTTAATATAATTTTTTTGACCGCACCTATCATCAATAATAATTTGATGATAGTTTTTAAATTTCGGCATTCACACAGTTCGCGTAATTTTCAAAAAACCAATCAGGTTTTGGAAAAAAATATTTTTATTTTATATATGATATTTTCGAGATATATGATAACATCACTTTCTTAAGATAGAATACTACAATAAGTTAATTTGTTGTTTCACAAATTCCATATAGAATACATTTTCACATTTTCCTACTACATATTATATATCTTCTTTTCATCGCGTCTATAGAGTTCTACTACAAAAGCTGATAAACCTATTAGAGTTCAATTCACGGAACATTTCAGTGCTTCTTTATATGTCAGCCTTTCTTATATAAATTGAAAAGTATAAATTTATATATTTCTTGCCTTGTATCCATATAAAGGAAGCAAGTATATAGAGATTGATTGATAGAAGAGTAAATCGATTGTAAGAATGGTGTGAAACATACTTTTTGCTCGAAGATAGCGTGGGGGAATTTTGCAATCAACTCTATACTGCATGGGCTTAACTTTCCACTGGAGTGAAATCCCTAAAGGCTTTAAAGTTTTTTTATATTTTATACCATGGATTCTTCTCGTAATTTCCATATATATGCTTTTATACCTACTTTGAAAAAAAATAAAAATTTGATTATGCTTTCATTCGAGCAAGGTGACTTTTTACTACCAAAGCAGTATTTGTAACACTGCTAAAAAATTGTTTTCCCAATTTTTTCTAAAATGAAGTTAAGTTTTAACAAATGTAGTCACTTTTTAGTCAATTTAAGGTAAATTTGTAAAATTCAGTTACAAATTACTGAACTTTCTCATACACTTCGGTATCAGTAGCTAAAGTGAAAATTACGTAACTGTTTTGTAGCTGAAGGACAATTGAAGACAATTCGTAAATTTACATTTCTAGCAGTGATACAGAAGTATTTTATACCTTTTCAAATGCAAAAGTATAACAAATATTTAAACTTGAAAAGCGTATAATGGTTTGAATACCCCAAGGTAATTTCGGCCGGAAAGGAAAATGAAGGTACAGTTAGAAAATGGAGATTGCAGTAAAAGAAATGAGAAAGAACCGGTTATCTTTATTAATTGATGTATATATGCATGCATTTTGCCAACGCTTATGCGTGGGGAACAACCCGATGTAATTTCTTTTTATAGTTTCACGTGTCAGAAGCAGGTTGTGTGTAGGGGTTATCCAAAGAGAATAGAGACTGCAAGTGTATTTGACAGAGAGAAGAATAATAGAGGGGCGCTTGCGCAAGTGAGTCTTGGTCTGGCACCTGTGGACCTCATCGATCCGATCTGAACCACGTACACTCTGACACATCAACTTGCCCAACTGCACCTACCACCTTGAACCTTCTTTTCTCTCGTTTCCCTATACTTAGTTCACTCTGGACCTTTTATTATAAAAGAAAATCTTCAAACTTTCAACGAGATAGAGGATAAAAATGGACATCATATGAATGAAAGTTGTAGTTTGAATTAAGAAGCAGCTACATGAAAGGAATCGGTTCAACCAGAAATGCATCCTTTATATTGAAAAGAATTTATAGTTCAAGAGTGTATTTATTGAGATATAGGAAACATATCGAACCGCAATAACTTTCTCTCTCCTATAATAAAGTAGATTCAGGGCAATATGTTTTTCCTTTGTTTTTCTTTATCTTAAAGTACTCAATCTTTTTCATATTTATTATACCTTTCATTGCAGTTGAAGCGATGAAAGCCTTTTAAAATTAATTTTTCTCCCTGTTCCATTTATTCAAAAACAAACTGTATATAAGGAATATTTTATCTAAAAACTCTTGAGTACACAGAGGGAAATGATATCCCTTTAAAACTGGCCTTATGGAATTGTGGCTACATAGATGCACTCTATACATATCGAAAAACGACTTTTTGTAGAGCTAAACTCATCTGGAGCGAAGCCAAAGCGAAGTGCAAATAACATTTTATAGAGGTAACGAAACGTTTTAATCCAAAAAGAAAGCTACGAATACTTTCTATAATCCGTGGAAATACATATAAAAGAGAATTTAAACGGAATAAATTTAACTTTGAATTCTATGTAACTGACAGGCTTTTAATACTTTTAAACTTATATTATTATATATTGTAAATAAATATAATACAGAATATGAATATATAAAACTGCTCAGAGAAAGGTTTCACAACTTTTGGCACCAGCCCACGTGAGGCTTCTTTATAATGCCAATTTATTTAAGGATTACTGTACTTCAGTCGTATAAATATTTGCTATAAAGTTTCGTACTGAACATAATTTATTGCTTAGGCAAGAGAAGCGGTATTACAAGATTAAAGAGAGGAATTTATTTATGGATAAGCGATAGCGAAATTCCTCTGAGATGTTTTTGCGCTCAGCTTGATAGCTGAGTATTTGATCTGGGCTCCACGGTGGTATGAAATTAATCGATTAGGCTATAGCGATGCCGCATATCCTGCGGAGAATCTAAACGATGCTAAATCAAAAATAAATCCTTCAAGTGGTTTTTTCAATCTGCTACTGATTGATATGAAACATTGTAACATTTTGGTACTAGCTTATAAAATTGAAAAGAACATACTGTCAACAATTCAAGAAAAAATTACAAAAACTGTAGCAGTTTGCTTCACGCAACCGTTTCTTCGACATGGAAGCGATTACTATCAGCTGCTTTGAGCACATGCCTAACAGTTTAACAAGAAAACATTCATAAGCATGGAAAAGAAATGCAAAGTGTTTAAATTCCACCTTCAACAATCTAATACTCTTGGAAATTAGAGTTCTATAAATAAGTAATACTAGCGAGGACTCAAACTTTGTAGATTCGTACATTTATTGTGTATATTGATAAGAGATATATATATTGTGATATATATTTATAGAGTCGATTTCATTTGTTCTAAATACAGTAATAGAAATTTAAAGTAAGGCGAAAATATATGTAAATTTAAGATGCAAATGACGAGTGTACATATTCATCACAAGAAAATATAACAAATATAATTTACATATACATTAAGATTATGTAGGACACAGTAGCATATAAAACGAGTTTCTATCATCATCATTCTTATACACATCAGTGCTTATTCTTTATTATTTTATTTTATTACTTTATTTTATTATTCTAGATATTGGCAATGAATTACCTTCTTTAATTAAAAAAAAAAACTTTGATAACAGGAGTTGCTACCATCTCAGGGGTTGCTACCATAATTAAGGATTGAAAGCTCTGTCCTTCAGGTTTACCTTTGTCTTCAAAGATTGCTTATTCACTCCCCAAGTAGTAATTTAACTTCGTTCGTTCTACCCCATAAATCACCCAATTTCATTCCACCTCCGTATGTAGAAAATTGCTTCGAACTTAAGAGGGACTTCCTTTTTCTCTATATATTTGGAGTAAACATTTGTCTGAAACAAGCTGAACACAATTCAACCACTAAAATGAAATTTATATGGCAATGAATATTGTACTCAATTATCGTTATTTGAATGAATGAAAGTCATTATACTTTTTAAAAATGTTTCAGGTCGTCCACCGGATTTTCTCGCGTTCATTATCACGTTATTAATGATGCTGCTAATGGCAGCGGGAGTGAAAAAATCTCTAATGTTTAACAATGTGTTGAATACTATAAATCTCGCCATTTGGGTCTTCATCATGACTGCAGGTCTCTTTTACGTTAACTCGAATAATTGGTCAGAGCACAAGGGCTTCCTTCCTTATGGCTGGAGTGGGGTAAGTTTGTTTGTATATATTATATATTATACATATATGGTTATTATAATAATAGTTATAATATACGAATCTTTAAACTTAAGTTTAAATTGATTGATTAACTTCATTTTGAAGCACAGTTTGCCATGAATATTTCTATAATCACGTGTCCTATATATTCAGCATGATTACCTATGCATGAGGAACGCTGTCATGGGGAATATCTTTATAGGAAGCTAGCTCGGGAGCATATGATGTTTTATGCGAGGGGTGGACATAGTGTATATGTTTATATCTAGCTATCATGCTTTCTGCTATACATGCTTCTAAACTTCCCATATATCATAAAAAAAAATATGCGTGAAAAGTTCTTTACCACTTAAAACGTAATATCCAAAATGAAATATGGCATACTTTTGCAAAAAAATTCTTCGAAAATATGGTCATGTTTTAGTCTCCGATTTGTTTTCGTTTAGTTTCCCTTAGTTTTCAACTGATCATATTCCACGAAAAGTAGGACAAACTGCAACAGCGTATTTCAGATGTATTAAGAATTCTCTACACGGTTTTGTTCTTCGAAATCTCCATATAATTTTCAATTGTAACTTGGAAAATAAATCATTTAAGTTCTGCTATGCTTTGCATATTGAAATGTAAGTAAATTGCATAGTTTTTTATTTTTATAAGAACATAGTAAAAAGATTATTACGAGACCGAGTGTCCTTGTAAAAAAGTCAGGCGTATATAGCTTTTTCAGCCCTAGGTACAATATTTTCTCGCCTTGGGCGAAAGAGAAGAGCCTAAATCTTCAGGCTTTTCAGAATTCAATTTCTCAACGCGTCTGCAACTGGTCGAAATATTTTCTGTCCACAGTTTATGTGGTGGAACAAAGGCAAACTTGTTGCACAGGTTTGATCTCTCGAAAACTTGGCTAAAGAAAGAAACCCAGAAAGCAAAAGATAAAAGAGATAGAAAAAAAAATTTCATATTGATGCTATAATTCCAAATATGCGACAATATACAGAGAAATGGGAACAGTATACACATATATTGCGGCCTCGGTGAAAATTGATAGTAAATATTACAACAACTTATCTCACGATGAGTATCTGAGATGTTACAAGGGAGAAAGAGAAATCGTTAAAATTGTATATATCTGCGCAGAAAATGGAAAACCTTTTAAGAACTTTCCAAGAGGTTATTGTAAGAAAAGACAATATTGATATAAATTATAGTCGTAGTAAAAGATTTATTTTTGATGCACCAGTTAGACTTGTTTATTTAGTTTTTGTGAGATACTTAGGCGATTTTATGAACATGTTGTAAAATTGCTTTTTACATAGAGTTTTAACTACATAGAGCTAAAAACTTTGTTCCTCTACATCTGTTAAGTTTCGTTTAAAAATATAACTTTGCCCGATATGACGACAGAATTTTAACTTTTTAAGAATATAAAAATTTGTATTTCGAGTTAGTGAAAATTTTCAACGTATTTTTACTAAAAAATGCTAGTCTTTTAAAAACATTGAAAAAGCTCAACATTGTTTCATTGTACATTGCAAGAGTTGGTTTGGGGTTACAAAGGCTTA
>JAUESI010000033.1:6827346-6847220 GCA_032275145.1 Synergus laeviventris | reverse complement strand
TCTTTTAAAAACATTGAAAAAGCTCAACATTGTTTCATTGTACATTGCAAGAGTTGGTTTGGGGTTACAAAGGCTTAAAAAGGTTACAAATCCGATCGAATTCGCATCGAGGTTGGAAGCTGATAATATTTTTCGAACTGGGTGATTCGCGGTTACCGAATTACCTTTTTGTTACGATCAAACAACCTAAGCTTCAAATAACGTTCAATAAAGAAGTTATGTAGCCATATTTCTAGGCATAGAAGTAGGCTATATACCAGAAAAATGTCTCAATTTGAATGTTTTAAAAAAAAAAAAGTTATAAACAATAACTAAGTATGACAGCTTCCAAAAGACCCAATTATACATGTATATATGTATATATGATCTTGGGCATTAAGGACGAATATATTTTTTTGTAACCTAACATAAAAGAAGCCGCACTGGACTTTTGAAATCGAATAAGTGGGCGAAGCGTGTGATTTGGTCGGTTTCGAGGGTTGGAACAAGAGTGGAAAGTGCATACAAGAGGGTAGGTAGGTTTCGCCTTGCTCCGGGTTTTATAAGTATCATTTATCCTTTCAAAAGGCACACGAGACAAACAGAGAGTAGCAAATAATAACTTGTCTGTAATTCAAACTTAACTTCTGCCTACGTTCTTCCATTTTTTTATTTATCTTTTGTGACCTAGATACTCTTTATCAAAAATTGGTGCATCAAATACAGATGGCGACTGGTTATAACAGTCGATACATCACAATGCTAATTCAGTGATCCAATAATAATTGCACCTCGCATAAATTAATTGAATGCTACAAGAATTCATTATTATCGTCCTACTTACTAATTGATATACTGAAAATGTTTACTAAAGTGAACATTACTCAACGTTTTCAGAAAAAATTAGCCAAATACGATAAATAACAATGATTCATTACCCAATAGATAAATTCGGTCTTTATATATAACAGTATATTGTCGATAAATTCGGAACTTCATGAGGCTTTTCAGTGATTTCATAGATTGATTGCGTGTTAGTCGTAAAAGCAATAAATTTAATTCCATGTGTGATGTAAGTTATGTCTCGCGAATTATTAGGTTGAACTAAAAATATAAGTACACTCTATATATAGTAAGTAATGATTTTGTGAATATTATGAAATTATGTTTAATGTAGATTTAAAGAGCGTTTCATTTTGCGATTAGTTTATCTCAGTACTGTTACTCCCTGTTGAATATATGTATAATTTTTACTACATGTATATGGATATCACTTCCATTCCATATCACATAATTTATATTAAAAAATATATAAAAAATTTCTATTAGTTAATCATTGTGTTTACCGGTGTCATTAGCTGACTTATGCATTGATTCAAATGTGTGACTACATGTTGACCTATACTACTTAAAATATTAAACTTATCCTCTCCGGGTCTGACTATGCATTTGCCTGTACTACTAAATATCTTTTCTTCCTCAACTGAAGTTTCTTTTTCGAAAAACCAAGGGGCGTGGCTCCCGCAGTAAACTAACTAAATAATTAATTAACAAACTTGTGCCTTTTCAGGTTTTCACGGGCGCTGCAACCTGTTTCTATGCCTTCATTGGATTTGATATAATAGCTACAACTGGAGAAGAAGCGACGAATCCGAAAAGGAGCATTCCTCTAGCTATAGTATCATCACTGCTCATTATCCTCATCGCATACGTTACCAGTAGTATGATATTAACATTGATCGGTACGTTTCCAGATAAAAGAAACTAAAATCTAAAAATTAAAATCAACCCCTAAGTATACAAAAGTCATTAAAAATCCTTTAATTTCGTGAACTGAAATTTAATTTCTTTCAGTGGTTTCATTTAATATTCAAAGAAGCCCAAAAATGCATGTGGAACCACCAAAGAGAATCAAATATTAAAATTTAAAGTTATATGCTTCTGAATAACTTTTTTTTGTGCTTCTTTGGACAACAGATGAAAGAACTTAAACAATAAAATAAAATTTTATAATGTTTAGGGGTTGATTTTGATGGTGATCCTAGAGGGGTGGAGACCGAAACTTTTTTGGGCTTCTTTGGGGAGTAAATTTAAAACAATAAAATGTTAGGTGCCCTGTTTTTTACAAAAAAAAATGTTTGTTGTCATCAACGTTGCGAAAATTAGTTCATTTCATTGAACAGTGGTTCAGTAATTTTATAAGAAAAATGGTGACGGGGAATTGTTTTGAAAAGAATTATATTTTTATAAAAAAGGAAAATGGTTTTTTTTACAACTTTAGAGAAACGCGAAGATTTAAAAGGGATTTTAAAGGGAAAAGAGGGAACAGAGAGAAAAAAATATATTTGAAATTGTTTTTGAAATTTAAACTACATTTTTCAGTTCCTTACGATGAAGTTGATCAAGATTCGGCATTGGTGGAAATGTTCGGCCACGTTGGAGCTTATACCTGCAAATATATTGTTGCTGTTGGCGCTCTCGCCGGTCTAACGGTTTCCATGTTCGGCAGTATGTTCCCAATGCCTAGGATAGTTTACGCTATGGCTCAAGATGGACTGATTTTTCGGTAAGATTATATTTTTTCCGGAGTATGAAATCGATTTGCATAACGTAATACATATTCAATATTTTTAATTTGTTAATTAGATCCTTGAGCCAAGTGTGGCCCGTGACAGGGACTCCAGCCTTAGCCACATTTACGTCGGGAGTATGTGCTGCTATTGCAGCATTATTAATCAAACTGGAAGTTTTGGTAGAGATGATGTCGATTGGTAAGAATATTTGGTGCAAATGAAAATGAAAACCAAAAGTTTTGAATGTTCAAATGAACAGAATTATTTTTAATGTAAATGAATCAATGTTTTAAAACTGTTTCTAGTTTAAACTAAAATCAATAAAAAAAATTCGTACATTTGAACGTTCAGAACATTTCGGTAATTGGTGAAAATGTAAAAAAAATGTAATTGTTGTGAAAAGTTTTTCTCCATTTTCATTAGAATCTCTTTTGGATTATCAGGTACATTGCTGGCCTACACTTTAGTCTCTACATGCGTCCTCATATTACGGTATCAACCACACACCACCAACTTGATCGAGCTACTTCCTCAAAGTTTACGAACACCTTGTCGAACTCCCACAAAAGAAACACAGAGCAACGGACAAGTTAATTATGGTAAAGAGCTGAGACCAGATCAGTTATCGACAGCATTGAATACGGTTCAGGTTTCGCAATCGGAACTTGTTGCCAGTAACAATGGTCAACGTGTCATGGTAAATATAACTCTATTAATCACATTGCAATAGGTTTATCAGTTGATGAAAATTTCTCACACACGGATTCACGATATATAAAAGTCAGTTTGAAAAACTGAATTTTTATTAAACGAACGGCTCCTTCACAATATAAAAGTAATATATTGAATACAATTGAATAATTGATTCAATTCTTATGAAAAGCATTTATGGGACAGAACATGGAAAAAAGAAGAGAATAGAAATTGACTTGGAAATTGCATGGAATGGTCTGACCCAGACGACTATTTCTACTCGTACTCGAATCTTAATTTCATTCATAATTGAAAGGGTATAAAAGGCTGCAGAGGTATTGTAATTGTAATTCTCGTCACGTAAAGGTAAAAGTCCCCACTACAATAAGGGGTGATTAAATTAATGCAGAGATAATATTGAAGATACTTAATTAAGTATTACAGAATGAAGTACATTTATATTTAATTAACAGTTGAACATTTTAGATCGCAAACTGGTAGTACTGCTCTTTGTTACTAAAGAAACGTATCGAATAAAAACAATTAGATGAATTTTGTTTAGAATGTTAAAAACGAATATATACTGATGGAAAAAAATTCCTAATTTGGAATCAGTGGATTTTCACTGAAAATTAGTAACGTACTTCTAGATATTTAAATCAGTGGTTATTCACTGTTTCTCAGTGAAATTCCACTAATTAAAAATAAGAGAGAGCTTTTATATAAAAGCTTACATAACGTTTCACTAATATACTTTTTTTTGTAAGCTGACCTGTAAGAATAAGTCTAGAGCTGGCCAATTATAATTCGCGCGTATATACTCGATATGTATAGACAATGATTCTGTTTATTTAATAGTATACTGCAATTTTATTAATCAATTAACCAATAAACAAACTAATTGTGGAGTATTTGTATTGAAACACTAATTATTAAATATATGAAATACCATAAAATTCGTCAAAATCCCGTTGAAATTTGGCCAATGTTGGCCCATAGAAACCCTTAAAATCTCTTAGTATAACTCAAACTTTTTATAATCTTTCGAAATCCTTGGAAATATTCTTACCACATATTTCATACTTTGTTACTATTAACTAATTAATAATTTTTCACTGATTGATCAGAATTTAATTGCTTTCAGGTACGAAGAGTAAGAAGAGCAAATAGTTCTTCACCTGATTCAGATGATACTTTTGGGGGCGAAGAGGATGATGTTGGTCTGGGCAAAGATGACCAATATTTGGTCAGCGACAGAACTGAGAATAAGTTTTACGGAAGCGTTCACGCCGCGACGGCAGCGGGTTCTAGTTGCGGCAGTGCACATCAATATCCTGGAAACACACCCATTATAGGACCACCACTTAATTATTTGCAACGCAAATTACAGGCTAGTGCTCATTTCTTCTCATTAACATTATTTCTTGACTAATGGAGAAAGTTTTTCATTGACATAAATCAGAACGTTTAAGGACAAATGGCAAACTAGAGCGTAATTATTTACCTACTGCACCATATACTATATATTTTCTCCGGCTTGTTATTTTTAAATTAAAGAAGATATTTCGCTGAAATTTTTGGAAATGACAGAAAATATATCAGTACACTTCGGTCATCTCATTAAAGTTTGTATTTCGTTTGAATACTGCAATTTTAATTAATTTAAAAAAAAATGTAAGTGAGAACAGGGTGTTAGTGCCCTCTTTTCGTTATTAGTATTATAAACGCTATACATTTTTAAATTAATTAAAATTGGAGTATTTAAAGAAAATACAAATTTTAATAAAAACGACGTGCATTGATATATTTACTATCATTTCCAAAAATTTCAGCTAGATCTTTTCTTTAGTTTAAGAATTAGAAGCCAGAAATTCCATTACAGAAATTTCCGTTACAGAAATTGAGCAGCATGTATTTTTTCTCCGGATTATTATTTCTAAACGAGAGAAGATATATCTTTGACATTTTGAAAAATAGAAGTAAATATATCAGCGTACGTCGGTCTTCTTCATTTTATTATTGATTTTGTACGGAAAGGTGATTTTATAAGTTTTTCATGTCGACCTTATAGCAAAAAGAATAAATCCAGAAACGCTATCTTTCATAATATTGACATGAAAAACCCATGAAAAACAGATTTTGGCCGTAAAAAATCAATAATAAAAGGGTGAAGTTCGACGTATACTGATATATTTTCCTCAAAATTTGTTAAATTAAAATATTTATTCAAAATTTAAAAGAGATATATTCTTCAGTTTCGAAATAAGAACCCGGAGACAATATAATATATAGGCACATGAACATAAATTATTATCAGAAGAAAACTGATTTTTTTTTAAAGAGAGTGAAATCATTTGAGCATAAATATTAATATTTGCAATGGGTCAGACTATAATTCTATTTTAAGGTATCCTTTGAACATTTGTCATTCTTAATTTTAGGACGCCCAATATTTGTGTCCTGCTATATTCCCTTGGGTCGACAGAGGATCTGCAACAGAAGCTTCAGGTCGATACGTTATGAAACTGGTCGGAATTTTGTATCTACTAATTCTAATTTTCGACCTGATTATCGTCTTTGGCATGGGTGAGAAAAAAAGAATAAATAATATAGTGAAGTTCAAACATTTGAATCATGTTCTTATATAAAAATGAATATCATTTGACTTGTAGGTAACATGGGGACGTTTACAACGCTATTATTGTTCGCTTTTCTATTCGGTATAATTGGGATCCTCCTGTTGATTAGTAGAAAACCACAAAACAGGTAAGGAGCAATATCAATCATTACAGTTCATATTGTCATCAAAAAAGGTGAATAGGTGAATTTCTGTACAAAAATAGGTGAGAAATAAATGACAAAAAATTGAAAAAAACTTAAACCAACAAAACGAAAATATTAGAAAATTTGGCGGAAAGAAAAAAAATTCAAATTGATTTGAAGAGAATTGAAGGGGAATTGAGAACATTTTGGGCGATTTCAAAAGAATAAATAAAAAATTCTAAAATTCTAATTCTAATAGTGATTTCAAAACATTAAAAATGATTTTTAGCGATTTTAAATGATTTAAAGGAATTTCAAGTGATTTTAAAGAATTTGAAGTGATATCAACAAGATTATTCAGAAGAGTTTAACTATTCTCAAGAAATTAAAAAAATGTTAAGACTCTTGAATTTTTAATAATACTTAAATTCGTAAATGAATTATCATATAATTCCAATCTTAATAATTTTTCATAAGATGTATAAAAAAGAGGAATAAATTCAACATAGGTGGAAAAACTTGACGACCTGTGATGACTGCACTATTAATAAATATTTTAATGTATCAATCTTCAAAGACTTTTGTTTTGCTTAAATTGTGATTTTCTTTTAGGAATACCTTGATGTTTAAGACTCCAGGATTGCCGTTCGTGCCAGCGATAGCAGTCACTGTGAATATTTATCTTATATTCAAACTCAGTGTGTTAACGCTAGTGAGATTCACGGTTTGGATGGCTCTTGGTAAGACTGAGAATTTGATAATTTTTTATTCAAATACAAATCTTAACTCAAGTTAATAATACCATTTCAGGTTTCATTATGTATTTCTACTACGGTATTAAGCACAGCAGCCTTGAGAAAGGCAGCAAGTCTGAAAATTTGGACGATGGAGTTGGTGGCAATGCTGGAAATATTGAGCTTACTATTACTGAGCATTCGAAACCTCAGTCATCTTATCCCACGCAAGATCGTAATATTTACGAAGGGCAGCAACTTGATGTATTTGGTCAGCCAGTCTTTGGCAGCACGAATTTTGGGGGCACGCCTAACCAAAATGCATCCCAAACTCAAGAAAAAGCTCTGTTCGTTCAACAGGATAGTTTTCCGACTTGGGATGATTAAAGGTAGAAATGTATGCATTTTGGCTGCACTTACGCGATTGATATGGGCCAACCGGAATTTTACAGTAACACTGATTTCAAAAATTGCAGGTTTATCAAAGCTGAAAATTTGTCGAACTACAAAACAGCATCTTGAACATTTTAGACTAATTCATTTTCTTCGATAATCTTCACACGTGAAAATAGTGTGGTTTCTCTTGACATTGCGATTTTGATGCAAATTAGTCACGAAATGTGATAATGAAATGAAATTAAGGAATATAATATCATATCTATAGCATAAGTGAAAGAGATATTTTTTATAAGTATGAAGAATAAATTAAAATTATACCCCATTTTTGCTTTATTTTGCCTTATATATTTGGCTTGGCTAAAAAAGGGATCCAATTGTACGCATATCGTTTTGAACAAAGTCTTGAATACCTGATACCTACCTTCATCAAAATGAAAACTAAATGCTTTTTTAAGTCACATCTTTTAAATTCAAATCACAATTTCAAGAGACTAAACCATATTAATTAAAGTGAGAAATGCATTTCGAAAAGGAGAAAATATAATCTTAGAATCTGGTTTTTTTCAGAAATTAAGGGTTTGCAAAAGTAAAAAAATTTCCGCAGATGGAAAAGAATGATTTAGAAGAAGATGAGCAATATTTAATGTAATTCTGCAATTTTTCGAAAGGCGTGTACTTGTTGACTACTGTTCAGGACAAATGTAGCAGTTAAGTTCGCAAATATTATTATCATAGTTCTATACGATAGTTGTCAAGAGAATGACGGGAAGAACAAAGGATTTAAGGCGGGACAAAATTTTCATTTGGTATTCTAAACGGGAAACGTCGATGAGTTTTTCCGCGAGATAAGTTCAATGATAATTAAGGCGGGCAGAGTGAGACCACTTTACATATAAGGCAGAATTTTTGTTTTTCATGAGAACATATTAGTAAAAATCGTTTTAAATTTTAGAGTACCGAGCGAGCGAGTGAGAAAAAAGTGAATTCGTGATCATCGTGATTGTGAGATTGGAATGTGAGCATAAGAGAGAGAGAGAGAAAAGAGAAATAAATTTAACGTAAGTCCGTACGTCTGCGAGAGAGAAAGATTTAAAAAAATTCTGTCGCAGGAATATTTCAAAGATCTTGCCTAAATCTAGTCTTTTCCAACTAGTGTAACGTATAATCCTAAATCTAAGCTCACTGTAATATTTATCTACGTCTTACCTCGTATACATTGTAATTGAGGGACTCAGGATTATAAAAGACCTTAGCAGTTGGTAGTACTGAGAAACTGAGATGCCTTCTGTATGGGATTGCCTTAAAAAGAAAGCCCCTCTTTTTGTACCAACTTAAATAGGTAAGGTCCTTTATAATCCCTCGCCTTTCAATTATTATTTTACATAATTTGTATATTCCTTCCCTAGACGTTCAGCATTGCATAATCCCTCACGGGAGGGGAACATGAAAGCTAATTTTTAATTTGTATGATCGATGTCTTCGATACAGTTTTCCAAATGTAATTTACGACTTCGCTGTGCTTGTTCGTTCTGTAATTATTGAAACGTATCCGGGCTTTCAAAATTTTTAAGAATACGACAAATCATTCAAATTCTAAAGTTTAAAATTAAATTTATAAGTTCTTGTTTTTTCTTTAAGAAACCGTAAAATTACATATTTTTAAATTTATTAAAAATAAACGATTTTATCCATCAAATTTAGTGAAGAGTTTTAATTTAATTCTAGTTGAAAGTAATATAAAGTGATATTTCTTAAATTCTCCTATCATAATTTGTAAATTTGTACGATTTGTTCCTTTCACTAACGCTTGGTCAATTCTCAATTATATATCCAATTAGCATCAGAATTTAATCCTGGACACGTTTCTGTTCAAATCTTGTGAATCGGATTAGAAATCGAATAACGAATTCCCATTGATAGAATCCTTCAAATTGATTTCCATATACATATGAATTCCGCGGGCAGGAACGACGGTTGATATTTGGAGATTTCGCTTGAAGATATTTTTGAAAAATTCACGACTCCTTCGCCTTTGACGCAGGATAACATTGCACGATAAGATGGCTAAAAAAAATAGTTAAAATTAACTAATTGTTAGTAGAAGAATTTACTGAAAAACAGTTTCACTAAGAGTTAGTTAAAGACTAAAGAATTGTATCAGTGACTGATTTCTTGCTGTTCAATTAGTTATTTCTAACTAATTTATAATTAGAGAGCATATACCTAGAAAAGTCTCGATTTTCTATCGCGATGGAACTTCGAACCTGAGTTAAGGATTGTTGAATATAATAACGGTAGATTTATTATGTGTATAACGTGCGTGAGTCGCCAAATTAAAGAATAATTTTTTAATCTTTAAGTGTAATATATTTACGAACTAACTCCTAATGTATTATATGATTAACAGTAATTAAGTTTTAATAGGTCATGAATTCAAATAAGGATTGATAAATTATTATAAATATTGAATTCTTAGTTAAATATAATTTTGATATGAGTAGTGTAATTTTGCGTCTCACGTTCGCGCTACCTGATGTAAAAGTGTATGTATTGCAAATCATATATTGTTAAATATTTTGAGTGCACATCTTTACAACTTAACGAGCGAGAAAAGTAGACATCCTTAGAAGCCCAAGCTATAGATTCCAAAGTGTTAAAGAGAAGAAAATATAGTTTGAGCACCATGAATTTGAATCCTGAACAAAAAAATTTTTAATTCATTGTAATTTGTTCTATAAACTCTGAATTTTAAACTAGGTATATTAATTGTAAACTAAATTTCGCGTAGCTTCGATTTTTAGGTTTGTTTTCATCGCCTTAACAACAGAATAAATTACTAAATTTATAGGATGTCGACGGGTGGGGGTTTCGTAATATTATTTATATAATATATAAGTCGAAATATAACTGGTTAAAATTATGGTACGTGCAACTTTATCAAGATGATAAAATACAAATGTTAACAAGAATTTAAACGGTTAAAACGAAATAATATTCCATTGTTAGTCAGATGTCTAAAAAAAGTTTTTTTTTCGCTTTTTCACTATCTAATATCAAATCATATCGTCACTTGCGTTCTACTTTATATATTTTTTCGCTGATATTTTTTATAAAAAGTTAATTCTCTGTTTCTTTAATGTATTTATATATTTAAATATCGATTTGTAAACATTATTTCGATTCATATCCTGGATTGAATATATATTTAAGAGATTCAGTTTCAAACGAAGATTAAATTGCTGATTTGAATTTTAATGAAATAAAAAAAGAGTTTAAATCGATAAAACTCAGTTTCTTCTAAGAGGTTACCCAATTAATACATGTACTTTGAAGTATTTATTATTCAATATATTAACGTATGAATATATTCTTGTCTTTAGCTACCACTTTTTTTTAGAAAATTGTTAAATGAAAAATATAAAATAATTTATTATTGCTGATTTACAATTGAATATAATTTTTTTAAGTCGTAGACATACAATTATGGCTAATTGCAGTCTCATAAGCTAGAGAAAATTAGATTTTTCCGTTCGAGTTTTGAAGACCTCCTCAAAAGAAAAAGGAAATCGAGAATGTTAAATAAAATATAAGAGTTAGGAAGACAGTAAATAGAACTTTAGATTATTGATTTGTATAAAATGTCGACATCCTTGTGATCGTCGATAATCCGAAGACAATATGATTTTCCTTCATTAAAATTTAATGATTGTCAAATAAATAAAACTACTCTATTTAAATAAAAATAAAGAATTATCTAAATTTATATAATTATAAAATTATTTAAAAATTCTACAATTTATTGAATGTAACAGATTTAGAAATTTTAGGTTAATTTGAATTAAAACTTAATTGTGGTGAAGCAGAAAATTTTTCACTGTGATAATATTCAACTTTGATAACAGTTTTTCGGATTATCGTCGAGAAAAAACAGAATTATACATATCTTCCGTCGTGTTCACAAGTTATGCGTTATGTTAAAACATAACTAATGTATTTAAGAGTTTAAGGACTCATGGCAAAATATTTTTTATACTAACTAGATTTGCTAATCTCCATAAGGTTTGCATTTTTCATCACAGGGCAAATTTAATTGCATCTGATATTCTTTTATAAGCATGATAAATCCTCTACCGTGTTTTGTAATTATTACTGAAAAGCTCTTTGGTTTGTAATTAATTTCATAAAAATTTTAGTGAATGAAAGGTATAATTTAAAAAATTATTTATAATTATGTCATTAATTTTTTGTGGTGATGTAAAATTTTTTTCTAAAATGTGTTTCCTTTTTTTTTTAAAGCGGAGAGCACGAAAGCTGTCTCATTTCATAAAGAATTCTCATTAGGGAGAGTAATTTTTTCATGATTAGACTTTGAAAGGAGGAATCTAACTTTCGAAAATTAATCAGCACAATGCTTTTTCATAACAATGTAGAAGTGAATCTAGACCGTGGGAAATACGAGTATTACATTCGCTCGAGCACGGCAATACATAGATTGTATGTAAAAAACATTACAATGTTTCCCTCGACCCTATCGATTTTTACCTGAAAGTATAGTCAATATATTAGACATGCAAACATAATAATTTAAATTAAAAAAAAAGGAAGCATTACTGAATAATTATTTTCTAATTGAAGGGAAATGTACGACAAACCAAAAAAAAAAAAACAAAAACAAAATTTATTATCGAATTTTGAACTGGTACATTAACTCTATGCTTTTTAGTTAGACTTTCAAATTTTTAGATAGGAGAAAATGGCCTACTGTATTTTGTGCATACAGGGTGTCGTAGAGACAAATTATATTAACCTAAGAAAGCAAAACAGATTGAAGGGATGGAGGGGCAAATTTTGTTTCCATTCCTATTTCGTCTACAACAAATACCTATTGTTTCATATAAAAAAAATAGGCATTGCCAGTTTCTTTCATACATCAGAAAGAATCGAAAATATTCTCTCTAGCCTATTACATCCTGTATACTATAATTGTAATTTACAATTGATGTACTTGTTCCGAAACATTATTAAGTAATTATTAAAAAATATATGTTTAGTTTGAAGCGAAATTTACACACCGAGAAAAAAAATCATACAAAGAGAGAATTATAAATGCAAAATCTTGTTGAGGTGCTCTTCCCACTCGACAAAGACGATCTTGAATTTGAATTAACTAACATAAAAACAAGAAATGTTCCAGACTAAGTATCAACCTTCGGTAAAATTTGAAAAACTGAATGCACGCATTCGCGCGAGATTTGGTAATGAAACTACAATTATTAGTAACTAAATCTTCTTTCATTTTCTTATTTTCTTTTTAACTTATATTTGAAGATTGGACCTTTCTTGTTCTAGTCAAAAATTGTAAATTCGTATTCTAATTGAATTCGATTTCAAGATTTGTCTCTTATCAGCGAGTTTTGGTTTTTCTGATTTAATTTATGGTAAGGACTGGGACGGGTGTAGAGATAAAGAAAGAAATATAAATGTAAAAGAAATGCAATTGAGTCTCTGTATAATATGTGAAAAATTCGCGTTTCGCGACAAATCATCTGTCGCCCATGATGCAAGTTATGACTTTTAAATTTATAGTCGGTACGGTCGATACTAAAAAGAAAATAAACGTTACGCCAATGTATGCGGTTCCGGAATGAGTCGAGTTTCAATATTTGACACTTTGACATCTTCTAAGAACAATGTACATGAAGGACAACATTTTTCCATGTAAAATATATACCCTACATAACTACGTTATTTAATATCGATAAGGATAAAAATAAAAGTGATTACTCAAAAACCAATCATTCTGTGCTAAACTAATTCTTCCCGAATATTCACATATGTGCCGCACCTCTAGGAGTTCAATCTTTTATAAAACTCTACCTTTATTTTTGACCCTTTTTAGGCTTCAAACTGTGCTCACTGTTTTTCGAATTTTATGGTACTAAAAACAGAAAATATAGTAAAATTACATACAGTTAGGCACACAGAATTATTTTCCAAATAAGTCCAAGTCTTGAAAGAAAATAAGAAATCTGCAACAGATGCAACCGGTGCAACGATGATCGTCGGCGTCGTCGTAGTACTCGTAGTCTGTAGTCATCGTGATTTGCAACAAAGATTGAATCCGCATCCAACTTCCTTCATCTTTTTTCCGTTCTTAATACAATTCACAACGCAAACAATGAAAAAAGTTAAATAATTTTAATTGTTAAGAGCACTTTGTGAAGATAATAAACTTATAAACTAAACTAAACAAGTTACCGAATTTTCGAATCAGACATTTCCATTTGGCGGTTATTTCCTCTAACCATTGAAAACGAAATTACGCGAGACAGTTAACATCCCTTCAAAAAACAACTATAGTTTATAAGTTTACCGCTATCTACCGCACCAACAGATTTCTCATTTGAAATACAGCTAACTTCACATGTGCGTCACTTCGCAGTTGCTTCACTTGAAGAAAATATTTTTCTAACCTAAAAACGTTAATAAGTTTCCTTAGCAGTCTGGATATATACTTTTCTAATTTTATATTCATCAATATATTATTTTGAACATTATTCTTCTACTAGTTTTCGTATAGTCAAAATAAGATTTAAATCTCGGAAGTTGTTGGCGAAATACAGGGAGCATTACGATCTAGGAAAAAACAATATGGCGTTATTAACAAGAGTGCATTTCGAGATTCGTTTCTCTATAGTAAAGAACGTAGTGTCTGAATCCTAATGAAAAAGTATTTTTTTTATTTTCCTGAAATGTGAAAATGTCTAAACGGTCAATTTACTAAATTGATCTAACAAGATAGTTTTATTGAAGACATTATGTATTATTGATTACCAGGTGGTTGTAATTCACGACATGGCATCGCGCAGGTGAGGTTCTTTTTTTTGTACCTACATACATAAAAAAATTCGTAATTATCATAATTCACGGACACTTGGTTAGTTCTGCTCCGTCATAGGTGAGTTCTGCGTATTTATTACGAATTGATACCCTTTAACGGACAGGTGTTTCTACTCGAGAAAAAAAGATCTAAAACTATTTGAAGTCAAAGTCAAGTCAGACCGCCTTTTATTTTCGACGATCAAACGATTGACTAAATTTTTTTATGGAGTGATTCAGTTCAGTTGAAAGAAACTAGGTTTTCTGTCTTTATAAAAGTGGAAAATTTAGTTCGGACTAATTTTAAGGTGCGGCATATCAGATTTTTAAAGTACATGTCTCTTTTCACAAAATTATTTTTTTGAGTAATTATTTATTCAGTCATTTAGAATTAGGATTGATTATTTATTTTAACAAGCTTCTTATAAAATTGCTTAATTCGAACGTCTTTCAAATTTTAATTAAAAATTGCTCGATATTAAGTATTTTTAAACCTTTTATCTTCAAATTATTTCATTTAAATTTGTATAATAATGAAGAATACTGTAAAAGGCTTAAGGGCAACTTTAAGGTGCGGCAAGTTCCAATTTTTCAAATACGCGTGTTCTGACAACAATTTATAGAAGTAATTTATTTATTATTGATTTAAAATTATTATACATAGTTTCATGAGATTTTAATTATAAGCAAAAATATTTGCAGATGGTTTCATCCAAATATATCAGGTTTAGAAGCCGAACGACTATTAATGGAACGTGGATATGACAGTTCATTCCTGGCAAGGCCTAGTTCCTCTAATCCTGGAGACTTCACCTTATCTGTTAGGTAAAGGATCCCAGAAATATCTAAAAATCTAGTGTATTGAATGCTATTCTTATATAACCTCTTTAGAAACAATTCAATTTGCCTAATTTGGAGTTTCTCCACAGACGCAATGGAGAAGTGACTCACATAAAAATTCAAAATACAGGTGATTTTTATGACCTATACGGAGGTGAAAAATTTGCCACACTTTCTGAGCTGGTGCAATTCTACATGGAAAACGGTGGACAGCTGCGGGAAAAAAATGGAGAAGTTATAGAATTAAAATATCCATTAAATTGCGCTGATCCGACAACTGAAAGGTATTTGTGAACCCTTCGTTGCTAAGATTCTGAATATGAATTAAAGGTTTTAATTTATAAAACCCTATAAGGAGTTACAAATGTGTATTTAAGGCTAACAGTGAAAATAAAATAGGTGGTTCCACGGTCATTTATCATCGAAAGAGGCAGAACGTCTGATGCTAGAACGTGGTAAAAATGGGTCCTTTCTTGTTCGTGAATCACAAAGCAAACCTGGTGATTTCGTCTTATCTGTGCGTACGGATGATCGTGTGACTCATGTTATGATTCGATCTCAGGTCAGTGACCAAAAGGATTATTCATATTATGCATGGTTGATATTTACTTCACTCGAGAACAATGTTAAAAAGAGAAATTGTGAAATTTGCAGGATAATAAATACGACGTGGGAGGAGGTGTCAAATTTGACAGCCTCAGTGATCTTATAGAACACTACAAGCGTAATCCAATGGTGGAAACTTGCGGAAGTGTTGTTCACCTTCGGTAAGATTCTTAAATCAATTTCTTAATTCGTTTCGATTTTTTTTATTAGTGTTTACTTAAAAATTTCTTTTAGTCAACCTTTCAATGCTACACGGATAAACGCCAGTGGAATAGAAAGCAGAGTTAGACAATTACATAAAGAAAATGGATGTTCAAATGGATGGCTTTGCTGGAATGGTGCAGCGACAAGTGAAGAAGGTGGAGCAGTTCGAGGAAAAGGAAAGGCTGGTTTTTGGGAAGAATTTGAATCTTTACAGCAACTTGAATGCCGCCATCTTTTCTCAAGAAAAGAAGGATTGCGGCCCGAGAACCGAGCCAAAAATCGTTATAAGAATATTCTACCATGTAAGATTCTGAATCATTAGTAATAGAAATTTGTTAAGACTCTGAAATCTATTTTTAATATTTTATTTTTAGTTGATCATACAAGAGTTCTTCTGAAGGATGCGGATCCAAATGTTCCTGGATCGGATTACATCAATGCTAATTATATCAAGGTTAGTATTTTTATGTCTGCTCTGCATATAATATAATATAATTGTAGAGAATCAAGAAATTTACGGAAAAATGATTTTTGTTTCTAGAATGAAGAAAAAGATGGTGCGGGTCTCGGGATTGGAGTGGGAGATAATGGATTATTCAATAAATGTTACATAGCCACGCAAGGATGTTTGCCCAATACTATTCAAGACTTTTGGCACATGGTTTATCAGGAAAATACTCGAGTAATAGTTATGACTACGAAAGAAATCGAAAGAGGAAAGGTAACGTATCTGCAACATATTTATTACTTTTGTAGTGTGATTGTAGGAAGAGATATGAAACTGTCTTCTCCTTTCAGAATAAGTGTGCTCGATATTGGCCAGAGGAAGGGGAAGTGAGTGAGTACGGTGGAGAATGGATGGTACGGGCACTTGCTCGCACATCGACGGCAGATTATACCTTGCGCGAATTTCTTCTCCAAGGAAATAAGCCAAACTTCTCAGAGCCAAGAACGATTTATCACTACCACTTTCAGGCATGGCCTGATCATGGAGTTCCTTCTGATCCAGGTTGTGTTTTAAATTTCCTCCATGACGTGAATGCCAGACAAGAATCAATTGCCGCGACTGCTACGCCTGTTGTTCCGAGCAGTCTTGCTCCTACTAATGCGGGTCCAATACTCGTTCATTGCAGTGCAGGAATTGGTAGAACTGGCACCTTTATCGTTATAGATATGATACTGGATCAAATTAAACGCCACGGTAATTTCTTTTGAGATTCTGTTTATAATTTCAAATTCGAAAGCTTTATAATTTATAAAAGTGTTTATTTGGTGAATTTGAAAAGATATTGTTTCTAGTTTTGTATATATTAGGTTGGATTATTTTTTTTATTTTGATTGCTTATTAATTTGATCAAATAATTAATTTTTCCATTTCAGGGCTCGATTGTGAAATTGATATACAAAGAACCATTCAAAGGGTGCGATCTCAACGATCTGGAATGGTTCAGACTGAAGCGCAATACAAATTCGTGTACCTCGCTGTTCTGCATTATATTGAAACTGTTTCGCAACGGATGCAAGCAGAACAGGTAAATTTTCGAATTACATAAAATCAAGCCTGCCAAAAATTGAATGATTTCAAAACACCTTTTGGTATGCCATATTGCCCACTGTTTCTAAATTATAACGTTGCTATCAGGCCTGTATAATTCTAGTCGAGAAACCTATTTTAATGAAGAAAAATAATTTCAATTTCTCGTTTCAGAAATCGCTGCAATTAGGTCGAGAATATACAAATATTCGTTATAAAAGCGAATCGAATGCCATTAATTCAGTGCGTGATTCAGGGATTGGAGATACTCCAATCTCTACGCCAAGTATGCTTTCAAATTCTGCAAGTTTTAACCTCCCTTCTCCAGTCGGAAGCCTTAGACCGAAATAAGCAGAACTTTTTTCTTTGGATTTTGTAATAATTTGACTTTCAGATAAAGAGGTTCTATTAGACGTAAATCAATGCGCTTTTAAGTCTAAGGCCAGTCGTAGAGGCACAGTGATTATGTATTAAAAAGTGACTGTCATTCCTAAAAATTTGTCTCAATTATGAAACAGACTTCAATTTAACTTTTAATGACAATGGCATACCTTATTTATTTAACTTTAAAAGATACGTCTATTTAAAGGTTTACAGGATGGCTATAACTAAGTTTAGCCTTGTGAAAGGGTTTATTCCTCGTGTAGATTTAAGGATTCAATACGTCAAATGATACGGCCTTGTTTTTTAATGCGTATTTTTTTGTAAATTCACTGTAAGGTCATTCTCGCTTAAAACTGGGTATTAGATTACAAATTTACAAAAACTCTTTATTTTGCATTTGAAGAAAAATGTCGCAATCTTGTCATAATATCTTCTCGAGAACTGGTGAAAAGCATAATTGGTACCATGATTGGTTCAAACATAATTTGATTGCATAAATATAGTTTTAGGTATTAATTTTATTTGACAAATTCATAATGTAAAATAATGTGCGTATAAATATGTATTCACTACATTATTTCCTAATTTTAGACTTAAAATTCTTGTAAGTTAATATTTATAATCAAACTTTTGTGAATGATCCTACAACCCAGCTAGTGTCGTGTAAGTTTGTCTACTAGCCATCTGTTTACCGATTTATTTAAAAATCAATATTGAAGCTGATCGTTTATGTATTGTATTATGCAGAGATCAGAGAGTTGCACTAAAGATGCAATGAGCCTTTCAAAAGCTGTGAAATTACTGTTGTTGTAAATTTTATGGTCAGTGGAAAAACCACATTAACTAGAAAACATTTTCATTAGAATTTTAACTCATAGACAGACGTTTTTTTTTTAAGGAAGTAAAACATTTTGTAGCATATTTATTCTATTTAGATAATGTTCAACAGTTCAATCACTTTTCTCAACTTTCTTATAAATTTCTTATCTTAGTTTGAGTTTTTCTGTTTTATGAAGAAAATTTATGAGACTTTCAGTATTTCCAAGAAAATTGCGTGATACTTATTAAATTTTACTTCTTCCGTTATCCTTCAGACTCAAAAACAACGATTTTTAATGAAGTGAGTTTTAAGGGTTTGCATGCTTTTGTAATTATAATATCGTCTGAAACTTGAGTAACCTTTACTTTATTTACAGATTTTTCAGTTATATTTACGTATTGCCTAGTTATTTTTGGTTCTCTCGATGATGTACTATCAACATTACGCATTAACAAAAATTATTAGCACAGAAAATTAACCTTTAGGAAAACTAAATACACATAAAATATTATCGAGAGAGCACCGTATTTTCCACTGATAATTACTCAATGTAGAGTTTTTCAATTTTTATGTTAATTATATAGATACTTCCCTGCCTCTTTGAAAATAAAGGAAGTATTATTGTGTTGTCGAAATTGTAAAACATGATACAAAAATCAACACATTACACAATCCCTTTTGTAATACATTAGAATTTCGATATTCATATTCAATACAAAATTGAACAAATTTAAAAAGTTTATATATACAGAATATATATATATATATATATATAATATATAATAATTATATATATATATATATGTGTATTATTGTATATTAATGTGACGCGATCTGGGACTAGGGTCCTTAGACTCCCAGCATAAAAAGTCATTTTGATATCATAATCTTAAAGAGCGATGTTTAGTTCATCTAAAACGATCATAATACGAAAAATTATTTTTGGACACTAAGCCCCTTTTTTTAGATCGTGTCACATATAAATTGATAATTGTTTAATATATTAATTATAAATATATATTGAATATCGAAGAAAAAAAATTGTGAATGTGTTCATTTATGTATTATTTTTCCTTTGGATTCAAGATTCATACTATTATTGTCCAATCATGAGCATGAAATACTGTTATATTCAAAATTAAATAGATTTTGAATATGGTTTTTAATATTTATACTTTTTTTTATAAGGCTACAAAACCAAGTGCATTTCGCGTGGATTACTGGATGCACATTTACTTTAAGTTTAGTATTCAATGTAGTGTCTTTTTTTAAATAGTCATATATTTTTTAAATGCACAGATGTCATCTTAGGGATTTCAAGATGCATAAGAAATGTGAGATTTACTTGTAAACCTGTGAAGTTTTGCATTTGGTTTCGAAGCGAATCAAACTACTATCTGTTCATTAAATGTTTGTCCCTCTACAAAAGTTGGAATAACTCAGTCAAAAAAAATCGCTAATAAAAA
>JAUESI010000033.1:6781939-6797385 GCA_032275145.1 Synergus laeviventris | reverse complement strand
TGACTGAATATTTATTGTAACTCGTTTAATCAGGTAGATTTACCCACTTCATTGCACATTCTCATTTGCTCTGCACTTCACCCTTAACTTTTATGCTTTAATCTTCCATTTTCCTCGCTCTTCCCTTCGTGTAGCCCTTTTCCAGTGCCTTCTGTCTCCTTATATATAATCAAATAAATTTGAGAAGCAGCAGAATGTTACCGCCTTCTAACATTTTTCTGCACTTCTAAGAACGCACGTAATTGAAAAATATCTTATCACGGGGCCCTGAGAAGGTGAATACCATTCCTGGTAGCAACCCTTGTATCTCCTCTAAGCAACGACGAGTAATCTAGGTTCTGGATTAACCCGCGGCTCAAGATATCAGGCGGGATATACCCTAGTCGTTATACGAGTGAAAGTCTGTGGTAGCTTGTTTGTGGTATAAGAATGTGATCGAAAGTCTGTGAGTTTGAGGCTAAAGGTATTTTGGAAGTATTAGTGGTTGCGAATAAGGTATGCAAGATGATTGGTACACGGGAAAGGAGGCAAAATGAGAGAAGCACGTTGGCGTTCCGTGATGAAAAGACACCTCTTATACAATCTTGATCAGTACTTGGTGAAAACTGTCGCCTTCCGCCAATGTTATCAAAGAAATATTTTTGTAAAAAGTAGGAAACATTCAAAGCTTTCGATAATTAGAACTGGAGTCCTTTAGCGATCTCCTAATGCTTCTATTTTGGCTTAAAAACTCATCATAACGAATTATTTTTCCTCTTTAATGTGAATTCATGGGATTTTTTTATGTATTATAACTTTTGGTTACACCCCCTTTTTTTAAAAGATTTAAAATAATTTTAATAGATTTTAAAGCATATGAAGTGATTCTAAATGTTATCGTAGAATTTCAAGGAATTTTCAAAAGTCTCTGGGAATTTAAAAAATGTTAACGAATTTTAACAGGTTTTCAACTGATTTTTATGACTTTTAAAATATTTTTTGGAATTTGAATTCATGGAATTTTATAGGATTTCAAATAATTTTAATGGATTTTAAAAGATATAAAGGGATTAAAATTTTAAAGAATTTTAAAAGGTTTTTGGGAATTTTTCGAGATTTTCAGAAATTTTTTAGAAGGATGTCAAGAGATTTATGATTTAAAAAATGTTTGTAGAATTTTAAGTGATTTTAACAAAGTTTAAGGGTTAGTTAGTTAGTTTCTCGACATAATGCAACGCTGAATTTTTAATTTTAATTATTATTATTGATATTTTCATTCTATTTTGAGATAGAATTAATGAAAGAAAAAACTTTATCTGGATATGTAATGGTTTTTTGTGAAAAATTGTTATTTTAAAATTTGGTTCTTTCTACATATTTACAAATAAAATGCTCTGGCTATTTATAATTTCATGATGGGAATTTTCTGTGCAGGAAGTGAGATCGGCATGTTTTGGACGCGTGTGAGGATGAGAGGCCGAGTTACCATTTCGACCCTAAACGTAAGTAAAGACACGACAATCACATTTCCAACGGCACGCGCATCTGTCATTCACTGACACAATGGGCAGGGATCACTGGGATTTTTGATTAAATAGAATTAAACACTATTTAGTGAGGTGATTTATTAGACTGGTCTTTCATAGGCGCAGTGCACCCTTTCACTTAAAATATTTAAATGATCAATGATATTTCTTTTTATTTTTAATTAGTACACGCAAAATAGAAAATGACTGAATTTACTATATTTAAAATAGTCAACATGCTCTCTGAACGCATTTTTTCTGAAATTTAGTTAATTTTACTATTTCAAATTGTAATTTATGCTACGAAAATTTTAAATCCTGCTATTTTCGTTGCAAAAGTTATACAATTTGAAATAGTAAAACTGACTAAATTTCAGGAAAAATGCATTCAAAGCGCATATGTTGATATAATAAATGGTAAATTCAGCCAGTTTCTTTTTTGTGTCTACTATGGTTTCATTTTAATTGTGGGTGTTACTTTAAAAATTGAATTTAATGAACTAATTATAACAGTGTTAAAATTCTGTTTGCTTTAGAAAATGATAATACAAAGTAAACTTTTCTGTATGTTTGCGCACTTAAATAGTCTCTGGTGCGAAAGATCGTGTAAAATGACTATAGGTGCATTGCTCGTATAGCGATGGCCATGTTAAATTTCTATCCGAGTATTTACGTACGCAAATGCGGGTCCAAAATCGTTTCGGTGGGACAAACGACTGGAGGGTGAATCTACTTGAGAGTACAAAGGGATATGCTGATGTAACGCTGCTTTAATAGAAATTTTAACAACCCTCTCGAAAAACTTGTGATCTATTTCGCACGACCGATATTTTTCTAGGGATTATTTTCGACAGATTGAATGGCAAGCCCCCTTCTCTCCCAGTAAAGTATTACATATTCTTACACTTTCGTTAAAAAATACTATACCACCTGGGTACTATGTTTTGTGGGATATAAAAAAAAGAATTTTAAAAACACTTAAAAAAATTTTTAACCAAATTAAATAAGTCTTCATAAATGAAAATGCACATTCATTTGATATTGACAACAATTTTTAAATCAAATAAATGTAAATCCCGACACAAAATATAGTTCGTATATTTTGCGGGATTTCCATAGATAGTTTTGGATGGGTTATTTATAGTTTTTAAATCCTGAGGGTGTAGGTGCGATCCTGGCTTAGGTCGATTTCAATTTGATAGAACCCTTCTGTTCTTTTTTTTTGGGTGGGAGGCGAGAATGCTCCCTCGTCGCAAATTAAATTCGATAGCACTCGACAAAAATAAATCACCGTAGTCACGATGTTTACATTGCAATGTGGACCAAGTTTAAAGTGAAGTGAATGTAACACCAAGTAGATATTACGAAACCCGCATATCCAGAATAATAAACGTACGTACAGTTTCTCGTGTCATATGCAGTTCCTCTGAAAACGTGGCGTTGTTTGTTGGATGATGCATATTGCATCTTCCCTGCAAAAAACCTTTTCATTTAAAATTTTATGAAATGTGAAAAATGTGCAGACCTGCGCTTTAATGGTTCAATTGCATTGCACAATTCAAGTGTAAAAAAAAGAAAACGTAAATCTCGCATTTCAACGTTTAACACTCTTGCTCTTTTAAAAATTTTCTAGCAAAATTTAATGTGCATGAAAATATACATATTGTGGGAAAGCTTTAATTAAACTTATATTATTTTTTAAAATAGTTTTATAAACATGACATTGAGTAATACTAAATGCATTTGTACACTCAATGAATTTTTACCATTAATGAGTATAAAATTATTATATCTAGAGATTCCTTTTCATTTTAAGAGCTATGCTTTATTAGTCTATAATCAAGTATTTTATTGAAAAAAGCATATACTCAAATTTCTATGCAGAAATTAAATAATGCTGTACAGGGAATTTTAAAAGTGATATTCACTATTTGTAAATAATGGGTTTTTCGTCCGCATATCTTGTTCTGCGTTTACGCACAATAATGACGAAGAGAGTTATGGTTGTAATCACCAAAAGTGCGATTGTTAGAGCAACGGCGACGAAGCTACCCAATCCCATGAAAGAATAGTTTATCTGAATTCGAGAAGTTGTTTCAATAGTTGTTGGTCCTTCCAAACCAGCAGTACATGACCAGGAACCAATGTCGTAACCAATATTTAGTTCTGAAATATGTGTTCCAAGATTAGAAATTTTCTATTTTTAAATTAAGTTTCGATTGAAACAGTAATACTTGGTAATTGCGGAAAATGTTACCTTGTATTGTTAATTTGCAAGATGATAATGTTCTTTCAGTCACGTACTGATTATCTACGTGGTTATGAATTCCCCGACCATCGGGTCTTATCCAACGACAGTAACTGATTGTGGCTTCAGAACCGGGTAAAGTACGCCAAGTCAGAATTGTTGGTTTTTTGGAAGAAATATCAATTGTATTTTCATCAGGTATCAAGAAGGAATCTGAAAATTTTCATATAATGAATCGAGTCGTTTTTATGCCCTTTGTTAAAATCTTTTGTTAGCCAAGAATAATTTCTTTATGACTTTATCTCTACAGTAAATCTGTTGCTGATAAATCATAGCACGTAATTATCATTTCGAGTGTTTAAATTGGAACATCTGATATATCATTTTTAAAGTGCCCTGAGTGACTTTGTATCTGAGAAAATTATGTCATATCGTGTCAAAAAGGGTAAACAAAGGTGTTATGACACTTATTCATATTATTGCACCGAAGTTTAATCAGTCTTTATACATTAAGATGACAAATTAGTATTCCCGGTTTTCGAATTAAATGTATTAATATTGTTCTACAGATGCCCCTCAACTTTGATACATTGAATTCCAATCTATCGCAGGTTTTTTATCAGTTAGTAGAACATCTTTTCCACGGATTGAAACGAAAATATTATTTTTGCTGATTATTATTGATATTAATTTTTGATATGCAAACCCTGTTTTCCCCATTTCGAAACCATATTATACTAAAAGCTTTGTAGTCGTTACATTTTCTAATGTCTAATACAGTTGTCTATAAATTGATGAGATTTGCAGGGGTTATTTCACAGCCAGTATCTCAAAACGTACCAAAAGATTTTTTTAAATAATGAATTTTACTATTTATATGTACTTTTATAATTTTTGTAAAATTGATTTTTCGACTATAAGTTCTCAAATAATTAAAATTTATGGTTATTTATAATTTCGGGAAGAAGAAATATTTCATTTATATTAAATGCAATATTCGGAAAAATCTTTTTGAAGGTTTTGAGACATTACCCTATAACCCTACATTCATTTACTGGTATAATTGAAAGTTGATGCAAGAGTAGAAAAAGATTCCTTGCTTCGAGAAAAAAGAATTAAACATATTTTATAATATTTAAAAAAATCGTTAATGCTTTCTCTATGAAGAAGCAAATTGCTTTTAATGAAACATACGATCAAATCATCAAATTCACAGCTAGTTTATCATTTATTCCAAAAAAGTCTCTCAATGTGTGATAATGTTCAATAGATTACTTTTAGATCGATTGTTCACATAATTAATTGTATGATAATGCTTGGGCCTATTCATGATTTTTTAATCTCAAAATTGTAATGGCTTGAAGTGAAAAATTTCGACTAGAAAAACTTTATGATCTTGTCCTATCTTCTCTGATCTTACGCGAACATAAGTTGAACGTTTGAGCCCTAATTCCCATTAAGGACATAGATCTTCGTAACTAAGGTGGGTTATGTGCCGACTACGTTATCTATTACTCAGTTAATTAGTTCTCAAACTATGTGTTAGGTGGCTGAAGAAGACCGCGTCCGCGAGTAATTATTAAGTCGTGGATAACGAAGGTGCTGGCGGTATGTCTTACGAATCTATTTAATCCAATAAGCGTTGCGCTCGGATATTAGTTTTGCAATTAAAACGATCTTCAACCTCCTCTCTTCCTGCGTTAGGTCAATTTACAAGTGGCCTACGTCTAAGTTCAGAAAATTAAAAAATTATCTGCAACTTTCGTGAAGACGGGGAGAATTTTAATGACAAAGTAGGTACGAGATTCGAGGTTGAAATTTGCAATTTAATCTTTCCTTGATGCAATTTCTTTATAGAACTGCATCGAACTCAGCTGTGCTTCAGAAAATAGAAGTTTTAACTTCAAGCAGGATCATTTTGGTCAGAGATTCTTTAAAAAAACAGTGCTTGTTTTCTATATTGATTTTCAAGTTGATTATAAAAGTATGTGTGATATCTGAAAGAAACATTCGTACGAACCTGTCACTGTCACAGGAACACTAGCTTCCAACTCCGTTCCATTGACAACACCCATGCGACAACTCCATTCACCATGGTGCGTGTCGTCAGCGACTGTAACTATGGCTCCACATTCACCCAACTCGAGACCGGAACCTTCATAAAAAAGGTGCGATGGCGAATTTCCTTTCTCGGACACAGAATATACTGTTCCATTGGGACTCAACATCCAACAGTAATTCAGTTCAGCTTCTGCTGAACACTTTACCTGAAAGGATTAACAACATTTTTAAACAAAAATACATCATTAAATCTATCATACATATTCTTTAGAGTGTATAGGGGTCAATATCACATAAAAATTTTTAATCCTTACTGTAAATTGATTTCCACGTTCAACATAAACTTTGCTACCGAAAGTTTTTATATTTTCCGGGTAGAGCGTTTTCATATTATTAATTTGAAGAAAGGCCCCGGTTACTTTATCGTTCATTCCTATCATGCACTTCCAAGTACCAAAATCCTCAGCAGATGGTGATCTTATAGACAGACCACAGTCGCTAACTTCATCATACAGCATGCTACTTGATTTGAAGCCCATTCCATAATATTCATATCTAACAGAAAATTCGTTTTTAAAACTTATCTGTACCCGAATGTCATTTCTTAAATAATACTCCTTCGTACCTTTCATTTCCAACTCCAGGGCTGACACTAAAGGACATGTTGTCAGGTCTTGTAAATCGACAATATTGAGCATTACGTCCCCTGATGCGACATAGCAGGTTTATTCTATTATTTGCTCCAAACGTCACAGAAGAATTTAATCGTGCATTCTCTGTAATAGTTTATAAGGATATTAAATCCGACATTTTTACAATGTTTAGTTTTGCACTGCATATAAAAAAGAATATTACCAAATGTTGAAACCGTTAAGCTGTCTTCCATTGGTGTATTGCTTCCTTCAATGCCATAGAAAAATTTCCATACTCCTCTGTGTAATTTAGTAACAATTGGAATCTCATATTCACACTTCACATTTACATCCAATTTTTTCCCAGTTGGATCTTCAATTTGACAAAATGTCATGCGCACATTACTTGGAGAAAATTTTAGTACTGCCTTTTCACCAAGTTCAAAATATACAATCTCCTGAATATGAAATAAATACTATTAATAGAATGATTTTTATAACGATCCGAGGAGAGTACACTTGAGATGAATGTGAATCATCCTCTGTTACGTATGTGCTATTTGCAAACTTGTTTTATTTGGTAGCAAGTTCAAGTGTTAGACTCTTCACTCTGCATTTCACTGAATTGACAACTACAGCTGTATATAAATTATATCGTAGCCTCTTGGGAAGGATAAAACATATTTCGATATCTTTGATTATAAAAGCTACATTGGTTAAAAGTATAAGTTATTTTTAATTTACGTACCGAGTTTGTGACATCTTTCTCTTGTTGTAAAACTTTAATAGTAAAAGATCCATAGTAGGATGCATTACTTTCAAGATTTGCGTAAAGCTTCCAAGTACTCTCAGCGTAATTTTGTTGAACCATCATACGAATTCCACATACTCCATCTTCATGAATTCTTAAATAAGAGTATTCTTCGGATAAAAGATCAATCTCGACCTATGATATTACAGAAAAAAATAGGTATGCAAAAATTATAAATGCTCAAACCATGCCTAATATGTCTATCTCTTCTTAATTAATAATTTTTTCATATAGTACGAATATTACCGTTTCATTAGTTAGAATGCAGGATTTTAGCGTAGGGAAGACTTCAGCAAATTTAAAAATTGCATAATTTCCTTCGTATATTTGTAACGTGCTCACTGGAACAATATCTCTCGGTTCCAGGATCTAATTTTAAAAAAAAAAGAAAGTTCTTATTCTAAAATCGTTTACTTGCGTCACAGAGGTTTGTAATAATAAATAACTTACATTACTTACATCTTTTAATTGAACATAAAATTCCTCGGTCACTGTTTTTTGCTTCGTGTTTACTTGTAAGTTCTCATAAAATGTTTGTTCCACTCTCCATTTTCCCTCCATCCTGGAACTAGTCACTTGAATTTGGGGTTTACATTCTCGAAAAAGAGAAAAAAGATTCCTTATGTAAAGTTGATGTTTGTTCTTTTCATCTGGGATTAATATAAATTTCTGTCCTTCATTGTTTATGACGGTGCATTCTAGTAGATCTCTGTACGGATTTTGTAGCTTCAGTTCAAGTGTACTATTCAATACTCCTCGAATATTCTGAACTGAAAAATACACGCAAATTTCGTCACATATAGGCGCGCACATATATAAATTAATTATCAATTGCGCGAACCAAATTAAAAGCAAAATTCACTGAAAAAAATATATCACTGTAGGCCAATCTCTTTTTTATTTGTAGTGCTTCACAGTTTCGTTTTTCTCCGTGAAAAGTAAAACAAAAAAAATAAAAATAAAAATAAAAAGAGTATAAAGAAGAGAACAACGCGTCGTGAATTTTGTGCAATAGCAAGAGAACGCGAAAGACGTAACTTTGGGAGAAGAGGTCGAGAGGGATGGACGGGAATTGAGGGTGGTTACATCCCTACAGAGAAAGGGTGGAACCAGGGAGAAACCATAAATTCAGCGATTTACCGTTTGCCCCATGGGCGAATTGTGCGGCCACAAGGCACGCCAAAATAATGAACCACTTCATTCCGTATCCACCAAGCCTAAGAGCACATATCTATTGAGTGACTTTCCTTTATATCGAGATAATCAGTTTCTTATCATGTTTGACCAGGCATTCTAAAAAGTCGATTAATTTATATAGTGTATGTTAGGGTCTTTAGAAATTGCAAGATTTTTATTATTCTCTAAAAAAAGAGTGGGCTTTTTTTCTTGTTGATAATATTATTCTAAATCTTCTTTTTTAGATTTTTTTAAAAATTCGTTATTATAGAACACGAGTTTCCATGAACATTCCTGGAATATTCCAATGGAAGGTTTGCGGAACATTCAGAAATTTTTGAATAATAATTATTTTAGGTTTTTTATCTGAACTTTTGAATATTTATATTTAGCTAATATTAATTATTATTCTTCAATGTGAAATTGAACTTTGGAAGTAATTTTCAGCCGAATTATAATTATTTATTTTTTATATTTGGGGAGAGCATTTCTCTAAATGTATCTTTAATTATAATAGTTGCATTGGATTGAATTCCCTCGGCATATGGAAAGCTAAAATATATTTTTTATAGATACAATTACAAAATTACGTAAATTGTATGATAGCTAATGAATCGATTATCAAAAATATTTAGGAAGATAAGAAATAAGAGCATAAGAATGAAAAGTACACATGAAAAAATTGTGCAGAAGGAAGAAAAATGAATGATTCTATCTTTTCACAGGGAATTCTCGGGAGGAAAATGCTTTCAGTCCAGCGTGAAAAATTTATCGTCAAATGTCAGGTACCTCTAATTTTATGTAACTGTTTTTATGCGCTATCTGGCATTCCGGTTCGGTAAAATTGCTGATATAAGTTTGAAATGCTCGTATGGGAAAGAGAGATATATGCGTATATTTGATTTTTCCATATCGAGCGGTATTCGCAACAAATCTGATACGATTGAAAAGCAATCAAGATTATCAGAGTAATCCTCGAAGGTTCACGCTTTTATCTGCTACGTGCCATCTTTGCATTCGGGAGGCTTGAAATCTAAACTAATCAAATCTCTGAAGTAGGTAAACACATTTCGATGCCACTCAGTGGCGTCAACAAAACATTTTCAGTCATTCAAATTAATATAATATTCTCAGAGTTCAGCAAACTTAAATTGACTTTGAAAGCGTTCAAAGTTTCAAACCCTAAACCACCATGGCAAAATTATTTCATAATGTAAATCAAGTTAGAAGTTCAAAGCGAGAAATTTTGATTTTGTATTCCCTTATTGTAGATTGATTAAAGTATAATATTTTTTTTTCTTCTAACGGACCATTAACAAAATAATTTCAGGCATATCTTTTTAAAAAATATTCATCAATTTCGCTTAAATTTATTTTTATAAAAGCACTGAACATTCTTATGGAATTTTCCGTAAGACTAGTTGTAGGGCATTTATAAAAAAAGAAGCTAAGAATTAATATACGCACAGAGAAAAATGGATATTCAATTGCCACTGGACTCATCAGTAAGGCAATGTGTGGACAGACCATGCCTTAGACGCACATGAAGGAGAGAGTTTTGATATTCGTCGATTCGGCTGGGAATCGAACCCGAGTCGTCTTAATTCTCAGCGGCGAGTACTGCCGCTGAGCTTATGACGTATTGGTGATGATTGTGGTAGGGAGAAGGTAGCCATCTTGACTGGCTAGTCCGCCACAGATATATGGTATTAAAACATATTTAGGACTAAATTAAATTATTCCTTCAGCAATTTATTAATACCTTTCAATTTTTCAGATCAGATGCAATCTAGTGACAAGAGGATCCGAAGAAAAAGTGGCCCCTGCAATGTCCCTGGTCTTCGGAGAAGTCTATAGAAGAGGAGGGATCTCTAGGGACTGGCCTGAAGACATCATGCTGCCATCGTTACGACGTGGGACAGTTGTAAATGTAAGTCAAATTTTAAATTCCTCCTGTTTCCAATCATGTCAGGGATGAATGGTCCGAACTGGCACGGAAACAGGTTGTATTTATATATAAAAATCGCATAGTGACAGTTAATTAAACTTTACTGTTTAATTAGAAAGTGGATATTCGCCATTCTTGTATTATTTATTAGCTTAGGAATCATCCTTTCTTGGTTCGTGAAAAGAAGTTCTTTTTTGAGTTCCATTGCTATATTTTTAAGATTAATTAAATTTTATGTCATGACAGAACCTGTTTAATTTGTTTTTAAACCCAAGAAAGGAACGGGAAAACTGTGTGTCGAAGAAGGCTGAGTATGTTCTTTTTGTAATTCAAGTAAATTTCTTCTTCTATGCACATAACACCCGAGGATTTATTTTTGCATTTCATATTTTTTATCACTTTTATTTGCATATTTTGATATAATTTTGTGGAGTTTCAGTTTTACTTCAAATATTTTAACTTCTAGTTTTTGATCAATTTTGATCTTCAATTTTGATTTTTCTCAAATCATCAGAATAGTTTCAATCTTCCAGTTTTTTAATTTCCAATTTAAATTAGCTTATAATGAGAAATATAAAAAAAATAGAATCAGCACTTTATTTAACAATTATATTAATTTAGATTAGGATATTTATATGCAATTGATTATTAATCTTTCCATTTTTGCGTACACCGTTTTATTTCAATCAATTTAATCGCACAATCTAAAGTGTGTGTTTGTGTGTATTTTTAGATTTTGCCTAACATGAGTAATTGATATACAAAAAATCACTTATTTGAGTAATTAAAATCTAACAATTTTCAGGGCGTCTAAGGATCTTCTGCATAATTCCAATTTTTTACAAGAGCATTAAAAGAATTAACAATTCTAATAGAAATTTGTGATTATGAATTCGGTTTTTGATTAATTTAGCAATTAAAATATCATTCAATCTATTCATCCTTATTCCTCGAATTATTAGTAAAATGAAAGGGGAACGGAGTATTTCCAATTCATTTGAAGAATGAAATGGGAATTTAGATTGTTGAACCTGTCGAAATGGGTAAAAATTTTATTATAGAGAATCGATGACACCCTGAAAAACAAAAATTGACTTAGTATTTAGAAATTAAAAAAAAACGGTGTACGATTTCAGATTTTTTTTTATTTTTATTTGTATGTATGTATGTGAAAAATCGCCTAACGTGGTTTCTAAGCTCAGGTGCAGGATACGTCCCGGGACGTATCCCTAGGTTAGGCTTTTTTGCACCGGGGCGGTGCGAATGAGAACCGAGGAGTGAGTCTGTTGGTATGAATCTTTTTTGCATTTTTAAATATAGCTAGGTATAGGTAGGTCATTTATTCTAGTGTGAATCTATAATAATTTTAAGTAGGTAGCATTGGGATTTAATATCTTTGAATTTACATGAAGATATTTTTTCCTATGATTGTTGGTATATATCATCCTTTTACCAATTATCTTTTCTAATATCGCGGAATGTGCTCGAGTTGAAAGGCTGGATAGGATTTTATATACGGGATTGTTAGAACTCGAGCGCAAATCGAATTCGTGTAGGTGGCAATGGCCAGAAGAAAGAAGAGGCTATATGCCGAAGAGCTCCAAAAATGAAGAGGGGAACTTCTATTAAGAGCCATTCATTTTCGAATGAATGGTTCTTGATAGCTTTTATCCACGTCACTGTGCTGATTTTTCTCAAGATGTTATTATATATTTTTTCTGCAATATAATTGAATGTTGAAATTTGTGCCAACTGAAATCCACAAAATACGTGATGTTTTTTTTTAGTTATTTTGTCGACCCTTAAATTTAGAAAAAATATTGAAAATTTCGATTTGCTTCATATATTACAACCAATATTCCTTAAACTGGCTGTGAATTTGTTATTGGCTGTTTAATTTAACTGTATTTATAGTTTTTTGTGATCATTTGTTAAGTTGAGCACTTTGTTCCCTCATTATGATAAAATTGCAAATGCATTTGCTTCCTCATAGAGGAAGCGGTGACGATTTTGTTAAATATTAAAAAATATATTTTAAATTCCTTTTTCTCGAAGCAAAGAATCTTTTTCTATTCATGCATTAACTTTGATTATACTGTAGTATTGCCTTGACCGATAAAAGTCTAATACCATCGTTCTAATCAATTGTCAAGATGGGTGTGTGTGTGTGTGTGTGGATGAATTTCGAGGTTTTTTAGTCGCCACTTTAACTTAAAGATTCAAGAAACCTTTTACTTTCTTACATTAGCTTTGAATTTTGATTATTTGAAGACTTATTACGAAATTTTAAATTTAAATTTAAAATTTTTAAATTATTAAATTTTTTTTTCTTATTAAAAAATTTTCCGAAATTATAGGTAACTGTAACTTCCTTAGTATCATACCATCCTGATAATTGATTAGAATGTTGTATTAGATATTTATCAACTGATTTTTGTTCTATTTAAGTTTAGTTTCATTTACATATATTAAGTAATAAGTAATAATGGAAATAATACTAACTATGAAATAATCATAATTTACAGAAATAAGTCATTCTATTAAATATTTTGTATTAAAATTCAATATGCTTATCACAATGTGGTGGACTAGCTAGTCAAAGTGGCTACCTTCTCCCTACCACAATCATCACCAATACGTCATGGCTCAGCGGCAGTATTCGCCGCTGAGAATAAAGACGACTCGGGTTCGATTCCTGGTACCCTTCATTGTCACTGCAAAAACAAATATCATGTAAGAAACTGCTGTGGTGTTTCATCTCACTCCTTGAAGATCCGCGTATTTTGTGGATGACCCCTCATTAAATTTTGCATTTCTACTCATTTAAAACTGTTCCAGTGTATTCTGGGGAGGATTTTCTATAATACTCGTATGATTCGAAAAGTTCAGTAGGACCAAAAGGTGAGTTAAACATTAATTGATTATTGTCAAAAAAACAGTGCCATCCACTTTTTATAAAAGTGATTGTATACTGAAACACAATTTGCCCCTAACTGATATGTAGCGGTTCTGTTTTTTTTCTCAGTGACTTTTTCATTTGTCCTCCACACATTAATTTATAATAATATGTACCTTATTGAATACATGAGAATGGCAACTCGGTAAAGGCCATTTGATTTGACCCCTAAATCCGATTAATTTATCTATTATTTAGGAGCCATATCAAAATGGTCTTTACCGAGTTGTCTCATTCTCAAATTGATCTTATAATATAAGATCCTTAAACATGCAAAAACGACCTAAGAAATTTACTCTGTGCATTAATATAGAATATAGAATATAAAAGAGAAATTGAACGGAAAATATAATCAGAGAAAAAGGCAAGCAAGAACTTTATGCCATCTCTAAGCTGAAAGGATTATGAAAAATCCAATCGGAAAAATCGATTTCCTCCTGAGTTTTCAATGCCTCGAGGTAATCTTTGTTTTTCTCATCATTCAAAGTCCACATTCGAACTGAATGCGGCGACGTCATGTCGTCCTCTTATCGCTATCGAGGAACGTGAGATATATAATAGTCTTTCTGGTATTAATGGATGGATCGAGTAAAAAGGAGAAGAGATTGAGATGGGAAATTGTTGGGTGTGCAGTGTGCACGGGGACAAGAAAAATGGAAGATAGGGTGGCTGGAGTTGAAAGAGAACAAATTGGGTAACAGGATTTTCATGCACTGAGAGACATTTTTGGTACTCTTGGTACGCGGTTGTGCATTGTTAACAATGTCATTAACTACTTTTTATAGTTGCATCGAGAAATAGCTCACCCGTTAGGGCCCATACTAAAAGTCACGATTGGAATGATAAAATCTAGTTGCAGTGAGTAGGCTAGGTGGTATGATCAAGAGTATTAATCAATCAGACTCAAACACGAGTTTAAATCTTCTTATCTGCCATTCATTATATTCATGAGGACATCTAGTTCCTGATACCAGAAACTCAAAATATGAGACACGTGACTAGTAATCACGTTGTAGTAGCGAAGATTTTAGTCAAAGCAACGAGATTTTGTTGTTCTCACAGCTCTTTTTTTCTCAACTCCATTTTATCTAGTAATGAGAACTAGAGGCTATTTTTCTCAGTGTAACAGGATTTTCATGGAAACCGCGATTGCGACGCTAAAATAGGACACCGCTGTCAAGTCTGGAAAGTTCATTTTGTTGTCCCCTTGTGCAATCGGTCTATCCTATTTGAGATTAGACGCAGGCGTGAATTGTGTTACATCGAATTTGAGCAGATCAAAGGCAGATTCCCGGATGCGATGTATACAGGCGTAATTGATATGCTTGATGGGTGTTTCCAAGTCGGATAGTCAATTAACATAATCTTATTGCGGTCGGCCAGTACATGTCCGCACCGATTTTGCATATACTATCCGCATACGCATTGGGAACATAGATTCAATTTCATGAAATGAAGGAAGCACTAGGTTTGCCTACCCCAAGTTATTTTACCGTGACGTCCAACGTTAGAACGTCCCCTTTGTTGATGTCGATGGTCACATCTGCTCTCGAGAGGTTTTTTACGTGGTGCATTTTTATTATTAAAAAATCTCACCACCGCATGTTATATAATATACTCCCCAGCTTATTAAAATATTATTAAATTCGCCCAACTGTATAGAATACCATGTATATATTTGCAATATGAAACTTTTCTTCATAATGCATGCAAGCATTATTTTTAAAGAAACTTTAATAAAGCCTTTTTGACATTTGAAATAAATAACGTAATTCTTAAACTATGACCCAATAATTGAAGAACTTCGATCAACTTTATTAACTGCCTCGGCTAGAAAAATACTCTCTCAATCTAAATTAGTTTTTACTAAGTAACAGTACTTTATTACTAATTTAAATAGTGCGAAGTCGTTTATTATAAATTTGTAAAAAGTTATACTAATTCCATTAGTCTCTCCTTACTAAATGAACTAGTAACACTATTTAATGAAATATATCTTTAAAATTTTTAGATCCTTTAAAATTAAGCAAAATCTTTTAAAAGTCAAAACAATGTTTTTAAATCTCTTTAAATTCCTTGAAGAACTTTAAAATCACCTAAAGTTCGTTA
>JAUESI010000033.1:6705761-6717292 GCA_032275145.1 Synergus laeviventris | reverse complement strand
TTTAATCAAACATGGTATTGGAACATGGTATTTTACTTTAATTTGTCCTTCAGCTTTATGGATGATTATCTGCATAATGCAAATTATATTATTCACATTGTATATTCAGTTTTCGCGCGTCAAGCAGATTTCCTCTAATTTAGTGAATCAGAGCATGTAGGTTCGTAGAATCTAGTCACTTTTCCATAAATTCCCTTCGAAATCGATTTCACTTGACATGAGGTATGAGGTTGGCAGAGGAAAATGTGGCTGGGGTGTAGAGTGTAGAGGTGAGCGAGAGGGAAGGTGCTTTATGTTGCCAAAACCACAACACAAGCGATAGTGACTCTCCACATGTGCAAGCTCTGCACTTTTATACAGTGCAGTGATAGTTCATCCAACTGGCGATCTAACTCGTGGTGTCCGATTTGCAGCACGATTGTTGAAATGACATCACATTGGATTTTCAACAATGAAAAGCAGTGCGTGACTAATTCACACTAAAATTGTGATTAGTTCACTTTATAATATATCGCGCGTAATTTGCGTCGTAATTGTCGTATTATTTCGGGCCATTTCTGGTTTGAGGAAAATTTTAAAACAGTAGAAAACCAAAAATTATATATTTTTTTAGTAGAAATTGAAATCATTCAAAAGACAATCAAGTTTGCAACAAAAATGTATGCAAGGTTTTTAAAATATTTCGTTACATGCCTGTTTTTAAAGAGACGAACTTCAAGATGTTTCTATAGACATTTAAAATTATTTTGACGATTTTGAAGTTATTTTTACGAAATTTAAAAGATTTTTGGGATTTTTACAAGACTTCAGAAAAGTTTTAGAGGTTTCAGGATATTTCGTGGAATTTTAAAGAGATTCGTGTAATTTTAAGATATGTTTAAGAATTCTATGGGATTTTGAAGGTGTTTTAGCGATTTTTATTGTTTTGAAATTTTTAGGGATTATAAAAGGTTTTCGGGTTTTTCTAAGAGATTTCAAAAAGTTTCTTGGTGAATTTCGAGGAATTTTAATAGATTTCAAAAGGTTTATAATAATTTGAAGGGGATTCAATAGATTTTGATGATTTTTAAAGACTTTTTAGAATTTTTAGAGATTTCATGGAATTTAATAACATTTCTAAATTATAATATTAAGGATTTCATGGAATATTTCACATGGATTTCAAGAGATTTTTTTGAAATTTTAAAAGGTTTTTAGAAATTGTAAATGATTGCAACAGCAATTTATGTGATTTTCGAGACATTTTCGTTACACTTTTTTTTTGACCGGATAATCAAAAGGGTGTCTGCGACTATATTATAATTTTCTAATTTAAGAATTTCCTTAATCTTGTGAAATTTTTCAATTTATATTCAATATATGTTATATATGGTATATTCTTCTTCCTCTAACCCGAATCTGTCGGTTTTTTTATAAGCAGCAATGAGGGGTGATGATAAAATACCGATCACATCCTACGCGACGTATCACCCTTTCAACTTTTTCATTCCACTCTTATAAAATATATACGTATATATTATACATCAATGACCAATGCAATGACGAGTAGCTCCAGCGTTGACAGGTCCATAAAGCAATAACGTTTTCTTTAAATACGAAATACAGTCATCACTCTTATGTCTACGATTAAAACGATGCATGCGTATTATTATCGGCAGAGTACCGCGTTACCTGCTTAGTTGGAATTTTATGATTGAACACAAAGGAACGGGTACTCTGAATACTCGGATGCTGGAGGAAACCTATTCCGCCTTGTTCATTAATCAACCCTTCACGACGTCTTGAGTTTTGCGGGAAACATGTCGGATAATAAATTAGTATAGAACGGGTTATTTGACGTTCAACGAATTGGAACGTGCTTTTTATGTGATAATATTGATGGAGAAATACTGCATTATAATGATGTGATCGATTTTTTCAGAGATTTTGCTCAATTTTAGCCGAAATTCTGCATCAATTATAATTGACGTATACAATATCAAAATATCGGAAACTGCATATGTTTTCTATATAGTCTCCCATAGAGATTTCCATATAGTTTCTTATACAGTTTCCTATATAGTTTCCCACGTAGGATTTTTCAATAGGGAAGTGTGTCAACTTTCAGAATACCTGAGATGTTTAAAGATTGTGAATATATATAAAAAGCTAAAGGGTTGATTCTTCAAGAAAAGATTTTTTTTCCTCTTTAAATGCATGGTTATATTAGAAGTCCAAAAAAAAAATTGTTTTTGAAATACCTATTGTTAACCTGACTCATTATTAGAACTTGCGCATATAAAATGTTGAAAGAGTGCTTTGTAGACAGGATGTTGTTATCGTATGGAAACGTGGGTTCTTTTCAACGCAGGATCTTCGCATTCAATCAAAGGGTACAACATAAGATAGCGGTTTCGTGACCATACTCCCATTTCCACGGATGTAGAAGACCCTTACAAATATCAGCGCAGCTGTTACAAAATATATATTCCGACGATTCCGACATCAGGAAACGTATAATATACTAAGCGTCTAGATATAGAGAATTCAAGGATATAAATGCACTGTGAGTTGAAAAAAAAATACTTGATGAATCTTATTCTTTTTATTTTATAATAAGAGAGAATAATAATAATTTCGAGTGAATGCAAATTATTCTTTATATAAAACTTATTCAATGATCTCTTGGTACAGTGGCATTTATAGAGAAAATTTTAGTTTATAACTTTCGTAACTGGCAGTATAACAGAGAATGGAGATGAGAACCATTCTAGTTTACAATAGCTTTCCTTGGAACTCGTTTTGTAATTCGCATCTCACAATAAAATAAAAATCTCCAATTGATGGGTGGCAAATGTCTTTCATTTTCTCCCGGATAATTGTTATTCCTTTTTAGCCTGAAGGTCGACGAGAACGTCAATCGCGAGTTCACTTTTACAGCAGAATTCATCCGGCCGCAACTATCCCAGGTGAAATACGCATAGCGACGGAAATCTCGGTCTTTACAGCCACGAAAGTTATGAGCTGTAAATCATAGCTATACTTAACCAGAATTTTTGCCTTTGAAAAAACTCGACTTTAAAGCCAAACTAAACTCACCAGTCTTTACTCTGCCTATATATATACTCAATGAAGTATTGTGATAAATCAACCGAAATTCTAGTCTTTTATAATCCATAACAAGAATCATGCTACATTAAAGTGAATGGAGAAAAAATAATTTAAAAGTGGATTGCTATTATTGTTCATAAATAGCTTTTTTTTTAAACCAGAATAATGTTTCGTTTAAATCATCAAAACATCGGAGGTGGTACTTTTTTTATTTCAAGTTAGCTTAACGACCAGTTGTTGCAACTAAAAAAAGAATTAAACACTAGATTCGAGTGTAGGAATTCTTGAAAAAAGTTCTGGTAGTTAATTAATTGTAAACAGGTTTTGAGGGTTCGTAAGAGAAAGTTTTTACCTCCGTCAAAGCAGCAGGTAAACCAAGAGATGAAACTGGCCCGGTGACCTACCCTGTAGGTGTCGTTTTCGAAACCTGCGTTTTCACATAGCACGAAAGACAATGGAAGTCGGTGTGAAAGCGAGGAATTAAATAGGTGTCATGTTCTCTTTAAAACTGTTATAAACTTATAAACTGCAACGCCGAGTGGCGTTACCAGGGCAGAATGTTTCAGTCGAGTTGACACTGATTTCATAATACTAGAGTTTAAAGCGACTACTTCAATTATGTGAAAGCTGCCGTGTATTTTGTAATATCCATTCACTATCGTAACGTGGAACTGATAAGAGAGCAAATGACAAAGGCTAAAGTTAATGAAACTGATCCTTCAAGTCACGTAGCTCAAAAGTTTATCAGAATTAGAGATATGTAAATTTCATTGTGGGTACCAGAATATTTTTAAACTTCTCAGAATGAGCTTTATTTTTAGAAAATTAGAATCTGATGCTTTAACTACTAAATATTATCTCAATACCTTATTGATTTTTTCCAAGAAGACGTAAGTTTATTAACTTAGCTTTTTTTACCTACATATTTTCTAATATGATATGTTTCGCTAAACTCTTGTTTCATGCGAGGGAACATTTAACCTCAATTCCACACCTTTCCTTCTAATTAAAAGTAGAGACTATATACGATGTCTAGTAATCTTTAATGAAATGGGCCAAACAGCAAAGGAGGATTTATTTAAAAAACAGAAATTACTTCTACCTCGTTGGATTGTAGCTGTAATCCTTTGATCTTTCAATTTGGCACCAGGACCTATCTCGAAAAATCTTGGTTACCACGGTGAATGGAGAAGCGGAGAAAAAACAGAAAGCGAGAATAACGTCCGGAAATGAAGAGACACATATACCGAGATCAGAGTCTCGAGATAGAGTAAGGAAAACTGCGTTGTTGCAAGCATAAAACTCTGAATTCACGGTATTCAGCATTCTACTTAATTCATAGCAAGTCCATGAATGCATCAGATGCTCGGATAGGATGCCGCATAATTTCGACATTTTTCGTCGACACTAGGTCACTGGGAGATAAGTCATTTGTACTTTAGAAAGAAAAGGTCGAACGATCATTATAGCTTCCTCCACGTCCAAAGAATAATAAAGATGTTAGTTTCGCTGCGTGCACCGGAAGACCTCAGATTTCATAGTTTAAAGCTTTCGTTTTACGTCGAAAGGACCAGTGAAATGGTCTAATTTGCTTAATACGTTTACAGAGGAGAAAAATGATATTTTTTTCAAGTTTGAGACATCACTTAGATGTTATACATAATTCGAATACGGCAACTCAACTCTTAAAAGATTTGATTTTTCTCCAGTGCAGCAGATTTGTGAAATATAAGAGAATAAGGAACATTTGTGTAGTGATAAAGTGTGATATATTGGTCGAAACTTGAACGTGCTAAAACCGTGGAAATCCTTCGTGAAGAATTTGCCAACTCTCAAGCGCACGTACGTATTATAGTCATCATATCAACTATGCTGGAGAAGTGACATGCGTGAAGAGCGTTGTCGGAAATCTATATGCCGTTTAACCATGAACGTTCATTATACTATATCTCTACGTACGACTTGCACAGTTGCAAGCTGATACTAGGTAACAATGTTTACTATGTGAAAGCTCACCCACATTCTCATTCGTGGCAAGATGGTGGCAATGTTTGCTCTCTTCTGACAGGTCGAAAATGAGGCCGACCCCCGATATGCAACCTCCTTTCTCTTTGATCCACGATCCTCCCTTTATACAGACATACAGACAGACATTCTCTGATTCCCGTCAGATATGTCATCATGGATTATCTTCCTCGTAAAATTACCTCAGATGCTCGTAAATTTATAAGGGTCTTTAATGTCCTTGGCGAAAATTTAGGATTGACATTCATTCCGAACCAATTCGAAACTTTCCGATTCATTTCAGAATTTGTGTCGATTGTATCCGAAAGAAACAGTTTCATTCCAATCTAATTCGACGGAAGGTTGCAATCCTTTTTAATCCGGCGTCAACTATAAAATTTAATCCAAATGAATCTGAAGCTTACCTCTCAATCCTTTTTAATCAGTGGCCCTCAATACGAATCAATCATTTGGACATATTTTTTAATCCTTTTGAATTCTTATTAAATACGTAAGTCTTTTCAAATTTCAATCCGATTGAATCCAAGCGACTTTCAGATTTGTCCAATCCGGATGAATCCGGAACTAATCCACATTCACCTTTTAAAAATTACATTATGAATTTCGAATATCACGTGATTCTTGAATATTATTTTGGTAAAATAGACTTAAAATAATAAATTAAATACGATTCAGTTTTGATTTATAAAACCTTTCTCTGAAACGGCTTGTAAATACAAAAAATGAGGCCGGATTCGAAATAGATAGGATTCAATCGAATAGAAGTTTGGACCTGGCTTCGGATTAGGTTGGATGAAGTCGCATTAAATCGGATAGGAATCCTTGTTCTAAAATCGGATTGGGTTGGATAAAAATGGTATACATTCCGGCATGAAATGGATTCAAAAGGATAGAATTTTTTCTATCTGAAACATTCACCAGAGTTGAACTACAATTTCTGGTGATACAATTGGTGACTACAATCCCTAATGATGAGTTTTTATTTTTTTACTGATTTCACGAGCTATTACATGTCCTTAATATTTGATATCAGAATCAGAAGTATTGGGTTTAAATTCAACAATTTAACTTCAATTGGAAAGAGTTGGAAAGAAACGCTCTTAATTTTGGAAGGAAGTGCAGGTACTTTGTAATGCAAATATTTCATGGATGGAGAGGATCCTACTTTTCTTTCCCGCAGCGTAGATCGTCGATAATCTGCAGCAAGAGTGTCTATATGTTGGTGCATAATGTAAAGCAGCAGTAGAGCCAGTCGTTTCTCACGGGATCTCGTCCCTGATTCTTCGTCCTCTAGTCTTTTGACTGGTGACACTAATTTAAAAGTACAGGCAAGGCGCAAATCTGTCCCGTGTGTCTTTCCATCTCTCGCTGCGCTGACTAGCTGAAGCAAAACTAGCGGAAGTAAATTTATACCAGTAGTCCCGAAACCCGAAGGATAAGTAGCTACTGCTTCCGTCGTACCGCAAGTAAGGATCCGTGCAAGCCAGATGAAGCAGGAACCCGCAGCTTTCACGAGATCCCGGTAAATTGTGAATGGAATGATGTATTGGCCTGCAAACAACATGGATGTAAGGAAGAAACGTCGAACTTGTCGGACCTCCCGTGAATTTCGGAGACCGGAACGCTCCTGCTCTTTGCTGTATGCCAAAACCATCCAACTACTAAACCGCTCTTGTGTTTGCTGACCCCATTGTACATTAAAAAAAAAAAAGACCTACCAGATCTAAACCTGGTCCACGTCCCATCAGGGAGTTTGGGGTGACGAGACCCTGGCCTAGTGATCATGACATCATTTTCACGGTACCAAAAATTTAGAGAAAGTTAAGCCCTAAAGTGGCGTAGAATGTGAAAAATCGTAAATAAAGGTATAATGCCCAGCTCGAGAGCAAGACGTCAAAAGATGAACAATTTTAAAGGTCTTCCTCTCACTTCTGAGACATCTTGTTCTACATCTGCACAACTACATAGATTTTGCCTTAGTTTGGAAGGTATTAAGTTCACTGAGTTCAAAACGGCTCATTCAAAACTGGTAGCAATAAATGAGATAATAGGTATTTTCCCCTTTTTGACGTTGACTTTTTTATTTTTTTATTACACTAAATGGATGAGATTTTCAGTTTCGAACTGAGATTTACTACTCGAATTTTCTCTGAATTTAACAATGCTCTCGTGGTTTTTTTTCATAGAACTGCAACTATATAACCCTTTTGTAGAATTTACTTTGTTATAGGTTTCACTAGACTCTTATTCATTCTTTTCATATCTGTAATAATATCAGCTTTCAATCAGGTTGAAAGCTAGTTATTTTTAGCAAGAAAATGTAAAAAGATCCCAAGAGAGCAAATATAATATAGTACATTAAAAACACATTGTGTGTATCAAGGTAAAACCAGGCCAATTTTCATCATTATTTCGCTACTCATAATGAGTGGAAATTTCGCAAATTTTATTATAAAATGTAAATACACCTTGATGAAGAATTTAAAGATATTAAAAATATTGAATCGTCTATTAATCCGGTAATAGAATAGAAAAGTGATTGATTTTAAACTTTATCAAATCTTTCCTCCTTCGCTCATTTGATTTTCCTCGAGTCATTTTTGGACAAGAGATCGAGCATCAGCATAGTCATCAGAGTCAGTGTTGACAGTAAATTTTCTAACACTATCCTCCAGTCCCGGAGCTTTAAGCATTATCTGCAGTAACCTTTCGTGCATCACTTTGTCGTTGACTCCTTTCTCCTTTCATAAAGATAAAAATGCATGCATCCAATATGAAGCACTCGAAATAGTTCTGAACTCGTTCTATAATTTGTATTTTGAAGAACCTTCCAAGAGGGAATGCGCGTATCCAACGATTAGTTAAGCTGTCCAACACTCTGACGTCTCGTTTCGTGATTTATTTAGGGCAGTTGACTAATCCTTCCTTCGGATGAGACTCAAATGAAGAATATAACATACACGGCACCAAGGAGACGGTCATTTGGCGGTTTCAAAGCATTAAGAGTTCCTTTAATTTGAAACGCGACTTACAGAAACTCGACGAGACATTTCATATCTCATGAGCTCATATAATCTACTATATGTATGCGTGCCACAAAAGAGATTTATGCGCGGCTACAAAAATAATGGTTTCTTTTATTTTTTACATTTGCCGAGAACGATCCCAAGTCGAATTAAAGCTGAATTAGCCTTGCGAGAAAAAATACCATTTAGCATCCGCAAGCGGAATATCTCTTGTCAAATTTTTTTCCAATGGCTTATTCTTCCTTCCAATTGCAGTTTGCAAAGGTCTTTCTTTAGGAAGAAAAATTAGGAGAGATTTAAGATGACGGGCTTGATGATCGTCAGCTTGAGCCACCTGAATAGCACAGAATTTTATTCGATTAGCTATAAAGATACAAATTCCTAGGCAATTACGAAATATTTAAAACTGAAAATTATCAGTTCAATATTCTCATTCTAATAAATTTGTTACAGGGCTGAAAGATCTGAGGAGCATGATATTAAAAAAATTTCCAAAAAGGAAACTTGAATTCCAAAAGAATATTTACAAGTTTCATTAACTCTGAGAAAGGCGAGAAAGAATACAAAACTAAAAAGTTGAACGAATGGTAAAAAAAAATTCAAGTTGTTAGGTGCGAATTTCACTCAGAAACTTCCGCTTCGCATACTGTGCTCAAGAGGCTCATTTAGCAAGGCGCCTCATCAATGTTTCCTTGGACAAGAATCCTGTTTCTCGCTTCTTTTATGCCCTTATTATTTTACTCAGGCGTGCCAAAATGAAACAGCATTACAAGATATGTTTCTAAATTTCTTATGAAGCTCTTCTATTTTTTCACATTTACATAATATCCCAGAGTGCGCGAGGAGAGAAATTGTGGCTATCCCAGCGATGCTAAAATATAAATATTCCTTCATAATTCCTCTGCTCTACCGGGGCCCTATTAGGGCCCAAAATGACGAATGCTAACGAGTCCTCGTGCCATCGAGCCGTGTTTTATAAAGCCATTATTGGGCCCTGAAAGTGAATACGTAAGCAGCCGTCTATTTATCAAAACATTGGACTGCGAGTCCCTCCACATGGCCGGTCAGCAAACGATATTGTTCATGTAATAAATTAGTCGAGAACTCAAGGTTTTCGATTAGCCGCGCGTCACGAATTTGCATTCGCGATGCATCCTTTCTTTTTAACCTGCTCGACTCGTTTCCACACAGGACGTGGGAAAATAAGAGTAATATGTCTTGTAATTTAATAGATTAGATTTTTACATGCACACAACATATATTTTTATATTCAACGTAATAAAGCCAATACAAAAAATGTTATCTATTTTTAAAATATCATGAAACATCAGCAATGTTGAATCATGGGAAAAATTATTAATTGATTGTCGCTAAATTTTTTGGCGCCGTTTTTAAGGACAATAGGTTCTATGATGACTGTAATCCTGATAATGATTCTCAATTACCTATATACTTCAGGATTAGTGTTTGTACTTTATTATGTTATAATTTATGAGTAATGTTTAGAGATGCGAAATGTGTGAATCGTGCTATGACTCATGAGAGCCTGGCGACAGTACAATAAGGCTCTACACGTAATAAGTATAATAAATATTCTAGAAGTGCAAGAACACACTTTCAATTGCTATCACTTTTCATGGGTTTTCATCTCTTGTTTCGCCTTATATACTTATACGTGTTTTACTTATTGCTTATGGTGCTATTACTCTTTGGTTTCCATTACATCTGCTGTAATTGAATTTAAAATTCAGAATCCAGCACATACATCATGAAATCAGAAACTGAAAAATGACACTGAGTATTTCATTTTCTATAATTTTGCAAATTTAGATTCCATATCGTTTGCACCATACGTAAAATTATATTTTCTGGGTATTATGCGAAGAAATATAATTTGCATAATTCATACTTAAAAGCACAAGGAATGATCTAATAATCTCAGTTTAGTCATCTTTCTAAACATAGATTAATGAGTTAAACAAGTTTATAATTTCTTACATCTTTGGTCACATCTAAGCATCTTATGCTCTTTTAAAATTCATAGTTCTCGCAAGCTATAAATTTAAAACTCTTTTTTTTAAATTTCGCTCTTAATTGGACCTCTACAGTTGACAAAATTTCCAAGTGTTCTCACACTTCTTCCTTGGTAAATACGGATCAAGCGTCTCTCTAAAAATTATGAAGTTAAGCGTTGCTTTGGAATTCTCAAAGCCGTCTTTGAGGTGACTTCACTCAGGTGAAAAGACCCCGTCATCGTCATGTCGTCGTAGATGTAGGAAGACTTCATCTTTTTCACTGAACAAAGCATGACTTGAAAGCATTAAGAAAGTGCTTCTGAACATTAGTGTCGATATTTATGCGGCGGCAAGCCATTCTCATAGGACATTACAAAATTACACTATCTGCTGGGTGAGGATCGGGCTATAACTGAAATTCCAACCTGGCTATAAACATAAGAAACAACTGAACACTTTCAACACGCATGGGCATTTCTTTGGAGTTTTAACTTTGCTTTCCAAGAGATTTATGTTTTCTATCCCTGTTAGAAAAATCGAATTGATGTTGTTTCCAAAGTTATGTTAAGACTCGTAGAGGTCTATAGAGTCTAGAGAAATGCCCTTGCGTGAGCCGGATGAGTTGATTTCTCTCGCCCTGAGGGGGGCCTTGATCCTGGTCTCGTCTTAACTCGCTTTAGAGTTTAAGTTGGTTTTTAACTCTCCTACCTATTTGCGGAGACACCAGCAGGACCCGGGCTTCCACAATGGTAGACTGACCTGGCCCAGCATTGCCCGCTGGCCCCCGTCGTTATTAAACCCTACTATGCTATAACTTACAGGCGACCGCGTGAAATATGGCCGTGGTTCAAATTGTGGCCCACAGACCTATAACGCCGTCATTCTGCTGGACTTGGATCTCTATAGTCTGGCTGGTCTCGTCATCTCCTCACTACTTAGACAATTTTCTAAACAGCGTTGATTTACTGCGCCCGTCAAGTTTCAAGATCCGACCTAACTCGAGATGAGCAACAACTGACGTGGACGATTCCCCGAGATTCACTGCTGTAGACCTATACCTATAACATATAACTCATATGCCTTCCTCGGGAGAGCCATCGGCTTTATTATTTGCCACCCGCTCCTTATTTCGCACCACAATATCCTTATTCTTCTTGGGTGCTTCGAGTCGCCGCCGCGCCGGATCTCGTGGATTGGACCTTGGATGGTGAAGACGTTTTGGCGCTTTCGCTTCTGGCATCATAAGCAGAAACTCTTGAGGCAACAGACTAGAATTTAATTTCAATTCAAGTCAAATTCCATAAATGGTTCAATTCTTGATCACTTTGACCAATTGTAGACTAATTAAGAACATGTAGAAGGGATATTAATTGGG
>JAUESI010000033.1:6630506-6705661 GCA_032275145.1 Synergus laeviventris | reverse complement strand
GTCAAACGTAAAAATTCTGATCCAGCCTCGAAAAAACTTGTAAAATCATTAAAAAATAAAAATTTACCATCGAAAATTGTAGTCACCAATTGTATCACTAGAGATACAACTGATAAAAAAGAATCAAATAAAGTCTCTAAGGCAGCTCTCGAAATTAACTTTCGACCGGTCTAAGGCTTGTGTTACATTTGATAATTTGACCTCGAAAATAATAAATGTTCATTTTTAAAAAATTTTCATTTCCTCCTGACCAGAAATCTGAAACTTCAGCTCAATGATATTAACTCTTTGAGTCTCGCCCAACAGTTTTGTAAAGAAAATATGAACTTTATACTCTTTGGATTATAAAAAAGCTAGCTAAAAATGTAGTAGATTGTTATTAATTCAAATAATTCGAAGTCTCTCTTTTTGACTATGAATTACTCAAAAGTTCCTAACTCAATTAGTCTAATTCGTACTAATTCAATTATTTAAATTCGTAATAATTTATGATTGAGAGGGTGAGTTATTCCGATATATGGTATATCACTTCGAAAGCTACTTTCTCAACCAATCCGTTCATGAGCAGCCGATCACATAATAAATCAAACAACAGGCTCACATATTAAATCAATACACTTACTAAAATATCTGAATCAGAAGGCAACAGTTTCTCGCTGCGGCGTGCGCCCAAGAAGAAACTCCAACCGGTTTCGACTTTCTAGATGTTATAGGAAACTTATAGACGTAGACGTAGGAAATTATTTAAAGGAGAGATAATGTGGCGTCTAGTCAAAGAATACATAAAAGCGATTGTTCGTCTGTTCAACCTAACAGTCGTTTAGGAATTTAGTTCATCTGATTTACCTTTTCCCCTAAAAAGAAGTGAAAGTTTTGGGTCTTTTTGAAATTGGTGCGACAGAGTTGTCCGGCACAAAATTGCTAAGGTGCTTCGCAGGAAAAAACTTTCGAATTGGACACTTTGTGTGGGATTTCAAAGAAGCAGTTGTGAAACTTCTTTATTACATTTTTCCAGAACAGTTTCATTTGGCACGAACATCTCAATTATGTCGTCATAAAAATATCTAGAAAAGCTTATAGAATTTTAAGAATAACACTTAAGAAAATGTAAATATTTTTAATCAGACATCATTGGTGGTTGAATTTCACGATTCAACAAAAAGAATTAGCATGCAGAATTAATTTCATATAAAAATCCATTAGTATGTTTAAAAGAATAATTTTTTAACACGTCTTTTTCTTTTGGGCTTTTATAGTCTAAAAACACAAAAGACTCTCCTTATCGGAATTATTTATAAGGGACGCGTGGAGTAAATCGCTGTAAATGACTGAAATCGCTTTTTAGCAGACTTTAGCACTCAGCGTATCGTTACTTACGATGATTGCTACTAGAGGCAAAACTTTGTCGTCAAAGGATAACGAAAAAAAAAAAAGAAACTGTCGACCCGGTAATATCGACGGATCGACTTCCATAAACTTTTAAATCCGCGTAATGCCTATACTGCTCTTGCCAGTATAGAGCTTTTCGATGCAATTCTGAATGATGAAGTTTGAAAATGTTCAACTTTATAATTCGATCATTTCCTACTCACTGAATAATTTAGGAAGGGGGGGGGTCGAACTTTATTTTATCAATTCCAATTTGCAACGTACTTTCACTGCTATAATGAATTTACTATATTTCCTAATTTATTCAGTCATTCTTCTTACAATATATACATTATTTTTTACTCTAAAGAGCAAGATATTCTTTTCAGTATCAAACTGGATAAAAAATATGTTATATTTTCAAGAAACGCCCACGCGTTTATTCTTAAGAGAGCTATAAAGATTGTGTATTAACACAAAACTTTAAAGAGATTTGTGGGCTTCTTTTAATGTCATGTAAATGCGATATTTTTGCATAAAGAAATATAATAAGGATCCGTCTGAATGCAAAAGAATCGAAATTCAACCTTGAAATCGACTTTGGTTGCAATAAAAGAAACTCGATTTGTTCTAAAAGAATTAATACCAACGTGACGTAGAAGGAAAGTTCTCACTCACAATCAGAAATCAGACATTACACTTCTTTTCTTTCGCGAAGAAACCAAGATTTTCTTCGCTCCACAGCGTATAAAATTGTTTTATTTTATAAACCGTATAACCAAACCATAGACTGATGAAACTTTTCATGTGTTCATTTCATACATATAATACAGTCCCCACACATATATGGAGCTAATGGGTATGCGCGCTTATCAAGGCTTTCATTCAAAACAAATTAGAATCCCACGCGTAATAATAACCTGATTAGCCGGTCGTTGTACAATGATTATCCGTTGCTAATAAAGCGATCGTTTCCAATGCAACGAAACGATCCATTCACTGCAACTGTACACGCGGCGCACGCCCATGTGGCGACATTCCTGTTGCCATAATTTATTGACTTTGCGAAAGCACTTGTCATTTCTACTAGCTTAAATAATGTTTCGCTATAAAACGTCATTATGGCATTTTTTAAGTGTCACAATTTTCTCAGCCAAAGGACTGTAACTGGAACAGGGTCGTTTTTCCATAAATATGTATATGTAACCGCGAACTCAAGTGTGATATCTCGTTCAGCTAAAGAATTTTACTTATATTCTTAATTATTTTCTTACGCATGAGATTAAGAGTTGAGATAAAGACTGTTATTTTTAAAATAAGTTACACACAATTTTAGGCAATTATTGCAAGAATCGATGGATAAAAGTCTTTTCCACAGAGAACTCGCAATTTTTGCATGTATATTAGGAAATTTTCCGTAGATTTATTACTTTTCCTTTATCATTTTAAAATGCTCTTGCTTAAAATTTCTTGAAATATCCCTATAAATTGTCCGATAGCTTTAAAAATCCCATTAAATTTCGTAAAATTCTTTAAAATCTTTCGGAGATTCCTTAAATTCTCTAGAAATCCTGTGAAATTACTTAGTATTTTTCAAAAAATGGTAAAACCTTTGAAAATTTGCTTGAAATCTTTGGAAATCTATTTAAGTCATTTGAAGTCCTTGACACTCTTTTCAATCACTCAAAATCCTTTATAATCGCGTGTAGTGTTTGAAAATCACTTGAAATCCCTTAAACTCTTCCAAAACACTCCAGAAATCTTTAGAAACTCTCCGAAAGCTCTTCAAATCTTTTGGATCTCCCTTAAATTCCCTCCAGGGCCAGTATTACCTCCGCCGGTACGAAACAGAGGAAAATGGTTTTTGCAAAAACTTTAGACATTCCTTAAAATTTGAGAAATCCTCTAAAATTACTCGAAATTCTTCAAAATCTTATAAAATATCTTTTGAAATATATACCTAAAAATTGGTCAAAATTCTTGAAATCGCTAAAAATCCTTAGAAATCGTTTGAAATTTTTGACAATGTTTAAAAATCTCGAAAAATCGTTTCTAATCATTTAAAATCGCGTAAAATATTTTGGAAATCAATTCATCTGGATTCGGGAAAATCCGCAATTCTTTATGTTGTCTGCTATCCGACTAATTTTTTAAAATTTACAGAAAAATTTCTTACACTGTACGTGTATGCCATAAAATACTTGAGCAATCAAAATTCATTCTCACACATTCACTATGATTTATGTAAACGAAAATGTCCTTGCTGTAACTACGCTTTGTGGTATTCTTCTTGCTCCATATATTTAAATTACTATAAGTGACAATTTTATGCACGAATCATAAAAAAGTGCGGGCAATCAAAAGCTCATTAACATGATTTATAAATAGTGAAAGTATATTTGCATGTCTAGTATGAGAAATACTTTTTTCGCGATCTGCATTCCCCTCTCGGTTACTTTGTGTACGCTTGCATTATTGGGTGGGGTCGCTCGTAACCGTATTCTGTATTCTGTATTCTGTATTAGTATAACCAACCCTTATACGATGTCGTTGGAGCCTATATGAGTAATGCTGGCTAGCATGGCGCACAGGTTTTACCATATGTCGAGGTGGGAATAAATTAACGAAGCTGGAAATGTCAACTGAGTAATCGCTGGATTCCAGTTCCTCACGCCACGTGAAAAATTAATTAGGGTTCGGCATACCTGGCTACTGTTAAAAGACACAGGGGGCCATAGAGACACTAACTCAGGATCTTTATGCATTTTATTTTTTATCTATTCCAAGCATATGTCTTCTTCCTTTAGTCTGCGATGAGTAAAACATCTCCGTTCCCTTTATTCTTTTATTCATTGCTTTAACATCCGCTTTAAATATCCAAGGGTTTTAAATTTACCTTTTCAATTTCTATCTTGCAATATTTCATGGAAAGTGATAATTATGGTAAATATACATCAATACTAGATTTCTCTTTCATATTCTTTTAATCAACATGAATGAACTATCGATCAATAATGTAAATAAATTAAAAAACATTTTTATATTATACATTTTGCTCTCCCGCGTTTATATAAGTATATTGTATAAACATGCTTTTCATATACACACTTTGTTCATAATGCACTCTAATTAAAAAATTAATGGAATTTTTTAAAATTAGTTTGAAAATTAAATTAAAAAATGAGGGGGTGTTTTTATAGACTTTTGTCTGTGATGAAATTTGTACGATTTCGACTTTAGTCGACAGGGCGTGTTTTCTGGACCAAGACTCCCTCTTATCGCAATGTATACGCGTTAAGAATGAGATTGCTTATAAATTCAGAGTCGCCATCACCGCCAGCAAGGATCGCCGGCCAACAGCACCCCAAGAACTTGGTCCGACCGTTTCGGTTATAAATAATGGTAGCTCGCCCTTTGCTTGCCGACCACAACCCCGGGCCATGAAAGTAATGAGAATTTCGCGTCTCTATTCTACCGTGTAAAACGTCGAATCGTATTCGCCTCAGTCTCGACCCAAACCCGCGAAGGTAATTCTTGTGTTTTTCTTTTCTCAAAGGGCTTTTCTCCTGCTTTTCGGCTATTACGTAAAATAAAGAAGATTATTTCGCTTCATCGATTCGACATGTTCTCGAAAATAGAAAGGAGCTTCTGCTTTCAATTCTTCCCTCACTCCCTTTGTTGCTCGTTTTGAAACTATTGCTAGTGAAACGGAAAAGTGAGGAAAATATTTCGGCTTATCACAAAGAAAAGCATGAAAGATTTTTTATAGTTTCGTTAGAAGAGGCAACCGACGAATTCCACACCAAACTATTTCATACATGCAACTGCTAAATATTTCAATATTTCCGATTTCCTTGAAACTGCGTATAACTATGTACTTTGGTGAGTTGATTACGAATATGATAGTGAAAATATCGCGACTAGTCGATAAAAAACCATGTTTTTTTTGCGCTTATGTCAGCTAATATGCAAAATTTTTTAAAATGTTTCAAACAAAAGTTGTGGATTGATACTTTCCTAGAAAATCAGTGATACATCGACATTTTAAAGGGAAAATCATGGTAACGAAACTAATGAATGTATCTTTATGGTTTTTTAAAAATATAAATCGTATTACATCGATGTATTTTGATGATCGCGCAGTTTCAAGGAAATCGGAGGTGGACTTTTTTCAGAAGTAGACCCGTTTCGTTTTGCGGATCCAAATAAGTTAAATTCTGAAATTCTCATGACAAAGGCAGTTTTGGAATTATTATAGATGGGTACCATTCATCTCTTGTATCTTTCGCAATTTGAGGTAATAATCTTGTTTTTCGGAACATTTAGGTCTCGTGAGATTTTATCGGATGGAAACAACAGAATGTGCTCGCAAAACACATAATTCAAAGTTGTCATAGAACCCTAAACGTTATCCGCTATACGATTTCCTGCACTGTCGTGCCATTACAATATATATTTGACGGAGGGACCTAACTACACTACAGACTCATGGAACCGACTCCCTGGTGTTTTACCAACCCCATGAAACAGACTGGATTAAAGTCAATGCGTCAGCACTTCTCCCGTCAGCCGAACAGCCGCAATAAGGTGAACGAAGGGGTCTCAAACAATGTAATTTCCTAATGATTATATGAAGAATAATGACTGTTCTTCTTTCGACCATAAGATACTCTTTCCTGTTTATTTCTTGATATCAATCGCTCATAACCAAGTGTGACTGGCGTTTTCAAGAAAAAGAGATGTACAAGCGTCATCTGTCCTCTGAAATGAAAACAACCTCATTTTTCATGTTCACAGCTACACCTTTTTTTGGAACACTTACAAACTAATTTATATAATCATCCGTAATTTATTACTGTTAGAGTCTTGAGAAAAAAAATATGAATAGGTGTCTTTCAGTCAAATCAAAACCTAAAAATAGGCGTTTGGTGTAAAAAAAACCATTATGTAATATATTTCCACCACAAAAGGACCACTTTGCTAACTCGAGAAGGTTTCAAGTTTTCTTTATGTGGTTTTTAGTTGTGAAATCGTAGCAAGTTCAACGAACGCGAGTTGTTAATATTTTGAAAAGCAAAAATGCTGGTCATTCTTTTATTCCTGCTTTCTCCAATAAATTTTCTCTGGCGTTGGGACGAAGCAGGTAGACGCGACGAGAGACATTTAGATTGACCCTTGAGAGTGTTGAGACGAAAATGTGGAAGTCTCCCACATGGGCAATGGACATTCTTTCTTTGCAGGAGTCCAACTTCGTAACGATGACGTTTGTGTATTTTATACTAGATTTGGGAAGGAGGATCTCAGAATTCCCTTTGCGACACTGAATACTTGATTTCTCTGGCGACAATTCCCAAGCATTATTCATGATTTTTATGAAAATTTCAGCATTTTTTGTCAAGGACATTTTATAACTACTGAGTGGAATAAAAAGTTCATTTTTTTGTTCCCGAGAAAGATGTCTACTTTTCCGAGTAGAAGGGACTTGGGATAGGAAAGTGGGGTTGCAATAGATTCTAATAAAAGGCTAACTGTAACTGGTATACAGATGTATCAGTCACTGTTTGACGGAGTGACGAAGAGAATAAGAAGATAATGCCAGTACTAAGTAACTCTTTTGTGTCCGGGAGGTATAATCCCTTCAATCCTTTTACCCGCCTATTTCCGCCATTGTTACTGATCAATCAACATTTTCGGTCAAGCACGCGCGTTGTCCTGAAATCCTTTAACAGATTTTGTCCAAACAGCGTTAACCTAATCCTAATAGATGAGTTTATCTCGAACTTTCCTTCGGCTAACCGCATAGTGATTTATATTCTGTATATATATGTGTTTTGTCTGTTAAATGGGGGGGGAGGGTGTACCAACAGCTCTTTGTTCCCACATCCCAGGGGGCAGAGTGAGTCCGTCTTCGACTTTGCGAATGCAGACACCATTCCGGAATACTCCCCCAAGAAAACGGAAAAGACCTTGTCCGCCCTTAGCCGCTCAAGTTCCCTAATTTATTCCGTAAACCACCCTCTAGTCTATACTCCATCTATCGAACGAGAAATATCCCCAGACAAATCTAACGGATTCCCGGCCACGGTTTTCCTCTGGGAAATGTAAAATAATATTACAAACATACCAATTGCCTCCCACAGCTGGTAGTAGATACACTGTGCACACCTGTCTTCTCCAATATTTATATGTATAAAAGTATCCAACTTGGCCGGGACAGTCCAACTTCTTACCTCAATGCATGAATGCAAATATTTATTTCTTCAACTATATAAATATAACTATACATTTAGCTAACATAAGTAATAACTTCCCTGTCTTTTTTTATATTTTTTGTACTAAACAGACCCTGACTTTTTTATTGTTGAAAGTGCTGGCAAAATTTCGGAAGTTATTCAATATTTTTGACGAAGCGAGTTTCTATACATAGTTCAACAGAGTGCCTCTAAAAATTTGTGTATAGCTGAGTGGCTACTTTTAACCCACTATCTTTTCGCTTCCATATGCGAGTTCGAAGCTTTCTGCCAATGCTAAAAAAGACCCGGCATGTACTTTTAACGCCGGTCATGCGTTATAAAAACATGGGTTTAGTGCACCATCCACCCCGAACCATTCTCAAAACAAATGGCGGAATATTTACCTTTGCAGGGAGTGTAAGGGTAGTGCGACGTTAATCCGAAATAGCAAACCCCGGTTATTCCGTGCTGGTGCAGGACTACGTGATTCTTTATTAGAATTTTATCAGCAGAGAAACGATAAACTACCAACCCAGGTTTGCGTTGAAATTAAAACTGGAAATTGTCCTCGTTTTCCGAAATAAAAGGAAGATCGGGAAATTAATTAGAATGGAACTTTTAATCGTATAGCTGCTAGATATATTATATATATATTATACATTTTCATATAAGTTTCTTTTTTTAACTCTTTTATAGTATCAGTCTATTTTTATTCAGTATAATGTCAATTGCACGGAATTTCGTCTTCAGTGTTGGTTGTATCGGAGGAGCGAAGTACACGCATGTTTAATTTGCTCTGCGGGTATTCGGGGGATGGGAGGCTGGCGATAGTGTCTGGCAGTCGAATTTATTGAAACCTACCCGTTCCTCGACCTTCCCTTGAGACTATTTCATGAATCTCTCGTACATAGGGCGTTTTATCTTATACACATCAGTGCATTGGGGCCCCGCATCGTTTCACGAGATAAAGATTTTCGTGATAAAATTTTATGATGTTTAAAATAGATCACCCCCGGTGTCTTTAGGCATTGTGCTATTTTACTAAATTGAGTTGGGGATCGATATTTACAAAATTCAGGACTAGTTTTCTAACAATTATTATTTCATAAAATAATAATGCTTGAGGAATTTCTCTCATAATCATTATACACTGTAAAAATTTCAACTAAAAATGTTTTGAATTTTCCCCAAATAATTTTGATGAAAAGTCAAACATTTTTTGGGACAATTACCAATATTTATAGTAGAGATTTTTTAATTTATAATATTTTATTCTATACTTTTTCCATTGAATTACCAAAATGGAAGGAAAAATTCCTAAAATCTTGTTTCCAAAATTGTTGGTGAATACCATAACTAAAAAGCTATTCAATAATTAGCAACGCTGCAGTGAATTTTTTTAACGGTGAATAACATTAAAATATAGCAAAATATTAAAAATGTTATGGGTAATTAGTAGGCATTTTTTAATTCACAATGATTGACGGTATAATCTCTACTTTTTCCAATAAATTACCAAAAGATTTGGGCATTTTTCCTAAAATCTTGAGTATTCTAAAAATTGTAGGGAAACTCCCAAGTGTTGGTGTAAATCATTTTCCAAAACTGGAAAGAAATAAAAATTGTTTACATGAGTTTAATTTGGAATAACATAATAATAAGAAGTAAAAAGTTTGCAAAAATTGTTCCAAAAGTGTAACAATCTATAAGAAATTGTAGGAAAATTTCATCAGTCACCTAATCTGATGAAAATCAAATTTTTTTCATTTTTATTTACTAAAATATTTTTTAAAAAGTCGAAACAAGGTTTTACAATATTTTAATGGCAACTTGGGTTTGGAAGCTAGACGGTAAATTCTCGACTAAACTTTAAAAAGTGTGACGCAGTAGTTGTCAATTTTGTCGTTTTGTGGTTTCTGTCGCTTTATGCGCGTTAAAATATTGTAAAACCTTGTTTTTGAGTTTATTTGAAATATTTTTGTAAATAAAAATAAAAACAAAATTTAATTTTCGTCAGATTAGATGTGTGATACTCCCAGTGAAAATTATCCACAATTTTTTGCAGTGTACGTAATTCGTCTTATAGACAAGGAATTCAAATATCATCGGTACTATGCACGCAAGATAGATTCCCCAACCCTCTAACATAGCTTCAAATTCATCCCCGTCTTTGCTGCATTTAAATAATTAGAATCCTGACACCGCTTAGCTTTGATAATTTATAGGCGCAATTCGCGTCGGACGCGGTGCCTACCGACTGGAACCGTATCAAATTTCGTCAGATTCAGCCGGTACCATATATATACACGCCAAATCTATAGTAATCCAACAAGGAGGGACGTTACATCCCCTTTCTTCTCTGATTCGCGGGACAGTGGTAGGATAAGCCTGTTGATGCTCACCATCCCTTGCTGTTCTTCTGGTCGCTTGTTATGATTGTCCATGGGGGCAATTGTCTCCCTTATACTGTATTCACCCTGTCATATCTAGATATTCTAGATGAGTTTATGGATCTGTCGCAAACGTGTCCGGGTGTATTATATACACACAGGGTGTTTTCAAACTGGACATGAGTACGTTATAGATTAGGAGCATATTGGCTAAAATAGGAAAAATATTAAGCCTGCTTTATCTCTGTTTGATTGGACCCCAAATTGAGTTCCTCCAGATATTTCTTGAAATATTTTTCTTACAAAGAACTTTCCCCATCCTTCCCCTAAATGTCTTACGTAATTTGTAGATGGCCCCTATCACCAAATAGTTGAAAAGTAATGTGATCCTTAAATTCCATTTTTTTTAAACTCAAATTTACAAAAGAGAATCCCAGTTTTATGTGATGCGAAAAGACTGTTTGAACACACTTTTTATAACATTGAAAGGGAACTTACAATAGTTTACAGCTTCCCTTAATAAAAGTGCATTCTAAAGACAGTCGTAAATCTAAATTGTACACAATCTATTAAATTAGGCTACTTTATTAAATGTGAGTATCACATAAAACTTTGTAATATGACGATCGTGGATATCCTGGGAAATGCGGGTTTATGGAAGTGACATAAAAAAAAACAGCCATAAAACCGAATGTCTTGAGGCGGCTTTGTCAATTCCCGCATTTATATATTTATACTAGGAATCTCGGGTTCAGTTGGGAGAGATTATTCAATATTCGTGAAACGGTGCCGCTGATGTCTCACGAAGGTGTAACATCATGGTTATTTCCAGTTATTCACGCTGAAGACTGGCGAAAATGTAGCAGAAATATATTGTTATGATAAGAGGTGTCTTTATTTATTGTTGAGTAATCAATTGAAATTTGCATTTTTAATGGAAAGTTCGATCTCGAGTTTGATTACGCATACAGTCTTTTTTGCATTTTAAACGAGGTCTTAAAAATCGTAAATACTAGAGTTACTTTGTATCTCAAATTTCCGTAAAAGCGTTTCCAACGTCCACTTTTCTATAAAAATAATATTTGAGTTCCATAGTATAAATATGACAAGTGAAATATTTCCCTTTTACAGAATGACAATTTGAAGTAATAGGAGGTATTTTTTATAATGGACAGATTTTTTCAGCATTGTAGAGTGCTGGAAAAAATATAAATCATGAATACATAAAACAGTCGTTTTTTACATGACTCCCTCCTGCGAGAAAAATTCGAGCGCACCCACTTTCGTTCGATATGTCACGTAATCTTTATACTCTGTCTTGTCAAGCTCCAGCAGTGAACTGGAAAACCTGTGACACAATTCAACATCACATGGTATGTATCGGACAGAACGAAGATACGCTTTAACCTTCCCGAGGGGATTTTCTGACTGAAAATCTCACTCCCTCCAGACTTCCTTCGTTAGTATTTAGTACGTGACAGAATTGTTCGAATCGGACAGAAATTTACTGCGGAAAGTACGAGCACAACTTTGATGATACTGATTAAGAAGTTTGCAGTGGAAATTTGTATTTATAAGTTACAATTACCATAAAGTGCAGACGATTTTCATGTCAAAATGCAATTATTTCTTCACTAAATAATTATGAAAAGTTTTATTTGTATTGCTAATTGCTAGTACAACAATAAGTACAATAAGTATAAACAATTTCACTTTACGAATCATATTCAAAGCGTATAACTCATTTCACAGTATAATAGAGAACGTTGTATATAAAAGCTTTAATCGTTGACGATCGTGTTTATGGAATTGATAACCGAGTGATTATTTTTTTCAATAATAGCATGAGCAACAAGCTTAATGCACTGGACATAATATGTATTTATAATTCCGGAACAATTTCCAGAAACACAGTATAATATAGTAAAATGCTTTTTAAATCTTGATATAGGCTTGTCAGGAATCCGCAACAAATGTTCTTTTTATCGATAAATGATATTCACAACCCATTTATAATTTATTTATTTCTCTTTACAGGAAGGATGTATCTTAACAGTCATCGAGTGTTGGTGAATGTGGATGGAGAGTGCATTGTAGGGTGAGTATTTTATATTATTATTGATGGGGACGAATGACAGCACAGCGAGCATATATGATATATATATAGCATAGAGAAAACAACCCCCGTTCATGGACTGGACAATACATTCAAGCTCGTAACAATGGTAATAATGCATGACCCGTGCGATATGAGTTACCGCATCGAGATTTCCGGCTTCTTATCCCACGCGCTACCATTTTACCACGGGTGGTAAACTGACATCAGTGCGTGCGTGATATTTTACCTGTCTATGGCGTTGGAGCACAAACTTCATTCAAGGGGGAGAGGGAAATGCGTTTTATAAATGGGATGTCATTCATACCCGCTGGCTTCCCTTGATTCTGATTCATACACGCCGTCTCTTCGAATTACTCATCTAGACAATGTACGTTCGCGTTTATAAACAAAAAGGGCACACCTGATCTATCCGTCTTACATTTTACGTCTCACATTTTACTTCTCACATCGAGCAGGCGTCCTCATCTTCACTAACTCGACGTGACATTTATCGACGCCCCCATTGAACAGATTTTTAATTAGGCGCCACCGACAAAAGCAGGTTTGCATAATCCGCCTGTTTCTTTACTCCTCCGCTCTTTGGATTTCCATCTTTTCATAAACGTACTTTCAAGTGGGCGCAGGAATCTATAGGAGTGTTCCAATAATACGTACTATTTTCACGTCTTTTTCGTCGAAAACGTGATGATGAAATTCGAGGTTGTGCTATTGAAACCAATCCAAAGCGGGTTTTTACGGAATATTTTTAACTGGAATTATTTGTACTTATACAAACTTTATTCTTAAATCAGTGATTGATTTATGTTGGACTCTGCTCTCTCAATCCGTATTAGTTCCATTTTACTAATTATATAATAGTAGGTTTTTACTAATCCAAATGGTGCGAAGTAATTAGTTATAAATTAGTAAAAATTTACTAATTTCATTAGCGACAAGGACAAACTAAATGAATTAGTGACGTTACTCATTGAAATGTATATCTTAAAAATTTTTAGATCTCTTAAATTTTCGCAAAATCTAATAATAGTCACAACGTCCTAAGAATCTTTTGAAATCCCTTAAAATTCCTTGAGAAACTTTAAAATGACGTAAAGTTCTTAAAAATCCCTTAAAAATTTGTTAAATAAACTATAAAAGATTAATAATGTGACAAAATAACATAGTTATTTACACAAAAAGTTTAACATTACTGATGTTCGAAGACCAATTAATTGTGAACAATTAAATGATAATAGATGACTTTACTATTTCATTTAGTAGAAAGTGGAAAAATGTCTAATTCAATAGTCAAATGTAAGGCCGAATTCCGCGATTCCCGCTTTAGGAATTCCTTGAAATATTTTAATTTCTTTACAAATCTCTGCAAATCTTTTTAAATTCATTCAAATCACTAACATAAAATTTTTTATATCCATTAAAAACTTAAAAATTCTTGGAGATTCTATAAAATTTAATAAATTTGGTGAAATTATTTTACATCCCTTAAAATCTTGAAAAACATTAAAATCTTCTGAAATTCCTTAAAATATTTTAATAGACATTTTGAAACCTCTATAAATCGCTTGGAATTTTTAAAAATAATGCAAAATTCTTTGTAATATTTTTAAATTTCTGAAATCTTTTGGAATTTCTTGAATCTCCCTTGAAATATATTGATATAACGTGATATACATTACATATTAGTTGTTTGACAGAATAAACACATTTGTTAATTTCGATGGTAACGTGAATGTCTGGCATGCTTGTCTGCAATCCAATATTTTATATCTACTCGGAAACCCTTTTCTTGCAGCCTTCTAAATTTTCAGGGTATTTGCAATAGTTACAAATTTGAAGTATTTCTTGGTTCTACCTTGATTCGTGTTTTTCGTATATTTCGTTTAACCACTCATTTGTAACTTAGTCATTAACTTCAAAGTTGAATAAACATTATTTTTTAACATGAATGATCCATATTTAATATAGCACCTTTACCCGTGCAAACATTAGTAAACATTATAATAGTAAAAAAATTATATTTAGAGCGAATAAAAAAAAATGTTCTTACTACATTCAAGCAATTTGAAACACTTTTAATTTTATTTAACATAGATTATTAATTCGTGAATTTTTGTGAATCTATATGAGGTTCTAAGTTATTGCGTGCTATGGAAACCAATCCAAAACGTTTTTTTAGAAAATATAATCGTAATTTCGATCGATTAAAATTAACATAGTTTGAATGGAATATTTTCAAATTGAATTATTTGTATGTAACACTTTATTCTGAAATGGTTGACTGATTTATGTTAGACTCTTCTTTGTGGTTTTTTTTCCATCTCGAAATCACATGTTGGAATTTATAGAAAAAGGTTTTTCGCGAGGCAGAGATCATCTGGGATCTATAATAGGCCGAAGTGGCAGTACAGGAAGCTATAAACCTAAATGTGAGTGTCTATTGGATCCTATATTCTGTGTAGGTACACATTCACTGTAAATGTCGTACCACATATTTTATGCTTCATGTGTTCACAAACTTCTTCGCTTTGTTTCTTTTCTGAACGAAAATCAGACTTTCATTCCTTAACAATATTTTGCTGAAGATTCACTGGTGAAACTCATATTAATTTTATGAAATGGAAAACTAGGTATTTACGGAGATTCTGGTCTTACATAATCATAATTATGACTTTTAATTCATATCCAACGTATTTGGATAAAGGCCAGAACTGCTCTGTTCGTTAAAATACAACAGAACAGTGCTCGGTATTCGAAAAAGCAGCATTTTATCCATAGGACGTTTTAATTAGAGGCTTGCGCCCGATTATTTAAATATTGTATGACATTGTTAGTCCTGTCGTCAATTATGAGGCCCGCAGAATATAAATAATGAAGCTAAATGCGCATTCTGTCCAGGGACTGCAGATGCATGCGCACATATGTCAATTAAAAACTCCTCTTGAGTAATATGTAATTTATTAATATTCCGTTTATGCATACAAATATCAAGTATGTTAACATTTTGCAGAAGTTTATTTTTTGTACCAAAAAAACTCGAATATGGTCTCAAGAAGTGTCTATCACATTTAAGTTATTTCGTGATAGAAAATATTTTTTACAACAAACATAAAAAATAACGTTAGATGAATCAATGATTTCACAAGCATGCATCCTTCTTATGAATTGTTCGAAATTGTTATCCGTGCGTAATTGACAGGGCGTTACGTGCCGTGACGAAAGAGTCTATTGTGTTGCAAAAACAGTAAAGAACAAATAAAAGAATGAACCTGCAAAACCATCTGTAAATTTATATGACATTCAGAAAAAAAACAAGATGATTTCTAGGAAAATCAGCTTTTTCCCGTAATTATGGAGAGTCGGTCCGGATGCACATAAATTTGCACGCGAAACTCGATACTATTCAAATCTTATCACGATCGATTGAAAACCGCATATATTGAGAACCTGTCGCTTCTCTCGCACATTACCAACCAAAGAACACAGTGGTTTTATATATACAAGCGAGAACCCGGCGATAAATAAAAGCAGGTCTCCTCGTATATAGTTTGGCACGAAGATTAACAGAAATGGGAGATGCTGATTTCGATGCTGATGAAGCAGAAAAAACGTCAAGAGTAGTAAAAGAAGTGACATAAACTCAGAAGGAGAAATATAGGGTATATGGTTTATATCGTGAACAGTAAGGCGGAGTTTAAATTAAAGAGAATATAGAAACACATATTTCTGAATACCTCGTAACATTTTTAATATTTTATTACTATGTTTTTATTTTATTCACTGCAGTGTTCCGAATTATTTGAATAACTTCTTAGTAAGTTATTCCAAATTACACACACTGTAAACAATTTTTTCGCCTTTGGGAATATTACTTATATTAAATGGATCAATTTATCATACTATTTCAAATTGCAATTAGTGCTGAGAAAATTTTTGCAAAAGTTTCGTTGCAATTTGCATTGCTAAAGTTACAATTTAAAATAGTAAAACTGATTAAACTTCAGGAAAAATGTACCCAAAGCGTATGTTGACTATTTTAAATGGTAAATTCAGCCATTTTATTTTAATTCTTAGGGAAAATTCAATAATAATTTATGGAATTGCTCAAGAGTTCGGAATATTCAAAAGTAATTAAAGAATTATACAAAATTATTAATTAATCGACCTTCCGGTGATCTTTGGAGATTTTTCGGCCTCTCTCTTGTCCTAATTCTGAATTAATTTCCAGTAACGTAATAAAAGAATAGCAATAATTAAGTCAACTAATTAATGATTTTATATAAAGAATGTTTCATTTCAAAAATGTACATAATTTGAAACTCAAATAATTGAAATTGCATCAGTTTAGAATTTAAATCGTCAAATAGTAATATCCTTTTTGCCATATAGTGACATATGCTAGTTTTCTCTCTTCGTATTTAAAATGCAAGTATTGTCGAGCGGGCATATTTTAAAGTTGTTTCCTCTTTTTATTGAAACCAACGGCGTCAATTTATACGCTTCCAGTTGGCACACCTCACACCTCACGCAAGCTAATGATAAGTTTCGTATACGTTGAAAGCTTCGAGGTCGAACTTGTACTCGTTGGACCTTTTCTTGTAAAACTCCAGCCATTACTAAAGGGAAAAACTACTCGAACTGTTTGAATCGTTTGTACTTTGTATGGAAAAGTACGTGTTGCAGTTGTGTACTCGGAGAAAAATGGATAGTAGATTCTATACTAATCTTTTGTACGGTCTAAACTGATTATTAAATCCTACTGTTGGCTTCGTAGAATTTACTAAACTGACTTAGTCGTTCAAAAGTTTAGTAGAATCTACTATCCATTTTTTTCCGTATATGGTTATATGAACTGCAAATTTCGAATTTAAGAGCCCTACGTTTTTGTGAATGTGAACGCAGTTTCATACCTGTAAGAAAATCGAACCGTTCTCAACTTTATCTCGTTAAAAACCAACACTGATGACTGAACCTATACCTTCAATTACTTTCCACGTTTTTACGCCAATTAGGAGTGCTCTTTGCGTTCGCGCTAATGTTGAACCCTTTGCTGACTGTATGTTTTTTATTTATGCGCTCTAATAATTTTGTGCAAAAGGCATTCTTGTTAAAAGTCTTTAATTGCTTGGTCCATTATTTCTATGTGGCTCTTTACTTAAAGAGAAGTTTTGTGTGCAAGAAAAGAGAATTCAGGGCAGCTACTGAAGCTTTATTAAAACGTAGAAAGTTTCGCTTGTCGTTTAATTCGCGTTTGAAGATTTTGAAAAAGGTTTGCTTACATTGTTGATAGGCAAACTCAGAATCAACATAATATATAACTGACAATGGAGTCTCCAGTTCAACAAAATACGTCATTCCAAGCTTTAGTTGTTTTTTATTTTCCATTTATCTTTCGAAATCAACGGAATTTTATTTCTGGTACGGTGAAGCGCACCAATTTATATTTGGCTATTGAAAAGCTAATTTTCCGCCTTTTTCGTGCAACCAGTTTCGAAATAGGTTACTCTGCAACGACAAAGTCGTATCCCTGGAATCGTAAAAGAGTTCGAGATGTGGATAAACGTGATCACCGTCGTGGATTACTCAGGATTTCCTTCTGCGAGACGTCAAATAACTTTTGCAGTCGCATTACTCTACGCGTACAATTTACTGTACCTATTTTATTGGAACAAGCGCTCATCCTCGTGATGGAATCCCGCGCACGAGTCGATTTTTTCTGTAACCCGGGTTTATTGGAACAGCCGATCATCTCTTTGTGATGCCCTACTATTGTAAGCATTGGTCCACGTAAACGAAATTGCCAAGGGGTGCAATCGAAAAGTTCGAATACAAAGCGATATTATTTGGGCGTGACTTCAACCGATTCGTCATGGCATTACCCGTTTTGGTCCTACAGTAGGGTTATAAAGTCCTGAAATATCATGAAATTCGTTAAGGGTATATGCAGTCAGTTGTGACGACAATACCAACCGAATAAATAATTATATTCTCCGGGATTGTTTGTACATTAATTAACATATCTCAATGAAGTTTTGGGAAATAATACAGAATTTAGAGACTTCAGTGTTTTGGAAAGGCTATTATAATACGATTAAAAGTGTATTATTAGTAAATACAATTTTCTACTGAATCATAAACTGTAGAAAATTTCTTCAAATTAGTTGAAATTTTGTGGATTGTATTATTTTTAAATCAGATAGATTTGAAATTAAAGTATAGTAATTATTTATTATTTAAATTTGGAAAGTAAAACAGGTATTCTTCAACTGAATTAATTTTCTTTGCGAGAAATTCTAAATGCAGACGTACTAAGAGCATGATGTAATTCTATTTAGTACTTGACATTAGACTTCTGATTATGATAACTGAACAACACGTGCACCTCTAAGTTGCAGCTTAATAGACATATTTATGAGAACATAAAACGCAACATTATCATCGGAGCAAAGTTACTTATACGCCTGCTAGCTGTGAGTAGGAGGTTGCACTAGTTATACGAAGAAGTTCCGCAATATTTTATTAGGACATGCATTAGGTATTCTTGTATGGACACAAGGGATTAATCCGTCCTGAGCACGAGATCAAAAGCGAGGTCGGACAGGCTGACGTCAAATAAATTGAACGATCACCGTGAAATATGCGAGAAAACTATTTTGAGTGGATGTAAATGTTTCCTATTAATAGGGGATTGCATGCTCTCGCTTTTGTCGGTAAAATGAAAAATATTCATTAAGAACTCTCCGCCCTTAGAGATACTCATCACTGATTTTTAAAACAGCTCGTTCTGCTTTACCAGCTGTTAGAAGACTTCTCGAAATTGCTCTAATTAGAGCTTATTAAATTAAACGAGGTATTCGGTTTTGCTTCGTTCGAGGAAAACATTTTCTCGTCCCTGTAATAGGGAATTAGAGGTGTAAAAGAGAAAACTTATTTTCGATGTTACTAACTTGCTGATTAGACGCTTTTCTTCTTAATTGAATAAAGAAACAGTTTGCTCTGACGATTAAAGTTCGCTCGAGTACTTTATTTTTTAAGGGAAACACTGAAGTCTTTTTTGTTTTAAATGTTCTTTTAATTTTTCCGAACATTTTAAAGGAATTTCTCGAAATCGTGTGGAATTTTCGTAAATCTTTTAGTCATTTGTTGGTAACAGTATGGAATATCCTTTAAATCTTTTTGAATTAAAAAATGGAATTTTCAATTGTATTTAAAGAAAATCCATTTTTAAAATAATACTTCTCCTAAAAATTATTTTTTAAAAAATAATGATTAATAAGTTTTGTTTTCAGAAAATAACTAATTTGTATAAATGCTGATAAGTAAATAAAATTTGTTCTAAAATATGAAGAAACATTCAAACCAGTGAAAAAGTGACTGATGTGTTAAAAATTGGTTTGCTTCAAACACGCCCGAATGCTAAGGGGATAATTCCGGAAACATTCCTTTAAACATTTTTTTTGTTCAAATCCCGCGAAATCCCTTGGAATCTTTGAAATTTTTACAAATATATCCTTTTAAATTCTTTGATATCTTTTTCATCTTCTTGAAATTTTGAAAATACGTTAGAAACTTTAAAACTCTTGAAGATTCTATAAGGTTCTAAAAATATGGTGACATTATTTGAAATTCCTTGAAATCTTTTACATCCCTTGGAACCTCATCGCTTGAAATTTTTAAAAATCGTGCAAAATTCTTTGTAATATTTTGAAATTTCTAAAATCTTTTGGAATATCTTGAATTTCACCAGAATCTTTCAAAATACACTAAAGTCTTTAAAATTTCTTTAAAAACTTTTGAAATCATTGGAAATCGTATAAAATTTTAAAAATTATTGTAAACCAAAAATTGTCTTGCTTCATTCAAGTAATTTGAAGCACTTTTAATTTTATCTCATTTAGATTACTATACGAATGACCACTCCAGGATCTATTAAAGTATCAGAAAAAGTCTCTTCTCGTGGCTACTATAAAAAATCTTTTGTAAGAGAATAATTTATGGTTGATCGGGAATGCATGTCGAGGGCGACAAGCCGGAAGCTGCGGACATGGAAAATCAATAGCCTGCACCAGTGGGGATAAATAATTCCTTGGCAGGCACGTTTTGCGCTTGAAACCGACACCATGCCTGACGTGGTGGCACTGACGAACCACAAAACTCGCGCCGCAGGATAAAAGGGTCCACGGTTCGATGGGTCCTGCGAAAAGTAGTGTAACGTGTTCGAGTGGTCCTCGAATGTCCTCGAATGTCCTCGAACGACAACGACAGCCTCTAAGCGGGAGTCCAAGTAGTTTTAGAAGAATGACCCTCATCTTCTTTCGGAAGCATTTGGGGTTCAGATTTTTGGCCCTTATTTTGGCCCTCATTTTGGCCATTTCGGTAGTTTTAACATATGCAAGCAGCAGTGGAAAATATTGATTGGTGTCCAACTTTCAAGGTCACGCAGACCCTTGTTGTACATACCCCGGGGTACTTTGCAGGGCTCCATTGGGTCTTGCCACGTTGATGGGAATTGCAACCAAAAGGCCACAACCCCTCGCCATTACGTGTTTTTACAATGAATTCCTATTTACCAATCTGTCAATATAGTATTTATGCTAAACCGATATTGGGTTACCGAGCGAGTCATTGAAAGTTTTCTATCGTCCCTGCGAATCCTGAGTCAGCTCTCTTTCGAATTATACGTATTCCCAAACCGATTCCTTTCGGTTATTGAACGGGGTTTTATGAGGTGCTTGGCGATTTGTGCAGACGACCTGATATACCCAAACCAAAGTGATTTTATCCCGGAGGAACTTGCTCTTGTAGAATCGGACGAACACCTGCTGAAGTGCCATTTTGCCAACGCAAGCCTGTTCTTGAGTTCTTCAGTTAATAAAAAAATTCCAGGGTTAGAGTCAGAGAAAACGAGAAAGTTTTAAATCTCCTAAAAGACACTTGCTCTTTCTAAAGTACCTTCAAAGATTTAAATTGCCATTTTAAATACGAATGTGTCCTTTTAATACCTTCTTCTTGTACAAACTCTTTTTCTTTATCAACTGAAGTATTCTTTTTCATGAATTTTTTAATACAGCATAATACATTTAGAACTATATAATTAATTCAAAAGGGAATGGATGATTCATGTTCAAGTTAAAGCTTTATAATCCTTCTGAAGATAATCTGGTATTTGTTTTATACATTAGAAATTCTTGCTTGATCACTGGCACCATTTCGAATGACACTCTGACATATCAAGTAGATGAAGAGTATAAGTCTAAAGCCTTTGTAACCATGTGCCTAATGGGAGTTCTAAGTCCGGGTCTTTCTAATTCCACTGTCAGGCTACTGTTCATTTTTCTTCTGCCCCTACGGGATATAAATTGCCTCAATAAACATTCCAACAAATATGAGATGCTCAGGACAATTCTATCTCCGTCACTCACATTTCCATCTCATACAACTGCGATGTTGATCAAAGGTATAAGGAATTCCGACTCGATTCATATCGCCACCCCAAAACGCATTTCCAGCAGCGCGCGGGTCCCCATTAAATCAGGACTTTCACAACAGACACCGTAAAGTTACGCGTGAAATGTGACGGTACAGCATTAACAAATGAATCAAGAAGGGTGGAAAAACGACGGGAGCAAACGATACTAAAATCTGCACGTGCGCGTTAAACGATTTCTTAGTTTTGATTCACTCAAGGATAAACGTATCGAAGGGAATTGAAGAATATATTTTTTTAAGGCTTGTAATTATAAGCCATTGTTATGAAATTTTAAGGGTCTGTAAAAAGCATTTCATGTAAGAAAACATCACTTGATATTTTACATTTTATTGAAACATCTGTAATAGTAATATCGTAATATATATTCATTTAATGCTGCATTATAATTGTGTTGCTTTCGGGAATTGGAAGAACTTTTAAAGATGTCTCATCAATAATTGAAAATATTGTTTGTATAAGAAATATTTCCTACATAAGTGTCTTTTTAACTTGTAGGGCAGTATATATTAATGTTATAGTGGAAGTTGATTATATTCCTTCAGCTTTCTGATCAGCTTTGAGGGAATCTCGATTGCTTTAGATTTGAAAATGTATATCGAATCCGGGAAAGGAATCGAAGAAGAACCGAATGCAGCTGCGTTTCATTGAGGTGGATCACGTGCTGAGATGAATAAAATATTCGCAACGGTCTTGTTTAAGATCATGTAATGCAATCTGAGTGTAAATTGCTGGTGTGTGCCGCGAAATGCGAATGCTTGCTTTGCGGTACAGGCCACGTATGTAGAGCAAGTGGCAGCATTCCAAATTTCACAGCTTCTGGGATAAACATTTCCTCCAGGGCGACCACACCCTCTTCTATACGAGTAGTTATGGATGCTTGGCAAGTTCGGACCCTCTTAAAGCTTCAGCAGGACAATATCTATTCTGTCTTGCATATTATTACAGTGCTGCGGCACACAACGGCCGCTCGACAAGTTCATTTGAAAGTAATTTCGACGAGATGAGTTCTGAACTTTGTTGTAAAAACTTGAGTAATCCACCGTTTTCACTCGACAACGAAAGCAAGGAGTTTACTCCCTTTCTCAGGATATAGTCCAACGGAAGGTAAAACTATAATTCTTGAGCAAAACTTGCTCGTTTTGTACTTTCGCGTTTCATTAGCATCTGCAAGAAGTAGAGAAAGATGTTCGGAGATATGAAAAAAAAGTCGCAGATTCTTCTTTTGGCAACTCTTTATGAGTCCTGATGAAGGTTTCAAGGGTTTCACTTGTCATAGAAAAAGTGATGAAAGTTCTTTGGATAAAAATAAATGAAAAGACGTTTCAAGCAATAATAGTAGAGTACGTGCTAACATAAATTAATTCCAGTCTTCAGGGCTGTAAGCTATGACATGCTTTTTGCATCGAAATTCAAGAGTATATTTTTCAACATCCCTAATATGACAACTCCATGGAAGGAGATCGACATTTTTAGAGACTGGATCATGGGATTACGTTCTGATGTGAAATGTATCCCTATTTTCTATTTTTTTCGAACTTCATGCTGCCATCCACAGATCCTCTCTGCGATAATATTTTCTTTCAGTGACATCGTTGATATGAAATCTCTGAAAAAATGGGAAAAACCAAGACCCTGCGATGATCCCTATATATGCGAGGGCTTTTCTTTTGGAGAATTTCCAAACAATTCACATTCTTATCAGATCCAATGACCGTCAGAATCGACACGGGGTTCCTAATAGAATTATATAGTAGCGATCAAGGTCGTATATGGACTGCAAAATTAGAAGATTACAGTTCGGGATCATGTCATGATAAAAGTTTTGGAAATTTAAAAAATATAAAAATAAAAGGATGTAAGTACATCAGTACATGGATGTTTAAATGGAATATTTTCGATGTTTAACACAAGCAAGAACCACCCATAAATTACGTAACATTTTTACCCCTATTTGCCTCCTCTCGCTTTATCTTTCATTCCACTTCGCTTCCACCTACCCTTAACGCAACTGTAAAATCGCTAGAAATATTTGAAAAAGCTTTGCAATCTTATAAAATTTGATTTAATTTCGTTTCATTTATTTCCTAAAGTAACCTAGAAATAACCCGTTAAAATTCTCTACAATTCTTGGAAATCTTTGAAATCCATAAATATCTCTTACATGGAGAAAAATGAATGGAAATTATTTGAAAACCATTAAACATTTTTTTTTAATTAATAAAAATCTTCGAAATTCGTATGGAATTAAATTATTTCGTTTAATTAATTCCCTAAAGCTGCCTATAAATTCGTTCATATCCCTCAAAATTCCTTGAAATATTTTTAATTCTCTGAATCCATTGAAATCTTTGAAATCGCATATTATACCAGTGAATTATGTGAATAACGAGATAATTAGGCTGAATATATCTGTAATTCAATTTTTTTAACCATCTGTTACGTAATAATTATATGAATGGTCCTTAAAAGTTGCTTTTGCCTACGCGCATTATCCAAATTTTGTATGTTCCGGAAGTAGCGTATTAACTGGATTTAATTCGTACACCGAATCAGCATAAAAAAGTAAAGTTTTAATGAAAATCGTCGCTCTCAGCGGAGCGCACATATTCTCGCATCATTTACCTAAAATCGGAGGGTGAAAGGCATATATAAAAACGCATTCGTTGACGTGGCGAATGAAGGGGCAACAGTCGCTTGTAGAACGAATAAAATCGCTATGGTGTGAGTATTTGGTGTACACTGCATGTGCATTGAGCTCGGTGGCTCCTCGGTCACACGACGAGAAAGCGTAATTACTACGTGAGGCTGCAGTAACTCAGAGTAGGAATGAACACGTTCGTTCCTCCCCATCGTGCCCTACTGTCCTCTCGCTTCTTCTTTCTCCGCACCTCTCACGATTTTCTCATCATCAGTACCGTATCACGAAAGGGTGAAGTGTGATTAAATGTTTTTATAAGGAACCCCTCGAAGGGTGCAAAGACCTCAAGTTCTCATCATGAATCGCTTCTTCTCACGGGATATTGCTTTCCAAATCGATAAAACAAATTTTCTGCATGCATTCGAATTTATATTGGCGATTCTTAAGGACCTGTCGATTTGTTGTCCTTGGCTGATTTTCATGGGAATTCGAGCTGATCAATGTGAATTATTAAACAGAAGACACATTATAATTATGTATCTTATACCACTGAATCGTATACATTAACTTTTTTGTTTCTTTAGAAAACTAAAAGAAACATCGAGAAATCTTGTTAATAATAAAAATTCTATTTCTCGTGAACAATTCGCAAGGGACGAAATGCATCTGCTCTAAAAGCAGTAGAAGTTTGTACAGTCGCATTGAGGCAAAACGAAGTTTTCATGTTCTTGAGAACAGCTTGACTTCTCAAATCCAATTCCATAAGGAAAACATTTGCAATGTATTCGAAACCACATGATTTTCAATCAGGGAAAAATATCAAACATTATTCGCATCATTTTAAAATTAAATTGTAGTCTTGGGAAAGGTATCTAAATAAGTATCTTCAAGATTGACAAATGTGACGTTATTTTGATATTAATGTAGGATTACATGATAGATCGGTCTCTTGTATGAATTTTACTTCTGCTGCATAGAAAACAGCATTTTTCAGGATCATCTTGAATTATTAACGTTTTTTTCTATGTGACATAATGATTGAACGTTTTCTAAAAAGACTTTGAGAAATAGTATTGCCATATGGCAAGAAATATAAACTTATATTTTCGAAGATTTGATCGTTTTATAATGTGATACCGAACCTCCCACTTTTCACTTTGGTTTCAGCTCATTGTTTCTTCTATCTCATTTAGAATGTTTCTTCGATCTCGATGCATCTAAGGGATTGTGAAAAAGAAAGAGAATCCCTCCCATTCCGCAGCTTCATTTTCCCTCCTTCTGTTCGTCTCTCTTGCCCGCCTCCGAACACCTTTCAACCCCTAGCACTGACCCCACCGGACCATTAGAGCGGTACATTTTTTAAGCCACCGAAGGGTGGTACGAGGGAACAGCACCATTTCTACGAGTCCGAAGAAATAACTCTCGCCAATGACTCTCGGCAACGCCTGCAGAAATTCGCTTTTCAGCCCCTCCTGCTTTTGCTCGATTTCAAATGAGGAAAAAGCGGGTCAGGTGGGGTCGTTCCCCATTATATGTGTTACAAAATTCTTTGAGTTCAAAAGACTTCTTTGATAATTAGATTGTTTAATTAAATAACGACCTTGTGTCTTATTATATCATTCGCCAGTGTTAGAGAAGCTGGAGGCACTTTTTTACATATATTTACGGGAGAGGAGAAAGTCATAATTATTCCTTTTGAGTCACATTTTTTATGGAGCGAAGCATATCGTTATTAAAATTGCGAGAGTGGATAGTGGATATTGCACATATTGCATGGAAATTGGAATTTATATTTGAGAAAATTCAGTAAAAATTATTACTAGGATATGGTCGCAAAAACTATTTAGCTTTAAAGTTATGAAAGACGTTGAATATTATAATATGAGTAAAACCAGATGATAAGAAGCGAATAATGGCCGTTGATCTGCGGCCTACCGAGTTTGCATTGATTATCATAAATTAGTCTTCGTTGGTAATTTTTCGACATGTTCATGACACTGAAGCCTAGTGATGAATTGACCATAAAATCAGTATTTACAGCCATACCGTACTTTCGCTTTTACGGTTTGACCACCGAATTATGAAACTCCAGTAGAATATCGTGAGAAATGGGTAATAACAAGTCTCTAACCTTTGCTTTTGGTTTAACTCAAACTTCTGAATTACTTATTAGTCAACTGAAGAGCCATGAATGTCAACCAATAATCGTTTTGTATTCTTGTGGGAGTTCCTTTGCTGGTACAGATTAGCAAAAGGATTCGGGATTTAGGATTTGCCTGTCATAAAGTTTATTCCGAGCTATTTGAGAAATTCATTTTCTGGAAAGTGGAGAAAATGTATAGTGCCTTTGTTTTATTATACAATTTGATGCGTACTTCAAAATATTGAGCGATACGATTTTTTAACTAACTGTCTTGTGTAATATTATTTTAAAGGTCGATCTGACATATGGTAGAATTCTGTTCCGCGCACTTTAGTTTCAAATGTCATCCCCTTAGCCCTTTGCCGTATTTATGACAATGGGGCTGGCAGGACTTTATATCTATATTGTACGATTTCAATCGAGTGAAATCATTGCTCCCTTCAAACGGACGTGTTGGGTCTGCACTCGGAGGCTCCATATATTTTTATGTGTTGTAATAGTCGCAATCTGGAACGCAAGACTTATAACTATATATAAATACCTACCATTGGTGGATTACACGCTTCCCAAAAGGGGATTTTTCGTTAGAGTCGCTATTTTATAGAAATAAATCAAATTTACTGCGATTGAGAAAAACAAGAGCACTGATTTCTTTTTTTTTCGCTAGTTTATCGCTTCTATATAGAATCGCTCTTTTGAAAAATAAAAAAAATCAGAAAATATATCATTTCTTGACTTTTGAGCTGAATATGCAGCTTATTTAATTAAAAAAATGTTGAAATCGAGCTTATTCATATTGGTTTATTTATATTGGTATACCTACAATTTGTTTGAAGTGCCATTCTCGACAATATCGTTTTTTATGTTACATTTTTATTTGAATTTCCAAATGCGTATATTTTCCGAATAATTTAAAACATATTTTTGCAATATTTCATACTTTTATCTATCTATGTTTATGAATACTCCAGGGTCCAGGGGAAATAGAATTTATTCTAAAGCTTTTCATAAAAATGTCTGGCAACTGAAGTTCTGAGGAAATATTGGAAATTATATTATTTAACATATATAAATAAGTACAAGTACTCATAAATCAGAACTTCTTTTGATTTAGTTTTTCGCGTTATAGCAGTGACTCATAAAATTCTCTGTTTCTATCTTTAGAGCTTAACACCGGAAGGTGCATAAAAAGTACCATAAATCGACAAAAAATAAACACTTAAATCCAGACGATCCCTTGACGAACAACCAACGCTCTTGATTAGCTATCAAGATCAAATATTTTATCATTTATTTTCAACCCGGTCAGGCTTTTAGATCAACGGTTCTCACCATCAGACTATCATACTTCTAACACTGACAAATGAAATTAAGTAGTTCCTAAGTGTCCAAAATGACTTCGCTCAATGGGCATGGTAACCCTTGCTAACATAAACTAAGCAAAAGCATCCGGTCGAAATATACATCCCACACATTTGTAGAAAGAGCAAACCACTTGTATCCTTTGCTTTTTTGCAATGTTATAACGGCTTCAAAGACGAATATGTTTCCTTCTTAGACATGCAAAAAGCTCAGGTCAAATTATAGAATCGGCAATTTTATACGGTTTAGCTTTTCCTTGGGGATTTTCAGAGAGAGCGAAATGCGGTGCATTAAGGTTGCGAATGCAATCTGTGCGATTGGAAACAGAGCACGTTCGATGGTACACGTTTACCCTGCACGCCGATGCGTTCTGCCTTAATCAATCAGTCGACGATGCAATAAAAGACCCTCGGAGAATCTAATCTAAGTCGTTTGCCAAAGTGCTTCTGGAGTTTCCCGAGGCAATAATAATAAAGTATTTCTGTATTTTGGTTGCCTCTGCGAGTTCATCAGACAATAGAATTATTATACCAGCTACCTTCATTGATATTTGCAAATGCAAGGAATCGTAAGAGAAATCAAATTTATCTTATATGTCTTTATTATCTTAAATCTTTTATAAAATTCTAGAATAAAATGGAAAATCGAAATCATTTCAAAATAGGCATATTGCTGTATGATATAATCTTGCAAGTTGCAGAATCGTTTTAAGAATCTCCAGGGTGTTCTAGTACAAAAAATACAAATTTATATTTTTGAACTTCAAAAAATTCGAATAACAAAAATGTGAAAAGTGCATAATTTTCGAGTTTAGCAATTAAAGATTAACTAGAAAAAATTGTTTGAATTCTGTAGAACCTTCCATTTTTTTTTTGTTTGGAATTCAAAAATATAAGTTTACTCATTATGGAAATTTAACAATCCACTCCTTTCAATCTTCATGCATAAATTCTTAAATCTCCTTTGTTATTCCTATTTTGTGAATATTAATCTAGAATAAAAGTACATTCTTCAGTCTCCGATTCTTGTTTACTGGAAACTGGAAAGAACCTAGAAGATAAAAATTCTCCGATCGATCTGCATTCCTTTTAGTACCTCTTTTTCTCCTTTTTTTATGTGCTTTATATATGCATCCCTATAAGTATATATGGAGCAACCTTTTTCAGCGACCTTCTCTCTCGCTTTTTGTGCACCATAGTATCCGAGAATTCTTTACTTGTACTCCACTTTCTCTCTTTCTCATTTTTCTCTTCATCCCTGTGGAGGTGCTCCACGTCGTCAAGTATCACGAGTATTACCAGATTCCGGACCGCGTTTCTTCTCGCCTTCCTTTTTCGAAGCTCTCTCACGCTCCTCTTCCCTGTTTCACCTACGTGCATCGCTTGTCGGACGTTTCTGTACTTTTTTGACTGACGGGAAAAAGCGAAGCGCTTTATACTGGCACGTGCCTACCCCGCGATCTCGATCGGGTTTCCTTGTGCAGAAGCAAGCGCAGACAGAAATTCCTTTGACGACGCAGCTTTACCTTCACTGACATCCTGGTAACGCAAGGGAGCATCTCCATATCCCTTTGCTTGAGCTGTACGTGGTGTTTCAGTCAAGAAAATGGTTTTAGCCTCCAGGAGTGGCAATTCCAAGGAGGAAGATCCTTTATGCTCTCAAAGAGAATGCTATATTAACTCATCCACGAATTTAATGTCAAAATAACAAATTATGTAGCAAAGCTATTGTTTTAACGTCCCTTACGTTATATTCGAAATTTTAATACCTGAGAGCGAAGTAGACTGCAATAGTACATTATGCATCAAGTTGAAAAAGTCCCTCCCTCGTGGCCCGCATGTACGATATTTTCTTAAGCACATATAGACATGAAGAATGTCCATATTTAATTTATAGCACTATTTTACTAATCTATTCTTTTAATTTGAGACATTATTTCAAAGTTGATACACTACAATTTCAAATGTTTGACAATTCGAAAGCTTACGGATTTATTTTTGAATTTATGTTCTGCATTAAAGCACACTTAAAATAGATTCATATTTTCGTAGGCAGTGCGAAGTATACATTATATATGTGTTATATAGGTCATTATTGTCAGATATAACTGAAGTTTTTGAATAGAAATAAATTGCACTTTTTAAATGAAAATTGTAATTGATTAGTATTATAGAACAATATTTGTTAAACATGCGTAATATTATTTAATGATAAAATCAATTAAAAGCGTTTATATAATTAAATTCGTATTATATCAAATCAAACTGATCGTAATTGAAAAATTAGTGAAATTTTTAGTGGAGAAAATTTCATGGAAATTCCTCACATTAAATTTCTGGAAAATGTATTTCTATATGGAATTATTTGTAAATTACCTAAAGTTCTTGTAAAACTACTTTTTATTATGAACATTTGAAATCAAGATTTCTAGCTATTAGGAGAAAAAAATTTGAGTATTCACAAATAAGAGCCATTCTATTTTTAAACAATAATGATTACGTTTTAATTATTTAACCAGGTTGATTCAACTAATTAGTACAGTTCAAGGTTCTACCTTAAAGAAAAATGGATTATTTTACAAAATTATTAAAGTATACTTCACTATACTTCATGAACAAAATTGTAACATTTTATTGAATAATTCCTATTAAAAAATGTTTTTGTCCTAATTTTTAAAAAGAATTCTCTACATATGGAGAGAAAAAAATGTGAATGGAACAAAAACGACAATTTCGCGCTTATGAGAGGTCGACGTTTAAAATCCGTCACATACGGTAAATTTATATGCGACCCTTTGGCCGATTTGCCTGATCGGCTTTCGATGGACTTATTTTCGTCGTGTGAAGAGTATTCAGTCTCTGGGGAAAAGAGACGGGATTTCGTAATAAAAATATCGATGGTTAAATTTTTTCTACCATCAGAAGGGACTGAATTATGACCTGTTCTTTTTGTTGCCATTCAAAGGCTTTTTTCTTTTTTGCTACTCTTGATAAAAACGAAAATGATTTTTAAAATGTTGAAAAATTCTTATCAATAGAGCATTTTTAGATTTTATCTTATTATTGCATACAATCTTTTGATTCTTAACCCGTTTTTTTTTTCAATTTTGAATACTTTATATAAAATTTATGAATGTTCTCAATATCTCAATTATACTATTATAGAATTCTTTGTCTCGTGCTCTAGATTCACGTCTATGTCTTGATCCTATTTACAAAGTAAGTCTCGAGATATTTTTTTTCTAGTGATTTGCAAAATTAATATAAAACGAATTAATATAAATTTCAATGTTCCAAAACCAGGATAGAAATTGCCCCAATTGACGCCCAGTAGGGTTGCATTATTTACAAAATGAGGCTTGCCAGCAGGCACCGCCGCATTTTAGGCACTATAAAGGGGGACTAATCAGGTCATAATAACTATAGACTCGTAAAAATTTATTCTCCAATTTCTAAATAGCAAACAATATTTAAAAAAATATTATTTATCTACATTATATACTGAAAAATAATAAATACTATATGACTATGTCTGCTCTCCTAGGACCTGCTTAGACTGTGAGGAACTAATTAGGCGCCAAATAGATGTTCTAGCTATAGCCGTAATAGGTACCAAATTACATAACTGCGTAGCCCGAATTTTGAATACACATATTCTTTGGATTAGAATTTTTTTTAAACCAAACTCATACTTCTTTTATACGAAGTTTCTAAAAGCTTTCCGAGAGCGCAACTAACCCTTCAGCTGTACACATCCCACTAACCTATTTTTTAGCAGGTCTCATTATATTTTACCCGTTTTTGCGTTTTTACTCATTTACTGTAAAGTAAATGTGAAAAATGTGCGCAACAACGGGTTAAGAAAATCGAAAGATCTCAGAGAGGAATATACCTTGTTCTGAAGGCCTTTCGACGTGTGTGTGGGTTTAAAATCCGCGTTCGGAAAGGGTCGAGTGTCGTGGTGGCAAGAAGGGCAAAAGAACTCAGGGGGTTCAGAATAGGACGAGGGTTCGAGTTTTAGAGGGTCGGGGCGCCATAGAATGAGTGGGAGAGATCATGGAGAAGGGGAGTCCCGCAGAAACCAGTCGAATCCCGGCATCAAGTCGCGTCGGGTGTTCAGTTCAGTCTTCAGGCAAGAGCCGTGCCGCGCGGTTAGCCTTCTGGTATCGGTATTACATACCTTTTACGTAGGCGGTCGGTTATTCAGATTTTACGCTCTGAAAGCTCGATATCTTTTTCCCCTTCGGTGAAAATTGTCTAAGGTTAATGTCTTTCTTTCAATATGTGATTAATGCTTCAAAAAATTGGAGAACATTACTTGTGAAAATTCACCCCTTCTAACAGACACTTAGGACTGACATTGAGGATACTTCGCGTTTAAGACATACGGGATTCTTGTCATCCCTATTTTGCAAGTGGATGTTACTGGAATTTACTTCAGGAGGGAAAATAGTCCTGCCAATTTTGTCTTTTAATGTGTTTTGAGGTACAATTGGTCGTTGAGGAGGAATCCTCAGGGTGAAGTTTAGACAGGAAAAGTTGAGGAAGGAGTTTCCCAATCCTTGAGGACATATATGAGACGCAGAGGAATTTTGATTGGACTTTTGTCCGACACGGAAAAACAAGGTGCAAAGTGAAGTGAGTGACAGAGTGAGTGCTTGACACGACTGTGTTAGGTTTGATCCCAGAAGAAACATTGGAACAACGGCAAAAGGCGAGGAGCCGTTAAGCCTGGATCACATTAAAACTGCCGGCAACTTGAAAGCGTCGCGTCGCAAGTGGTAAGTTTTTTTCCCTTTAGTGCCAAGAAAACCATTCCGAGATAAAATTTTTCAAACTGAGAAAAAAGGAGTTAGTCTCGCAAAACTGCATCCTGTTTTGAATTCCAGAGAGTTGTTGAATAATTTCACTGCACAAGTGGTGTATGACAAATATTTTGAACACACTTCGGGATAATGAATACCAATGTCAATTAAGTCTGAGATTTTCGGCAATGATTATTATCATCGATACATGGTGTTGGCTGATCGGGATTGTTGTTGATGACATTTTTCCCTAGGCCAACGTGTCATGTGTATTAAATGTTTTGAAGAAAAATTTGATGACATTGTCATAAAAATCGTCATAATAAAGAAAAGTTAGCAACGTTTATTGAAAATCTCTCGGATGATAAACTAATGGAGTCATTTTTGAAGACTTGGTAGAAACGATGTTCGTTTTGTCATGTTTAAAAACATTCGTGTGATGACAATCTTCATTATGTACCGAATCTTTGAAGTTATTTAGAAACGTTGTTGTGACATTGTACTTTGTATCTCTCGAAACCTGAAACTGAATAAATTACATAGATGAACATACGCTGGCATTGAATAGGAATGCCATATGTCCTGTGTGGGTGGAAAGATCTTAGAAATTTTAAATTAACCCACTGGGAAAGATGTTCGGTTTTGGTTTTATACCTTTAGAGGGAATTCGACAGTTGATGTAGCCTCGGGATTGAAATGTCAGAACGCGGTGATGCATCGGCTAGATTCCTAGAGATGAAATATTTCGAGTAGGGCTGCTACAAAGAAAAATAAAGTAGTTTCTCATCTGCTCTTTTGCAAACGTATAGATCCAAAATGAAATAAAATTCAGGGGAATTCAATGTTGTGAGACGCCCTTCGCTTTGACAATCTTCCCAGTAAATTTAGTACAAAATTATTTAAAAGACTATAGTCTATAATTTCGGAACGACTGACATGCCATGGCAGCTAATCTGTAAAAAAATACACTGTCATACTACAGTTGCAGGGCAATCAAATCGCCATTTGCACGCACAATTTAGCGGATGATTGATGCACTTCCGAGACATTTTTCACGTTTTGTTGCTTGTCATCTGTAAATAAAAAGTTACCCTCGCTGTCCTCAGAAAGTTCATATACATATGGAAGTGTAGAATAATGTGAATTATGCAATTGTGGATGGCAGAATGTGTGACTTTAGCTGTCATAAAAAATGTGTGCTTCAGATCGTTTGTCAGTGGCAGTTTATTTATGGTTCCTAAATGCACCAGGCGTTCCTAAAACGTCCATAAAACATCTCGAGGTCACTGAAACTTCCCAGATCTTTACCTATTCCTTATATATATTGCTAAGTTTTCGTTACTTCTGACCACAGTGTTTGAAAATCGGTAGTCCAAGCTTTGAAAGCACGACCGGCCTTTTCACCGCCTAGGGCTCCACTCCTGAATTGAGGACAGCTCGGGTGAAAAGGCATTGGGGAGACTTGAAACCACCTTTTCGAAAACATCCAAGTCGTGGAGATCGTAAACGAGCTAAAATTGCATAGCCGACAGCAAATCTATTATCCGGATAATGGGGGATGTGCACGTTCGGACGTTCGCATGACGGCCGGGCATTGAACGATTACAAGTGACTGATTTTCCAGTAAATTGGCGTTTACAATTAACACTAAATATTTCTTCAGAGATAATAGTTGAATATTTCATTTATTATCTGATAATTTAATTATAATGAAAAATACAGATAGACAGTAAAGAGTGATAATGGTCGACATGGTCACCGGGAAACGTCAATTTTAAATTGACAGAAAAAATGATCAAGTGAAATTCTTCGCTTGTCTGGTTATCAATTTCAAAAGGAGTGTTGTGTTAAAAATTAAAGGGCAAAACTCATTTGTCAATCTGTCAACTTCGTAACGTTGAAAAGTTTATGATTCTTCGATTAAAGCTTTCGCAATGGATTTTCTATGTCAATTATTTCTTAAGAATATTTTTCTGGGAATTTTAAATAGTGACAGATGCTTTATTTTTGCATCAAAGTAGAGACGACAATTATTCTTGTCTGAAGTTTATGTTCAAACAAATGGCTACACACGACCATTAGCTAATGTTACATATATCACTTTGATTAGTTGCCCAACCATGACTTCCCTTGTTGCTTAAGAAGACTAAATACGATTTTTAAAAGTCTCGACTATTTATCTCTTAAATTATCATGTATCATCTTTAAATCATAATCCATCAAAATGTCCTCTCAAACTGGAATTCACTTCAGCAATTCGCGAGTTTAATTCGTTTATTATTCCGTTATGCAATAATTGCATTCATCAGACAACTTGCAGAAAGAAAAATTTATCTTGTTAATTACTCCAATTATCGGATAATGACTAATAAATCACTTCTCCAACGAATATAAACTAAATTAATGTTGGGAAACATATGTAGGATCAAATTAACTTGCTATATAATAAGTTTTTAGTACAGTAAGTCGGAATTTATCAAGTTGATCTAAAATACAGAATAGAATGATCCAGTAATACCAATACTAGTCTTTTGTTTCTTCATAATTGATAACGATTTTCTAATTAAATCAATACCCTTGCAGATCAAAACGATAGCTTCAGGCTTTCTCTAAGTTTAATCACTGTTATAATTCATCAGCGAGAATTAATTCTAGATCGGCTTTCGAAGTAATTCGCACGTTAATTATTCATCATCGGCGAGCCCGTGTCATCGAAACGAAGGCATTTTATAAAAGGTAAAAAATACGTGAAGATTGACGCAGGTATTATAGCTCAGCGGTTTGATTAAAACCCGCTCATGAAATGAATCGCGACAAATAATAATTCTCAGGCATTATCGTAACATGTGCGTGCATTTGGAACGCTCGCAAGTTAGTGACAGGAGGAAACTGGTAAGGCAGGTTATAAGCCGATATCGTTGGAATCGATTAGACAGATCGCGAATGTGCTTGTAAATACTTCTTGGGACTATACGCCTTGAAAAGTATCAATGCGACGATCCTTCTCTTGAACATCGTCACGTCTCTTAGTCTTTTCCCATTTTTTTGCTGCTTCGTTTCATCGAGTGCGCCACTCCCGGGTGATTTCATTTAATGATTTCGAAGTAAAAGCACGCAGTGCGCGACTGCCAGAGGCGCACCTAAGACGCTTTTAGAGCGAATCGATTTACGAGCTTGATTTTATTTATTCAGGTTGGACTTGTTCAGGAAGAAACGAGAAAGATTAGAAAAATACGAGTCGAGCTGGTTCATCAAAAAATATCCTTGTTTTTTTAGAATAAATTTGAAGTTCGTCCTCAATTTTCCGACAGGTTTAAATTTGTATTTTTTGAGAATACATGAGAAAAATGTGTAAAACTGTAAAGTATATGATGAAACTTCAAACGCATGTTATATTTAGGTGTTTTAAACATCTCTTTGGTTCGATTCGTGGGGGGAAGTTGAAAGCGTTCAGGTATCTACCTGATCCCATATAGTGTAGCGGAAACCGTCCCAAGGGTCGGTGGACCGAGAGAGATTCTGGTATATATTTATGGATCGGATTCATAGCACAATGAGAGTGGTATTCGAGGTAATATTGACGCCTGGTCGAGCGAATGATTCTTATATAAACTGCTACAAACACAATAATGGCACTCGCGATGGCGAGACAAAATTAAGAGCATTGTCATGTCGAAAAGCGGAAATAAGAAAAGTTGAGATAAAACTCGCGGTGAGCTTCCTTTTTCTTTCAACAAACTCCATTGAAGTCCGAGTATAATATAGTCGCGTGTATATAAAACTGAACACGAAGCCGGAATGAATGTCTGTAAATTCTGAAGCGGCGCTTTGGTTTTATATATCCCGGAACTTGAACAACCCGGGATGAAAAATCCTCAGAAATAATATAAAATAGTTCGTGAAGAGTTCGATTCTGTGTTACACTTTATACAATTGTAACAGACATTTTTATGTTATAAAACAATGCTACGTAATGTCGAGTTCAATTAGTAAAATTTGTACTAAACCAGATTTAGATAAATAGTGTCGAGGGGAAATTCGTTGGTTCGATACCGAGCCGAAGTTTCGTGCAGGCGCGGTTGTAATTTCCATAAGTTGAAAGATGGCTTCCTCGCAAAGTGAGAAAAGATTGTCGCAGGGTGGAGCGTGAAAGAGAGATGCAGTAAGGAGCAAAGGGTAAAGAGGAAACGAGATGGTGTCGAGTGGATAGCCAGACTGGCTATACATATACGTTATTCCTGTGTCTAACTAACTCGAGATCTTAACCGCACATCTCCTTTAAGCTTCGGAGGTCTTCGTTTCTTGACTGTAGGTTTCTTGGGTTACTCGGTCGTGTTTTTTTCTCACCCTAATCCTTTTCTTCTCTCTTTTTCCTCTTATCCTCTTTCACAGAAACGTAAAAGGCGCCTTTGCATGAAAACCTAGTAGTTGTGAATCATTAAATTTATACCTTAGACCCACTTCACCAAACTTTATTATCTTCAACTTTGGTATCATCCAATCGAAATATCACATTTAGATTTTTCTGCAGGGAATTTCCACTCTGATTATCATAAATCCTTAAGGTAGTTTTAATTAAAACTAATTCTGGCAATTGATCTCGTGAATTTGGAAAAGAGGTAATGAGAGCAAGAGATGTGTGAGATGGAAATTGGTATTCTATCGTCTCTCACAGCAGTCACGCAAACCGTGTAGCTGCATATTAATTATTTCATTTCTCCCTTCAAAAGGTTGAATCGGCGTGCTCAGTCTCTTTGCCCACGGCATGATCGTACTTCTCGATTATCTGTTATTATTCCATTCTGCACAAAGAGCCCAATCGAAGAGTGAAGAGAAGACTTTTATGCAATTTTTACTTGAAAAATGTACCACACGGAAGCTGAGGACAAGTACCATATTATAACGCGGTACCGAGATTCTAATTTTCGATCTCCGCTCGAGTGTTTCTTCCATCGCCTTCTCGGTGGCGTAATAGCTGCAAAAAGTAAACGCAAGTATATGAAGCCCCTTCTTTGCACTCATTCCCCTCCAGCAAAAGTGAAACGCACTTCATAAGAAGAGATAGGGAATGCAAGAATCCAGGAAAACGAGTTTCCGTTACGTTCGAACTTTTTGTAGCTTGCATGCATACACTTTTCCAGGAATAGCCTGTATAAGCTCTTCTAATAATTATGATACAAAAGGTTATTTATTTTAGAATGTAGTTTCTCTAAAAGGAAACTTTTAATTAATTAATGAAAGATCTGTTTTACTCTGCTTAAACAATTTAAATCGTATAATGTCGATGATGGTGGTTTAAATTAATTATGCAGTTCCAATTACCGAAATCGGAATAATCACGATCTCGCGGTGCCCTTATACACGCGTTTATCATCCCGCAATTCGCGAATAATCGTGAATTAATCGTTCAGTTTAGAGGCATCGTTGTGCCAATTTTCGTCTTCCGATTGTTGGGGAAGACGTCATCGTTTGGCAAACGCGTCGGGAGATAATGATAATTACAAAGCCGGAATGAAAGCAGCATTTATCGTGTCATTTGCCACGATGATTAACGGTCCGTCGTAATTTGTTTCAGCTGTGAATTTTCGTGTTGCTTTTCCCACGACACAAGTGCTAGACAATTGGTCGATGCGGGAGAACTTTGAGGCGTTTCTTCGCCTCCATAAGAGAAAAATAAGACGACTAATGTGGAAAGAAGAGCTGTCTGAATCTGGGCCAACTATTTCTCTCGCTCCAATTGCATACAAAATCTCTGCAGACTCCGAATTGGCAATTTTCTTGCTGACTAAGTCACAGTGAATGCCCGGATCTTTTTTTTTAAATTTTGGTTCCAGATACACATTGTGTTTCCTTTATGCTTCCTGGCTCTGAGTCAAAATTATTTCACTGAATTATTTACAGAGTAAACACTTCAAAGACAAATTCTTGCAAAGATTATCAATAATAATGCTGCACTCCTCACATGTATATTTAATGTTAATTAACAACGGTTAATTAATTCGCACAGTGTGAATACGTGAACTAGCGAACGTGATAGTCTCCCGGCGATAATTATTTAGCAGATTAAAACCCGGCACATTTTATGAGACCTCCATCGCCGGCGTTAATTCACTTAATTGCCGACAGAGTATACTGAGAGTGACAAAGAATGCCAACGAGAGGAAAATTTATTCTTCTTCGTCGAAGGCGATGTCGCGCACCCATGAACTATAATTTGGTGCTGGATTCCGAGGGAACCGGATCATAAGGTGCACTTACAAATTACGACGAATAGAATTCCACCGATGGCGACCTAGCAATTTGGGAGGGCAACGGGATTAAGTTGCGTCAAAGACTGTCATTTTCTCCAGAACGGAGTAGAAATTAACATGAAATGAGAAGGGAAGAAACTCTACAAAAAATTGACTTGCCTTATATACGTATTAATTCTGTCGATCGATCTTTACCGGATCAGAAGAGCTAGATAATTTGCCTGAGGAATAAAGGTCCTGTTTATTCAAGTTTTGTAAAAAAAAAATCTAAAGTGCTGAAATTAGCATTTTTTTGAGGGAATTTTTCTTTTGTACTTACACTAGAAAATGTTGTCGGTCGATTGAGCTTTGTCTATATTCGGAGCGTTCATCTGCAAAGAACACGATTATTCGGCTATTGATTTTCGTTAAGTGCCGCTTTACGAATGCTTGTTACCCTATGTTTAAAAGACCGAATAAAACCTCGCGCACAAGTTTAATGAAGAATCTGAAAATAGGATTGACTATCCGATACATAATTAAAATCATTTTATGCATTACTATTGTCACTAGTAATATTAGTAATCTATCTCAATTATCTCAATTTTGTATACATTCAATCAAAAAGCAAGCTAATTTGGTTTATCAAGATTATACTTAGGTCTTTAACCATTTGAAATGTATAAAACGAGTGCATGACGTATGGTCTGCTTCATTAATTACGTCAAATACATTTGTTTCACAAAGCACTCATAAAGTTTTAGGGTTGTAACAATATATGCTTATCATGCGAATTACCGTTTTCGTTCGAGTGGAGCACGCATTAGGAAAAGTGTTATTTTCGGTAAAGTTATGATACCTTTCTTATACTAAGCCACTCCTCTGTTCACATGCGTGTCATTGGTTAATTTTCTCCAATGTATATGAGATTGACTAGCTCACAAATTTGGGAGTCTCGCTTTTTCCCCATTTTTATCTGATTGGGTGGCGGCATCGCGTTTTAGGGAATAGTTCAAATAGGTATTTACAGTGACAATAGAGGTTTAGGCCTTGAAACCGATGACTATCTCCGCACGTGCCACCCCTATAACTATAGTACCCGTACCACCGCCTATTTCTTCAACCCAGTTTTCATTTCCCGAGTTTGGGTTAAACTTGATTATCCACAAAGTCGCCCAAGGGATAAATTGAAAAAAAAAAAAGATAGGATGAAACTTGCGAAAAGGCGATTAATCGAGAGGACGAAAATAACTAGAGAAATTCAATTGAGGTCAGCTACGTCGTTTCTACCGGAAAATACATTTCGCTTTACTGTATCACGCCACCGAATCTCAACGAGGAGCGTGTTTTTAAAGCCCAGCTCATCGTTATCTCTTATCTTAATTAAACAACTCGATCTTCAGAAAAAACTCATTTTGCATATCCTCGAAAAAATTAATTGAATCCTCAAAATTGAAAGCAGTGCAGAAATTTCTCCATTTCACTTAAGTCACTTAAAGTGAGTTCGAAAATTGAATGGTTAATACGTGAGTAATTTATTTAAATTATAAGATCCTGAAAGATAATTTCCCAAGATGAAGTTGAGTTCAAGAAAACGGTTATGTTAACAAGAATTGTAGTTTATTTTTCAAATCAAACTGTAAAACGAGCTGGAAATTCCTATCGTGTTCGTTGAATGTTCGCGTTCGTTACATCGGATCTTAGCAACGTGTAGCTAGAAACATTTTGCTCGTGTCGCTTGTCGCTGATTCGAGCTGGTTAACGGTTCCGTATATGTCGCCGGAAAATAAATGTCGCGCAAACTGGGCGCGACATATTCAGAACAAACAGTCGGAGCAAGAGCAAGGAACGGGACGGGATGTCTTGCCGTCATCTGGGTCGGATGATATATGTCGCTTAGGAGAAAATGGCCAAGTGGAATCATACATCATCGGGATAATTATATTATTCAAGTTCTAGTAGATGAGTATTTATAGTCACCATGGAACTCCTTAAGTTAAACATGACTTCCAAACGGCAGAACCGCAGATAACTACTCAAATATCTACCCCAAATAGCCCTCGTGCCCACCCACGTTTCTTCACGCGATACCGAAATAAGCGACGTCCTTATTTATTAAATTCACACTAAGTTACTTTCCATAGAAATAGGTATACCAATATTTTCGAAATATTCGAAATATTGAGCAGATATAAACTATACGCTAATTAATGTTTCAAGAAATTGTTGTGAATTGAGTGCATGGTTTATTCACAGATATATTATTGATATGCTTATAAATAATCCGTCTTTGTAAATTTTATCGCTTATATAGGGTGTCATTTAACGGTACTACAATTATCGTGGTTTTCTGAGAATACAGCAAACAAAGTGTGGACCACCTTGACCATCCAAAAAAAAGGGTACCTATCTGACCGTTCTTCAGACATTTTACCTTGGTTTTTCACCTTTCAAAGGTCAGAAAAACAAAATTCTCATAGAGTATTTCTGACGTGAAAGTTTCCACTCTTTTAAAATCCACAGTCAAAATAGGGGTTTTCTATGCTCTGTACAATTTTTTTGTACATGGGGGATTTGAGGAGATAATTCCATCGGTCAATTAAAATAAAATTTCGCACGCAAGTCAATAACAAAATTATTTGGTTATCCATATTATTGGAATCAAATAAATAATATTGAAATATTAAATATTTAAGTATTATTTAAAATAATATTGTTTTATATACTAATTAGAAGTTTGATTTTTCTGCATGGCTGCATGCGGTGCAAGCTATTCGAGTTTTTTATATATTTATTTATTTTCCAATCATATATAATGTGAAAAAAGTAAAAAGAAAACAACGTTTAAATTGGACCCTCATGTGGGTCTGACAGGGACTTAATTAGACAGTCTAGATTAGCTGAACTAAATTCGGACCCGATTGAACTATGCCCCAAAATTTTTCTTGTTTTGGGAAGCCATTAGAGTTAAAATCCTAGTGAAAAATTAAAGTCACCTTTGCAATATCTCGGCTGTTATAGCATTGCTCGCTCTGGTGCATTGCATTACCGATAATAAGGAGAGAACAATTTACGCGACCCATTGTGTTTCGTCGAGGAACCACTACAGAGGCTCCTTGAGAGCTTTTGCCAAGGGTGCATTGACGTCGTTCCCAAGCGCATTCTTGAGAGGGTACGTTAATTCACAGATTGTTGTAGACACGAGAGCGGCCTCTTAGAAACGTCAAGAACACGTCTTGCACCACTGACTCGAAACGAAACTCAAAAGTCCCTCTCGATAGCCTCTATTTTGCAAATGCTTTCTTTATACAGGATTTCAACACACCCATTGTTATTAAGAAACAAACTCTAACAATCGCCTCTTCCTATCCAACTTTAATGTTTATTTCATTTCTACAAAATTACTCGCCTCTTGACACCTTGCATTCAGAGTCTCATATGAATACATTTTTATTGAGTTCTTATGACTGCAGACCAAAAGCTGCAGTTTTTTTAAGTACCTCATGTCCATTTACGTTGTCAATTATGTAACTTTCCTATTTTTCCATTGGTCTTAAATTCTTGTAGTGTGATGTTGCTTCTCGAATAAAAAAAAAGTAATAGAGTGAATTTCAAGGATTGACGAAAAAAGCTTTCGTGTTAAGTGAACGTGTGAAGTAAATGCAGTTTGGAAGCGTTTATTGCTGTGGAAAGGATTGACGTTGAAACACATCACAGATGTTGCAAGGTGACGATGTGTGTCGCTATTGCTCGCGTTTCGTTGACAAGTCACGTAGTTCCTTGGCTTTCAGCTTCGGTGATGAATATTACCGCTCTAAGGGAAAGCCTAATGAGTATAAGGGTGAGCCAAGTGAAGCGGCTCGTATCAGGACGCAGATGTTTGCCTTCCTCTCTCTGTTTCTCTCATTTGACCTATTCTTATCCATCTCTCTTTCTCCCTCTTTTTCCCTCTCACTCTTCCTATCTACATTTATACCCTTTTTATTCGTGTCTGCACCTTGGCTTCCTTCTCGTCCTTCCATCTGTCTTCTACCTGTCTATCCGTCCGTCCGTTGGATACGCTTCTCCCCACTGACTGTGAGTTTAGTGTGCTAATGCGAATTTGTCGAATTGAAAGACAACCGGAGAATTCACAGAGAAACACACTTCCAGATTTGCCCGAAGGACTTTTTAAGTTATAAACTTTTTTTTCTTGAGTATAACTTTTAGTTTCTTAGATACTACGACATTCTGTATCAAGTTCGCCCTTGCGATAACAAATCTTTTGACTTGGATAATTTGAACTCTGACATAAGAGTAAACGGTGTTAGATTGACTGGAAAATGACCGGGTTTCATTCTTTTAATAATTATCTATATTATATGACTTGGGTTGAAGTTTCTGACATCTAGTTTGACGATTTTTCTTACATTCATTAGGATAAATACAAAAGGATTTCAAGAGATAATAAGATTTAAAGCGATTTATAAAAGAATTGAAAAAAGTTATCAGAAGATTTTTTCAGAGATTTCACAAGATTTCAAGACGTTTTAACTGATTTTAAAACATTTTTAAAAACTTCAAGTAATTTGAAGGAATTTTAAGGAGTTTAATTTAATTTCCTCCACATTAGAATCAATGAAAAAAAGTTTTTTAAACTAGTTTAAAATGTTCAAACGTCTAGAAATCTTTTGAAAACTGGTGAAAGTTAGCGGGTGGAGTCAACGATTTCCCTCTTCGGTGGAAACGATAAGAAAGGGAGGATGGAGGCAAAAAACACGGAAAACCCAAAATGTGTGCAGGATGGTACACTAAGGCCGAACGATACGGCGGAGAGTATATAATTACAATAGAAAAGGGCCCACTTGGAGTCAAGCGTGTTAGCTTCAAACTTCAAAACTACAAGATAAAAGAAATAACATCTTGAAGAAAAGTACAAAAAATAGATCTGGTCGAAGATTTGTTGAATAGCCAAACACAAAGCGAGAAAGTACAATTTTAATGAAATCTGCAGAACAGATGTCTAAACTTGTTAAAATTCGAAGACGCACTTGGCCATAAAGGCAATTTAAAGTACATGTGGTTCGCATATTCGAAAAGACGCTAGTTTACGAAACTGTCAGATTTTATATATAACAATTTTTCACTACGTGGAACATCATTGAAATTGCTTGAAATCGCCTGGTAAATTTCTGTTAACCTGAATGTTGCTGGATGAAATAGAATTCAAAATAGTGCATCTCCTTTAATTATAACACATCAATACCCGCGAGCGAAATGTTCTGTATAAACTACTGTGACCTACATTGATCCTTCATTCATTAACTTTCTAGTTTTGATGCCCTTGCAGTTAGCTCTCGTTTTTCATCATTCCTGAATTTAATGTTATTGAGTGGAAGCGATTCTTTTTGTTTTGTGAGAGATATCAATCCAATTGTTTGGCGCGCGATCGGCAGCTGTGGATGGATTGCACTCCTCCTCGACATAAATATGCGATCGTCGACGGAGAATGAGATTCTCCCACGTGTTGTCTCGTGTGGGTAGATGCTGACTTGTAGGACAATGCAACCAAGGGTCGACGGTTGCTGGACGCCAGTGTATCTACTTACGTTTCACGTATGTTCGTGTCCATACTATACATGCCGATACAAGCCATGATGTACTCTATCGAAGGATACAAGTAATTGTGTTGATTCGATTAAAATTCTAGAGTCACTGACGTTTTAGATTTCACACACCTTCACACCCACGCTTACAAGTTATTAATCATTCTATTGTAGTTGGAAATCTATATACTTAATTGAAGAGAAATTTGAATGACAGATATCAATGTAAGCTTTCACTTTCTGGGTGTCAATTATCATGGAGAAAAACGGATAGTCAACCTTTGGGAAGTTACGTAATTGACTCTCTGAAGGTAAATTCTTTCTTTCGAAAAGTTCAAAACACTTGGTAGGTACATCGTTTTGTTAGACTGATTGGTGCAACATTTATTTTGTAAATTTTAGTCGAAAAGGGATTAGACGTGAAGCAAGAAAGCAACACGTCATCTCTAATCGGTGAGGAGCGCTCCTTAATCTTGATAGAAGCCACCCACTCAATGGCACACTCTCATGACCAGCAGGTAGCTCTGATCTAAGGAAAGTGGCGAACGATAGCGGAGAGTGTATCGCGGCAATCTGATCGGAATGCCGTGGGTTTAATGCGGTCGAGTTGATCCTCAGTGCTCGCTACATCTTGTTTATGTATATAAATATATAAATACACATATATTACATATATATATGTATAGTCGCGGGGGTTGAGTCCGCGCGATAATGGCCATCAGCCATCGGTGAAGACGCTGAAAATTTTATGCATGCTAATTCCCAGTCAGACCCACTCGAATAAGGCGCGGTATTGTCGGTTAATAGCTATTCGGCTCTTCACAACCCCCCCATATCTAATTCTCTGCAAAAAACCAAACACCAATAATTATTTTGCGATCGTCTGGCTAATCTTCTGCACAAAGACTCGTACACAACAAAGAATTATCTGTTTTTTTTTACAAATTCGAGTCCTTGTGTGGGCCAGATGGAAATTTTCGAGGACCTAAAAGCACATATTTTTTTAGTGCTGGGTGCTTGCCCGAGCGACGACAAACGTCAACTTTGGAGGTTTGTAATGAAACTGTGCGTGGGTTGTGAAGAGCCCTTGAGGTTTTCGTTTTTCTTCTTTTTCTTCCGCCTCTTTCGCGTACCTTCTGCATGCTCCAACTCTTCAGTTTTCTGCTCTCAAATCGAGACGGAGATAAATCTTGGCGAGATTACTTTGGCTGACAATGAGAGATTATTAAATGTAAGTTAGTGCTCGCTGGGGTTAATTCACGCTCCGGGCAGCCGATTATCTCACATGAGGTTCAAATACCTGTGAAATTTGACACTTTCGGCTTCTCAGGGGTTTACCCCCTCATGTCCGTCTGATTTTCAGCCATCAGAATCCTAATGTGCAGATGTAGTGATACCAATTGTCAGGATGGAGCTATTAACATCTGATTTATGGTCACAATTTATCTGACATATGTAATTATATCTTCAAACATGAGATGTATTAGCATTCCATGAGATACATATTTTTTATTCCGAAATAAAAATTACGCATCAAGGAGTGCGTGCATACTCTACGTGTTTTAAATGCGAAAGGAAATCGCGATAAAGTATAATTAAGTCTCATCCCGCAGAGAGGAAAATTCCGGAAGAGGGAAACGAGGTGAATCGAGGGTTGAATAAGGAAGAAAAGAGCTGCTGAGCATGTACGCGTTATGTACTACGTAACTATATAACGTAAACGGGGTATGTACCTAAGGGTCGTAGGGTATCGCGTCGCTACTTAACTCGACGAACTTAATGGCCGAGCGTAATGGGAGTAGCGACGAAAAAACGTAATTAAGAGTCCGGGATGCGCATCCTCAGCGGCTCTTCCCTGAGATTTATGTCACGCGATAATTTTACATTTTCATGCCGCATTGGATCCCCTGAAAGACAGACCGCCAAGCCAGGAAATAAAGCCCAGAATTTATACATTTCTGATGAAGAAAAAAAAATTTCGTAAATTTGTCTATAGTATTTATTTATTCCATAAATTTAATTCAATTTCCTTGATAAGTCGACTTGATAAATCGACTCGTCTGGTGTAAAATTGCACTCTTCCCTCTTGTCACTTTTTTAACTTCCTTCCTAACATGAACTGTGCTTGGGGGCCACCGGTGCAGATCAATTTTGATTAGACGTGCTTTTTTCTTTCATGGAGTTGATTTAAAACGACGTCGATTTGATGGTGTATCTAGAATTCAGGTGAAAACATGTCAGTTTTAATCAAAGTTCAAACATTCGACATCAAGGCACGCCTTCAAAGACAGATGTAAATCGACTCTGGCGTCGTGACGCTACAGATGGTACGTGACGCTTTGCCGCCGCTGGGTGTTCGAATGTGAATCAAAATAAAATACATAGTACAAACGGCCTCGGGCAAAGAAGGGTCAGTCGACCTCTGAGCAACCCTCGCGGAAATGGACACGAAAGCGAAAATCTAAGCCTCCTCGTTCGTTCTTTCCCTCTCCCCTATATATGCTCCTACCTTTTCCACCCTCTTCAACCTCGGTGACTTCGCACACGTTCTGCGAGGGTCATTTTGTTTGTTTTTAGTATCGCTTGCACAGTTGTCAAATTTCTGAAATATCATCATGGTCTGCATGTTAAGAGGAATTCATAACTTCTAATTTTGGTACATGCAGTATTAAATATTCCCCATCAATAGATGGCACGACTTGGCAGCCAGAACTGCTCTGAAATTGCTTTTCGCTCATTTAAATAACAATTTTTGTACGGAAACTAGAAAATTAATATCAATGTTCTTTTTTTGTTTCAGGTAAGCATCAAACACGAAAAATATCCCCATATTCCCTTTCCGCTGAACGTATGGTGTAAGTTATTTTATGAATTGTATTATTAACTGTGTACGAAGAAACTCGCTTCGTTACTTTCACACATGTATTGGCACCAGATTTAAGAGCAAAACGTTACTTGGCGTTTTATGGGCACCTTAGTCCGCGGCCGATGGATTTGGTTGACTTCAACCTTACGAACTACACGGCAGAACGACTGTCTGCGTATTTTGCGTGGAGAGGGAGAATTTGTGCGGATGGCAGAGGGCATTTCTCATCGTAATGTGATTTATGGGGCATTTTTAACCCCCTCGGGCAATAGTGGTTCCTACAGACTGCCGCGGCTGACCTGTACTCGGCAATCCGACCACCCTACCATCGCTTCGGTGTAAATGGTATTGGGATTCACGCACATATGTTCGTCCACACCTGCGGACCCGTTTTAATATCCGCGTGCTTATTGTTCTTGCTCGTGTATCCACGTGTATCCGCTGCCCTTCTGACACCTCAGCCTAGCGCGAAACTAATTAGCGTTGCGAAAAAATTCTGCGCTATTTATTACACCTCAGGCGGTGCTTCTCTGCTTACCGTAAGACATCAGGCTTTCCCTATAAGAAAATATAAAATTAATTTCTCTATATACAATATATTTCACGTAATCCTAATGTAAAGCTGAAACTGTAACAATCAGCTAATTCAACTGCTCTTGAAAAAATTGTTGAATGTACAATTACGAGTATGTAATTTATGCGGGAAAAAAAGAATCTGTTTCCACGCCTCAACAACTTTTTTTTCCAGTGTTTCCCGCTACTTGTTTCCCTCATTGCTACAATGAATCGTTGAGAACATAATATGTGTAGCCTGTATGTATAACACTCGGTGCTGTTCATAAGTTTTTGCTTAATTTGACGTTGTAGGGTGGTGTGCGTGTTCTAGTAAAGTCTAGGGCAAAAGTTGGCGTGACTTCACATTCAGACTGAAGGTTCGCGGAATCGTCGATTTCTCGGAAAACTTATACACAGAGGCCGGAAATAAGAGCATATATCTCGTAACTTTGATGGGACCATGGAAAGAAAAGTGGCGCTTGGTCGTATTTCAACGGGGCATGAAAGTTGACCTCTCGTTTCTGCAAGATATATCGTAGATCGATAAGCTTTCAAGGAGAGTTTTCAACGCTATTCTCTCGATGCACGCTTTTCCGGTGATATCCTTTTTCACTGGTTGCTTATGGCAAAGAGGATCGATCTTTGAATAATCCCTCGACTTGTTCAACAAGTTTAACTTACTTTTCTACCTATGTATCAAGTATGCATTGCCTTTCGTATCACAATTTGCCTCTCATCTTTCTCTCTTGTCGATTTCTTATACAATTTTTAACAATATCGACAAGCTATCCACTGGGAGGGAGATTTGCGAGTTTTCGAGGTGTGCGAGTCACTGCTAATTAAGTGTCAGAGAGTGGATTGATTAATCGGCAAGTCATTGACGTTCTGATGTTTCCGGGTGAGTTAACGCCGGTAAGCGTATTGTGACGAGATTTTTTTTTGACGGAGTCGTGGCGTTGCGTTGCACGCTCATTAGTGTCCGACATCCCATTTACTACCCGCATCATAAATAACGCCTTGCGTATCGCTTCAGCACAGGGTGTTATGGTTTTACGTGTTGCGTCGTCTCTGAAACGCTGAGTCGGATCGTAACCTTAATCGCAAAAGTGGAGATGAATCAGAGAAGGCACACTTTCTCTTACAATGGTATCGATATTTACTGATTGCAAATTATTCTAACTTCCTTTGACACCTAGTAAATTATTCTAGTTGTTCTTTTGAAATATCTGTTTTTGGCCTGTCTTTTATATAAATAATTCGCCTATAAAATATATCTTGAGTATTGCGCCAGCTAGGAAACATTCAGTTGTGATGTGGCAATATTGCAAATGAATATTAAGTAAAGCTGAGTTGATTCTTGCCAGATATGTATAGAATTTCGTAGATAAAAAAAAACTAAGGCAATTTAAATTCCATTCTCTCATGTGATATAGGGTTTCGTTATTGACGAGTCCAATATTCGCGAGGGTGATAACCCATCTCTGGCCCGTGTTGGGAACACCGCGAAGGCGAATAAACGTAAACATACTCTGCTTGAACAAGTACAGGTTCGTGGGTGTACTTATAATAAGCAATGCATCGCATAATGCATTATTCTCGTACCAGCGAAGTTATACGAGGTGTTTCAGCGGGCGTGTGTAAAATTTGTACACGTGGGCGTTGGTTGGTAGTACGTCTCAACAATTTTCATACATTTTAATACATTAATCGCTCATCTTTTATGCGCAAAAATTTAAAATAACTCATCCCAGATAAAATGAGCAAGGGATTGCACTCACTTTCTTATCCTCTTCACATCTTACATTTTTCGGAAATTGCTTCTTATACTTATAAAGAATTTCTAGTTTTCAGTGTTGTAATATTCAGCGTACTGAGATTGAATTTAAAGTGGTTAGAATTTCGTGACGTTTTCGACTTCTCCATATACTTTTCTATTGTATTTTGTCAACAATAGGTATTACAAGTTTCAATCACACAGAATTATTTTCAATCCAAGTGAATCAATGCTTTAAAACTGTTTCTTGTTTCTACTTTAAAATCCGTTCATTTGAACGTTCAGAACTTGAGCCACATAAGTTGTAGCTGGTGGTAGGGTAGTTAAATTAAAATGAATTTTTGAAAGCTTTGAAAGCTCGCACTATTATACCCACGTGCACAAGTGCCACAGGATGTAGTCCTTTTATACTTCACTCTCCCTTTCTATCCTAACACCCTCTTTTCTCACTCTCTCCCTCACAAGTGGGATGCATCAGGAATCGTCGAGTGTGGGCGGTCGTGGGTGGTGTTTAGGTGCGTCGCTGGTAATTACTCTCAAAGTCGCAGAAGACTCTATCGGGCCTGCATGCTTTACAATTACCGTGCCGTGAGGCATCGCATATAGATAGAATATATTATAAAGGGCGCTATATACGACCTCGTGAGATGCATTCAAGAAAATCGTAATGTCGAATTGTGCGGTGATAGTTTATAGTCACTATGCGTCCTTGGTATTAGTTCTTATCTCCGTCGTCATGGGGTTGCCATCATCTGTTCCTTTCTCACCAGAATACTTTGAACTTGCTCGGTTTCTGCCTGGATGACGCTGGTCTTATCCAATTATTACGCGATTCCGTTATGAGTCTGTGCTGCTGCATTTGCACCCCGCTGCCGCGTAGGGGATCCAATTAACTTCGTAATTACGCGAGCTCGTGAGATTATTCTCATTAGGACCCCGGGTCAGGATACAGTCGAGAGCAGACTCCGCAGAAAGTGCCACGAAAGGGAAATGCGTGGAATTGCCACGTTTCTCTCTACACGCTTTTTTTCCGAAAACCCAAACTCACGTTGCTCTACCGCTGCCAGGAAATTACGTTAATCGTGAAATTGTTAATTGCCGATCCAGCAAATGCCAGCTTAATTACCCAGCATTCAGAAAATTAGAGAAAAATGTATCTTGAGCGACCAACTATCATTAGATGCTGTTCCGTAATATCTGCATAATTCGCAAAATGTTGATTCAATTCGGCTGATATAGCACTGAGAGTGTGGGATCAGTTTTACCTTTTTGCCTAAATCGTTTAAAAGTCCGTCTGTCACGTCGATTAGATACGCTTTTAGGGAAAGAAACAAGTGCCTCTCATATTCAAAGAGGAAGGCGGTTTTGGGGTCAAAGTTCAACAACGTTCGATGAGGCTCCTTGGGAAAGAACCTCCAAAGGTGTCTGTCGATACTGAAGGGGCGATTATGGGCCCCATGACTTCGTGGACATCACGTGGAAGGGCACGATACCTGGCATTTCATCTTTATGTCCTTCCTGCGCCAAAGTCAATCGCATGTCCTCCCCCTTCCCGCCCCTCTTCATCTGGCTGCACTATCTCATGAGCGCGCGTACGTGTGAGGAACTTTCATACGTTACCTGCGATCGAGCGTTCGTTGTAATTACAAGCACCGCCGTGGGTGTACGCCCAACTCGGGCCTGAACGGCTGTCTCGACCGATAGGATGCACTGTGCGAATACGTATGGATAAATCGTGGCGTGATTGCAGAGTGCATCGATTGTGCAAAGGGGATGAACCTGATGACACGGTAGTGGAGGAAAAGTGCGCTTCTTCCATGAACCTCGAGCTATTTAATTACATCCCAGCACTCTCTCTTCCATACAGCATCTACTCCCTGTTGCAAATTTTTCGTGAAAATTGTGTAAAGCTTGTTGTTTATCAGGTAATTGTAATAGGATCAATCACTTTAATTCGATTATTCCCACCTAAATAGCAGAAGCTGAGTGTGAAATAAGGTCGCGCCTCAGTCATTGGATTGCCCTAATTTCCACGGCTAATCCTTGTCGTTTTGATGCAGAACGATAATGAGTTTATAAAGTAATTTTAGCTTCAGAATGAAAACAATGAGCAGTATATAGTTCTAAATATAGCGATCTTAGCTTCGAAAAGTGAACGGAATGTTGCTTCATTTCTTCATAAATCGAATAAAGGCGAAGGGCTTGAGTCTGTCGGCACTTCTAACCGCAAACGGAAGAGCTACAGAATTAAAACATGTGATAGCCGAATGACTATTGTATCGATTATCTCATTTCCTTGCGGTTGCGGCATCAAGTCGAGTAATTCGTTTCCGCTTTTGCAACTGCCAATGGGGTATTACGAGGTAGGATGTAGTCCACAGAATGACTTAAAACGAAGGAATTCTTACACAGTTGGGTAAATTTAATAACGTCGACTCCGTTTTCATCGAGTCAGTTTTATTATCGCTTCCCGCACTATATGGGCACGTGAACAAAGTCACAGTCAAATGCACGATTTTCTGCATGTCAGTGCATTCATGCGAGAAACGCATGTGATTGCAAGCTGGGCACGATTATTTCTATGTTAGTTTCATGTTGGTAATGTATGGACTTATACATGCTAACGGAGTTCCTAAATTGTTTAGGAATGTCTATCATAGCTATAGCTTCTATCGAAAGTAGTTGTTTCATTACAGAATGGCTGGCGATAACACATTAAATCAATTAAATTTAATTATAGAGGGCTTCGTTCATTTCAGATTATCTTCTCAGTAATCTCGTTTGATTGCTCAATTGCTTTTATTGATTTTCATGTTATCATTCCCTATCTAGGAATATTTTCAGCAGCACTGAATTATGCAGAACATGTAATAATTATTCTCTGGAAGTTACAACCCAGCAAGAAGAATGTATCGATTTAAAAAGTAACGACTCGATCAATTCGTGATCGCGAATTTGCCAGCGGTGGCGAATAAAACCGAGACTTCGTGTTTTATCGAACTTACTTTCTCCTAGTTCAGAGTACGTATCATTGGAAGCCCGCCAAGAAACGATGGGGATAAAAATTCACATAATTTGCGAGTTGCTCCTAGCCACTTTTCACTGGAATTGGAATGAGAATCAAAAGAAAGAGACTATGATCGGTTCCAATTCCCTTTAGTCTCCTTTGCTAATCATGATTTCAAAAATGTAATAGGTACCTCTTTTCTTATCCATGAATTTTTTAGCCAGAAAGACTCACGGAGGAGTATTTTGGTATCAGCGTATCTGAAGTAAGAGATGTAATGTTCTTTTTCTATATTACAAAGAGGATTTAGATAACGATCTGGGATGGAAAGAAGCACATTTATGGTTCTCGTTACCACAACTCAGCCTTCGTGGATCACATGCTAGGGGACTTGTGTTGTCTCGTGTCTATCACTGGGAATCGTTGAACGTATTCGAGTCAAGAGTCCGTTATAACGTTCATTGGCTGAACGAATGCTCCCACGAGCGAAGTAGTTCATCGTGCAAACAAGAACGTGGCTACTAGAAGTCTTTGTCACGGTCGATGGCGAGCAATCTCTTTCGCTCTTGCTAACCCTGATCACTCTCTTCGTCTTTTTTCCACTGGTTTATTCGCTACAAATGGCGAGCACGCTGTTTCGTTTTACAATGTCGTTGTTAAATTCCCTTGGTCGTGTAACTCAAGATATCGTGTCGATAAAGGAACGCGAGGCCTCGCGTGCTTCCGCGGGTTTTGCGGTGCACCGTCGCCGGTTTATGGCGATGACCTCGTAACCATGACCATATGTTTTCATCCTCAACATCTTTTCGTCCCAAGTATCTATTCCCCCCTTTCATAACCTTCGTCTCTCTCAATCTTATATTTTATAGAGACTTCTAATACCTAAGCCAGTCCCCTAAGTCATTTTCTGTGCGGGCCTATTACTTCCAGGTTTTGTTCCTTGCGATTATAGACAAAGTCTAATAACGACAATTATGTCATTTCTACGGAATTCGACCGCCTGAGGCGCCTCGGGACAATACCTTCGTTATCCTTGCTGATGCAGACGACTCTCTATGTCTGTCTTCGCCGCTATTAAACTTCATATATATAATTCCGAGTTTTCAATTTAACTGTATTCAATTTGCCATACGTTTCGACAGAATATCTTGCAGAGATTTTGAGTGATTTGATTTTTCATTGAAAATTTATTATAGTTTAACCATCGCGAGTATTGGTGTGTTGATGGAAGAGATAAAATGAAAAAAGTGAGAAAAAGAAGGGGGAAGAAAGCGCGAAAGATGCGATAGAGTGAAAAGTTATTCCGAGAATTGCAAAAGGTCCCGAATGCGAGAACCGGGCCCAGGGAGTGTTGCCCGTAGATGGAAGGTGTCATTAAAGCATGGAATTCGTACAGCAGCAGTTCATTGCCGCTTTAAGAAGGCCGGTCCTTCAGCTTGGCACATCTTCCAGTTCCGGTAATGGTCGTCCTCCGCTTCTTACTGAGATCATAACTGTACCTAAGGGACACCTTGGAAGTCGTCTGGAAACTGGGAATGGAAAAGAAACGCCACAAGCGTCTCCAAAGGACTGTAGAGAAAACGTTCAATGTTTTTTAAATCCCTTTTACAGAAATTTTATTCGTTTATTCCCAAAGTGCTTCTAATTCTATTGAACTGCCGTAATTCGTGTCCTAAAACTTTTTTATTATTCAATCTGTCTTTATCAATTATTATCTATTTATTTGAATTATTTCATTTTGATTTATTTAAACTTTTTCCGAATGACAAGGCACGTCAAGGATAGGCGTAAAAAGAGGAAGAGAAAGATAAAAGAGAGGAACTTTTTTCCTAGACTGTTAGTGAACCCTATTAATCGTTCAGTGGTATGATAGTCAAAAACACGATGGCGTGTAGAGTCGATGTGATTTCACGAATAGAAAATAGATGTTTTTTGCGCTACTGATCGATTGACTGTCCAACTCGACTGCGTCGTTCTGCTCTTTCGATAACGTGAATTATGACGCGTGATACGTCTCGTCTGCATTCCACTATCTAAAATGTGTATCAATGTCGTGACATCTACCAAAGTATTATTTATAATCGTAGCAGTGCTGGAAATTTTTTTTTATTTTATTTTATTTTATTTTATTTGATAAAGTTCTGACAATTACTTGAGTCAGTAAAGAAGGCGATGAAACATGGGAATAAGAGAAGAATTTTCCGTAACAAGCCCAATTTACGAATGAGTTGATGAATTTTTTGTTGGAAGTTCGTTAAGTTGTGGCGAGAACGTGCAGACTGCAGAGCGTTACTGAATGTCAAACAATGTGTGAAATTGCCTTAATAGCAAGGTTGAAAAGTGGCCAAAACAGCAAATATTATGCTTGTAGAGAGGGCGAGTCAGTGCGTTCGACTCTTCCTGAAAAAATAACGAGGCTCGTGAAACTTCCCACATTCGTTTAGCAATTATCCGCCTTTCAACCATTTCGAGCCAACTGTTTCATTTTATGCTGATGTAGTGGTTAACGTCACTCCACTAGCTATTTATTATTAGGATAAAGAATTTTTTTAATTTATCATATAAATTCTGCTAGATGCACACTAGAAATCTTTCATCTTCCAGTTGATGAAACATGTAATAATTATACGTATTTCTGGATGTATCCGATGAATACTTGACCTCGACATAAGAGTCCAGTTTCCGATTAAAAGAAGAAAAAGCTGGGGTCGATCACGAGAACTCCGTAACGTTACACCCGTGTGTAGCTTGGATGATGCAGGAACCACAGCCGATGGTTTCTGATCATGCTTAGGTCATCATGAGTGACACACGTACCTCGTAAACGTGTCTTTTTCCGAGATCTTGTTTGGCCTCTTCACTGGAACACGTACCCAGTGAATTTCTATCTTGGATAAGAATCCGGACATAGGTCGCCGCCAATGCAGAGTAGAGAAGGGTGTCTAGTTAAATTTCTCCTTGGTGCTGCTATGTACAATCGAGTGAAAGGTGGATGCCCGTAGCTAATTGCTAGAGGAGATATATTCGCTTTTTCACTTGGCCTTTACCTCATCTGCTGGGTCAAGCTAGGTCCCGGCACTGAACAAATACAGAGAGGTCTTGTCACACTGCGACTATGTGTTGGACGTGCGTTATTACCTAGAAAATTAAATTGTTGTGTGACGGTGGGGCTTTTCATCTTCAAAGGCTTCTCGTTTGTTTAATGTGGCCAGTCATACTGCATACCGGCACGATTACTGTACCACGGCTTCACTAATAAAACGTACGAAGAATACGGAAAGCAGATGATGATCTCTGTAATTAACCTTCTCGTAAACGGGATACCAAAAGTTATGCTGATTCCGTGAATCAGAGATTCTGTCTTCTACGTGACACCATTCCTAGGACAGGAATGATTTATTCACACGTGATAAGTTCTCAACTTCCGTCACGAATTAGATAGTTCTACACTCCATCCTTCCTTTATCTGACAAAATCAAAAGCGGCTTTCTCCGTGATCTCGAAGGGAAGACTCGAGATCAGATTCCAGAAAAAGTACCTGAATCTCGAGAACATTAAGGACTTTTCTCAGATTTAGATAAACCAGCATGAGCATGCAAGAATTAAATGATAATTATACACGTTTTGAACATTCCTGTGCCACCGAGCAATTTTTTTTATCTTTTAGTCCTACAACAGCCTAATTATACACTACTTTTCCCTCCATTTCTTTCCTATTCATCGCTCATGACTCTGCTGTTCCCCTTTCATATTTAATTACTCCTTGAAAGTAATGCTTAACGCGACTCTTAGTCGTCTCCTATTGGTGTTGGACCATATGAGAAACTCTAGACGAGTGAATACCCGAAAGAGTGGTGAGCGACGGTGAGTTCTCTCTCAAGACTGTTGGAGGTGGAAAGATAAGGCGAGGCGAGTCGTTTGAGAAAACGAAGGTCAATAACGCATCGCGAAGGTGAACACTTAAACAGCACTCTGTTTAGTGGCAAATTGATTCCCGGACAAGTTATATGTATGGGCAATCGTCCCATCGTATCGGTAGTTCATTGCGTGTAGATACATAGGTACCGTAGAGGTACATGATACCGCTTGGTGATGCGGGAAAAGGTGAAGGGAAGGCAAGACCGGACCGGGAACGTCTCTGCTGAGGTCGTGCATTTACACAAGCGGGGTCATCCGCAGTCTCTGTTGTACCGTTACACCGCATGGAGTATTATACATATTCTCAGAGTAGCCATTCTGTATATATACGCCATCGTATCTCGCACGGTTCGCCAATTGCATTTCTTCGGACAGGTTCGTACATATGTAAAACCTCCATATATACGTAAAACCTGCATATACGTAAAACGTACGTAATACGTACATGCGAATCACCAGTCACGTACGATTCTTCGCATGCTCGGGAAAGCATGCATAAGTCAAAACTTAGCATGCTTTCTTGTACAGTGCGCAAGACCACTTGGCTCTTTTTCTTGAAAACTGACATAACCGGGTCCAAATGCCCATGCCGCAACGAATAAGGCTGTCTTAATTATTCTTCACACTCTTATTCTCACTGCAAACGTATCTCAGGAGGAATCGTCGTCGTTCTTGCCAGACGAGAGCCTCCCTGAGAAATGTTTCACCACCTTTCTCAACGCGATCGATAAATCAATGCCAAGATGCAAAAAATGCAATTGACATCCCTTCGATGAAAAATTAACAATGAGAAAAGCTTCCATCGATGCCAACATGTTTCCGATTACTTCTACCTAATGCTTCAAATGTTTTTATGAGAACATTTAGTATGACTAATCCTCGAGCCATAAAAATATTTGAGGAATTATGACATTGCCAGCACCACAAATGATTATGAAACCTGAGGGTCTTTGACTCTATGAATGTAACTCATGTTTTCGTACCTTTCTTATGACAACCACGACTTTGCCAATATATATATAATTATATATATATATAGATACTCGAATATATTCGACTGTCTGCTGGTAATTGACACTTAAAAAGCTTGGACAGCAAATCAACTCGAATTCGTTTAAGCGAATTGAGCCCTCAAAATATATCACTCGCCCACAATGGAGAACAATCAGGATTGAAATGAAAACGCCGAGTTTAGTGTCTCGGATGATTCAGTGAACGCGACGTTGTGAACTCCAGCGACCCTGGCGTTGCTGACCCTTAACCCTAGTGAAGGACTTGGAAAACTCGTCATGCCGGTACGACCAACACAAAGGGACGGCCAGGTCCTGGCATTCCTGGGCCTCAGATTCGTGAGGCTCATTCGCTGTATGATTTTATGTTCCGTGATAAGCTGAATCCTACGCGATGCCTCATCTTGGACGCTTTCATCGAGAAAAAAAATAATCTTTAGCGATATAAATGTCTAACTGGTAAGAGTCGTTGTCGACGACACTTTAACGAATTTGTTGAAAGGATAAAGATATAATTGATAGACAGTCGCTTATGGCATCAGGATGTTATGGCTTCTAAGTCAGGCTACAGATCGAAAGTGATAGATGCACGCCTCTTTCGCGACCATTGGGATTTCTTATCTATCTTGCTGTAATCGATGCGATATGGCAAAGTGAAGACTTCTGTCGACAAATAATAGCTTTTTCATAATTTGCATGGCGCCTATCTTTTGTACATGGTTCAACTTTCAAGAACCCGTTAGCTTTTACTATAAATCAATAATTCATTTGGTGTAATGGATTAGTCTTCTGGTCACGATACATTAATATGTTACAAATTTTTCTTCGTATTGTATAAGTAACAATGAGTTAAGAGTTTCAGTGGTCACGTTTCAAGTTGATAAGAATTGTTTCGTCTGTGAAATCTTATACCCACGTCAGCAGGTGCTGACCAGCCAACTTGAATTCGGTAGAAATGTTTACATTCTCTGAGTATGGAGGGGAACGTCATTATCGCAAGAGGGAGTCAGCTTAACGCAAAATCAGCCGTGAGATCGCGTGCTTCTAATTTCACGCTCGCTATTTCTTATTATACATCCGGATATAGCTGGGCCCCGATAATCATTGTTTAAACGATCGAAATCATTGACCTTCACCTTCATATACAACCTCGTTTACGTTTGCGGGAATCGAAACATCAAATTCGTCGGTTCTATCAAAGGATCTAATTTGCATTATGTGTACTTTGAGCGAGCTTAGAGCTGTGATTGGCTTCAATTTGCTGCTAACGGTGTGAAATTGTGTGGAATAAATTAATTAGAGCAAAACTGTTTCTTAATACTTATACTTGATTTAATTGCGTGTTTTCTTTACTAAGTTGTTATAATATTACAGAGATAAATATCAATTTAATTTATATCTATAATTATTTTACATGAAGAATATTCTTGCTCTGCCAATTTTATGACTTGGGGCGGATCACTTGAGACTTAAAGCTCGCTAATAGCAATATGATCCCGCGGCACGACGTTGTTGAACGGTAAATAATCGATTTTTTCTTCGCGCCCTCATCCAGCACTAAAGTGCACAGATTTGATGGATGTCGATGTTTCTTCTTCGCGAAGCTTTTTTCTTGTGCTGTTTTTCTTGGATAGTGACACGCATGTGTCCTGCACAGAAGAATTACGATTACCCGAGATGGATATCGGCTGGTCTGCGTGAGGTTTTATGAGAGTTGTAAAGTAATAACGGTATTATTTCTATGCAGTACGTTCACGGAATTACGACTTGTCCCGAGTTGAATGATAGTGAAGAGGATGAAGAGAATGAAGAAAGTATAGCGTGGATGGGTGTACGAATAAGAGGATCGATACTCGTCGGAAACGAGGAGACAACAGCAGGTTACCAAGACTCATTGTCAAAGACCAAATGGTCCTTGCGACAATGAACCCGCATGTCAAACCGCCGATTTCGGCCGCTACAGTTTCCGCTTTTCTTCTCTCGACGGACACGCGATCCGCAGAGACCAGACGACATCGCCATTCTTTGTTTGTTTTTGCAACGGCTTATATCCGCTTCACTCGGCAAATCCTAAAAAAAAGTTTGTGCATCTACGCGCGAGACTTGCCAAGTTTATTCGGCACCGTCGAGCGAGGAGAATCCGACATTGTTTTACTATCCGGATTTGTCAGACGAATAATTAATTCCGTCTGCCGCATCGAGGACGTACATATTCGAAGTGAGGCTATTCAGTTTTTGAAGTTCGTTGTTGTTTTCTACAACTTTTTAACTCTGTGGGTTTTAAGCTTCATGCTTCTATACATAGGGGATCCTTGATGTAATAATATTGATTTTCGTGGATTTGAATAAACTAAACCAAACTTGATTGTCTTCTGGAACACAACAGCATAATTGCTGTTATTAGTATGTCTCTTTACCATCTGTCAAACATTTAGCAGTGCTTGCCGGAAAATGCCATTAATCACACTCAAGAATCCTCTCGCGTACTTAAGCTAGAAGAGCCCAATTATGCGCTTAGAACATTTTAGAGATGCACTTATTCTGGCGCTTTAGCATTCATGATGGTGAAGACTTTACGAGGTATGCATGCTTATTACTCAGGAATCTCGGTTCGTTCGTCGCATGTTGTTCTGAATGTGATTCTAGCGCGTGGTGTGTACAGTGTACACTGTACAATGTACATTGAACACGTGAAGACTGTGCTCGAGGATATCGCGAAGAAGGACGTTTGTGAAATGGCAAGCATACTGGACTTCAGAAGAGGAAGCTGGTCGTTTGGCGCGCCGACATTTATGACGGACGAAGGTCCTTTCGGAGGTAGCTGCTGACCGAGTTGCTTTTGTCCATGTTTTGCATCCAGCAGCGGCAATAGCAGCACGCAGAGAACGCGGCACTCATGGCAACTCGACGACCAATTATGGAAAGCCGCGCTGCTTCTGCTGTTTTGTAGGTTCGAGTGTATTACCCTATTATCCTCCTGGGTTGCACGAACCAGATGTTCTTGCAAACCGAGGATAATTTTGCAGAGCCTGGCTTCGTGAATCCGTGACCATCGTCCATATGAAAATATAACTCCCAACGCTCGTTACTGCTGAATTCTGTTCACATTTGTTTAGTCAATAGGAACATAGCAGACACTATTGCTTCGGAGTTTTAGTCCTGCTAACTGACCATTGGCATAACAATATAACACTCTTCTATTTACAATTTATGTTTTGTGTGGGAACGAATAATTAAACATATTGGAAGAATCATTAATCTCAATACTCGTAATATTAAGAATATAGTTTAAAAGGAAATTTATGATGAAAGTGGTTGAATTTTAGGGATGAACATTGTTGGCAGCGTCAGAAATTGAAACAAAAATGGAAAAGGTAGCAAACTAACTCCTTCTATGTCGAAGAAGACAGTATTCAAGCTAAATAAATAAATAAATTTAACAATTTAGAATTGTGTCTCTGTAAGAAGCGACGATTTGTACAATTGCGAGTTCAAGAAATTTCATTGAACAAACGAAGTTTAATAAAAAGGTAATAAGTATATCTGCGAAAGTCGTCAGTTAAATATGTATCTTTTCAATTATGATGTTTGTTTTACTCTTTCGATCCACACCTGTCTCGCTTGAAATCAATTCCCTTTTATTTCCGTGCGTGCGCTTGCATGAAAATATTCATGTGCATCTTGCCAGTGAGAGTTTCAAGTTACCTTAAGCCTTATACAGACATAAGTAAGTTATTAAGATCGTAATCTCACCCTGATGAGAAACGATTCCCTGTGCGAAGAACTATTAAAACCGCTTCCGTGGCTGCGATCCGCGCCGCGGCGGTGACGCGAGAGACCTCAGCTTAATCAATTGCGTTTTATACTCTTTTTTCTTTACGTCGTTTCCTTTATCCCCGAGAAAGTGGCCATTAAAGTAATTGTTATCCATTTGTTTCAGGTAAGCATCGGACACTGTTTTATCTTGAATTTCCTGTCTCAGTGAATTTCTGCACGTGAGTGAAAAAAGACACCCAATTTTATTACGATTTGTTTTGACACCATTGTTCATTCATTAGAAATCAGAGATATGATTAAATATTGATAGTATTATAATACCTAAGTAGTATTAAATAATTCAGTGGCCGATAAGCACTGACATTATTTTTAAGTTATCTCTTTCTTTACCAAGGGAAATTGGCATTGGCAAAAATATAAATTGAGAGCTTGGCTGCATAACGTCATTAACGCTATTTATATCGGAAAGTAATTTCACCTCGACATTGCTCGTTATCTGACAGGGAGCTTGATACTAGATCAATAGTAAATATATTTTTCCAATCGAAAAGCGTGAATTTCTAACAATACTTTCCGCAGGAATCAGCCAACAGAAATCAGGCCTATCGCGAGGACGACGTAAATTCCCGTCATTTGCACGTGAACCATATAACGTATGTGTTTCCTATACACCACCTCCGTTCAGGCGTTAATCTAGTTTTGTTTGTAGTTCCGTTCGATTCGTAGGGGACCACTGGGTTTGCCATGAACAATTATCTCCACTCACTACCGATCGACCGGTGTCAGTTATTGACACCCTGATTGCTTATCGATCGTTTACCATAAACCCGCGAGGATTTGAGCTATTTTATTTTTAACTTTTCAAACAAAGGTTTATTTACCTACACTGATTGTGAGAGAAATTTCTGGTACTTGGTACGTGGTTGTGCATAGTTAAAAATTTCCTTAACTCATTTTTATAGTTGTGTCGAGAAATAGGTCACCGGTTAGGGCACCTACGAAAAGTCACCATTGGAATGATAAAATCTATCTAGTTGCAGCGTCTAGGCTAGCCAGTATGACCAAGAGTATTAATCAATCAGACTCAAACACGAATTTAAATCTTCTTATCTGCCATTCCATTATATTCATGAGGACCAAAAAATTCTGCTCCTTGGCATACCCGACACACCCTTTTTCCTAGTCACAGCGACTACATCATTCAAGTTATAGGACTCACAACGTGGTTATAAAGTTAAGGACATTTTTAACTACGTCTACTATAGTTCCTGATACCAAACACTCGAAATATGAGACACGTGACTAGTAATCACGTTGTAGTAGCAAAGATTCTAGTCAAAGCAACCAGATTTTGTTGCGCTCATAGCTCTTTTTTTCTCGACAATATTTTATCTATAGTCATATGAGAATTAGGGTCTATTTTTCTTAGTGTATTATATCAGTTTTTACATTATTCTCGAAATATTTCTCTTAACTTTGAAGATAGAATTTCCTGTGTAAAAATATTTCCCCACAGGTTTTAGTCTGATTTTCACTAGATTAAAAATTCATGCAGCGCCTGCTACCGGTTATCCAATAAGGTCCTGAGAATCTCTTGTGAATGGTGCTTCCTGTCTAGGAAAAGCATTGCGATTTTCTCCCTCGCGTGCTCTTCAAACTTATCGATATATTTAATTTCCTGGCTCCAGAAGACGACGCAGTCGACGACAGTAATGCGACGCAATGTACGCATCGCGCCTCATCAAGCACCTCACTTCGTCGACGATCGTCACCATAAACGTCAGAAGGGATTGCACCCTCGTTGTAAATCGTGTTGCATTCTGGCCTCCCTAGCGCATGAGCGCCGCGCCCGAGCAATTTGAGGCGCGATTACCTCTCTTGAGAAGAGGTTATTTCTGCCAGCCGCGAATGTGCATGGCGTGGATGTACTGCATTTTAATCCGTTATGCAAGCCAAAAGGGCGAGATGAGAAAAACGAAAGGGGAGGTGGAGAGGCTCGCTTAGATAAGATAAATTCACGTCGGGCAGGAGGACGCGTATCGCGAGTCCTCCAACTGAATATATTATTATTACAAGTATACTCCATTACGTTTAAATCGACGTCATTTCTTAGCTTGAATTGCTCGAATGACCGAATGAAATGCCTGGGAATAATCGTTAGGATCTCATGATTAGCAAGAAATGCACTATCTAAAAATAAAAATGAGACTGAAGTTTGCATCGTTTGCGATAAACGAAAATTAAAAAAGAATTTTTTATAAAACATACAAGATCCAATTGCTGGTGGAAAGTAGTTCTATACAACTTAATAAGGACAACATTTGATTGCTGATAATAGGTCTTTTTAATGCTTATTAAAGACATAACAAAAAGTTTCATCCCTCCAGATCGTTTGGCACTCATCCCATATCATCCTTCAGACCTACAAAATTCACCATAAATTCCATATTTCGTGGGGTTAAAATTTTCTTGCTGATAATATGTCTTTTCAATACTAAAAGACATTCCAAAATCCCTCCAGCTTATTTTGAATTCATCCCATATCTTCCCTTCGACCTAAAAAATTCACGAGAAATTCTCTAATTCCTGTAGTCAAAATTTCATTGCTGATAATACGTCTTGTCATTAAGGGATGATGTGGGGTGAGTTCCAGAAACTTTTGGATCTTGTATATTTAGGAAAAACTCTACTTTTAATTACATTACGTGAGAATATCAATGGTCATAAATAAGATAGACATGGAGCGCTATACCCCACTAAATAAAGCAAGCTTATAACACATAGATAAACCATCAAACGAAAAGAAAGCAGAAAAAAAAACTCCACACTGCAAAAATACAATGAACATACAGACAATTAACACAACCGATCACCATATTTCCGAAATATATTTAAGAAAAGATAAGGGACGAAATTTACCCTTCATATTCATACTTAAAACATAAGTGCGCTATATAAATATAACCCTCAACTGCAAAGACAGTAATTTTTATGAAACTACATTTTTTTAAGTTAACTCGCGACAGCTGGAAGTCGTAACTAGAAAAACAGGAAATTCTAAAAGGCAGACATTGCTACAGAGTACAGAGGCAGAAACAAGACGAGAAACTTATTAAAATAAGTTTAAATGCGAGTCGTGCGAGTCTCGTTTTGCATGTTGGTCTATGCGCTCTGCACATGCGAGAATGAGTCGCGTGCGAAAAGTTATTTCAGCACGTTAAATTATAATGCGCCGTAAAAAGGCATCTTGGTGGTGTACGCTAATAAGTTGAAATATTAGCGGAGATTCCAAGACCAGATAATTGGAATCGTTGAACGTGCTTAAACGCGTTATATGCTCTGTAAAGTGATTTCGATAAGCAATTACGTTTCCGCGTGACCTGTCCTCCTCCGTATAGAGATGCACGAGTTTCTACGGGGGTAAAACCAGTTTAATGAGGATAAGATGGGGTCATGCAGACCGCACCATGAAATCACCACTCAGATTATCAATTAACGGTAGCATATATGCATTATATAATACACCGGAGATAGAGGGTATATAATGATTATATATACCATATATTATGTAATGGTGTTTCTTAAAGTTTAAGTATGATTAATTCAATGAAATTGGTTGCTGAATTGATCTTGGGAATAGTTCTTGAGAAAAACCAGTCCCTCATAAAGGTAATAGAGCGGTTTTAATGATAAAAAAGGTCAATTTTACTTGAAATTCAAGAGTTACCCAAAGTTTCGAGATCGATTCAACTCAGGGGTGGAAATGTACACCTGCTGAACAATGGGGCTTAATTCACGAGCCCTTCGGATAACGACCAATCCGCGGATCTCTCCTTCAAGTTCCGCTGCAATTTCTTGGCACAGTTCGAAGTGCTGTGGCGTTAATGAGCTTTTCGCTGCGCCAGTCGACTATCGACGCTTTACGAACCAGTGGTCTTACGACTTGAGCACGTATCCTCGTGGCTGATACAAAGGTATAAGTGTAAGACTGTGAACCCAGGTCACCTGGATGAAAGCAACGTTCTCGTCTAATTGTTTTAATGACTCTCCGTTTGTACCCAGCCCACCTTGAAGCAGCTTTTTCTTTTTGCTATTTCTTCCCGGCGTTTTTGTTCCCTGACTTTTCCTCGACGCTTTTCATCTGGAGAACTCCTTTCATGCTATTTAGCAAATTCTTTGGCGGATCCTTGGCTTTCAAGGTATTCAGGTCAACTCTCCCATCTTGTCCTCTTGACCAATTTTTTATCCCTCTGATGCAATTGATGTTTTGTACTCTTTGCTCTATAAGTGTGTAGCATAAAACGGGGCATCTTTGGGCATGTTGGGTAAATTCGAAACCCCTAAATTTAATACGAAATCAGCTAAAGTTGCTCCGCTTGGTGGAACTTTCTTATGTTTTCAATTCGCACATTTTTCTCAATTTCCAAAACAGCATGTTGCTGCTTGGACATTAGGGTTCTTGCATTTCTCTCTGAGAACAGGTGTCCTGTAACTGCAAAACGAAAGCAGATCTCGACCAAAGATGCTTTTGATTTATACGTGCCGATCTCAGTCTCAGCTTCTCATCGCAAGGATTTATTGCACAAGCACATCTTCCAGGCGATAATAGAACTTTGTCTGTCTCTGTTCTAATACGAAGCAGGATGGACCGTACTTCCCATCTTCCTTATCTAGATATCTCGTTTTCCATCGATATCTCTCCCTCCTTTGAGAAATGAGCGAGTTCAAATACTTCAGAGAATAGCTCTAACTTTCAGAGACTTTCTGGCACTTTCAGACTCGTTCAGGAGAGATCGTTGGAGAGTGGATATAAGACGGGTCGATGAGACAGGAGCTATAATTCAGCCCATCTCCGCAAACTAACGTGAAACGGCATCCCCTCGTTCGAATAAATGGTAGACGTTGCTAGTTTTCCCGGTTCTCCTGACTGAGTAAAGGGCAAAAAACTCCCAGATGCTTTCTTGCTCCTAAGGTATGGGCATCATATATGACAGGATCTTTTTTTCCACCTAGCATTTGATGATCCTTAAACCCACCACAGACACGCAACGTTAAATCCCCCGTAAAGAATCTTTTCTTGGTTATTCCATTTTTGGCTAGAACTAGAGCCACAGACGTAGAAGAGGATTAGCGCCGCTGTTCTGGGTGTCGAAGGGAAGCTCCAGTCATGATACGGGATTATAGCCGCTTGAAATATCGCACAAGGCGATATTTCAGATCCGACTCTATGTCCGACGTTCCCAGTTTCTCCGATCTCTACGATTACATTTGGGTTTCCCAAAATCCGGTCTTCCGATTCAAAGACAAAAGCAGAAATAACAGACTTACCAATAAATAGATCGAATCTACAATTTTCCTTCGGATGCATATCTTCATATTCTTCCAAGTTTAAAAAAAAAATATAGTATAAAGAAGGTAGGTAGTAAGTCGGTCTAGCGAGCAAAAATTGTTGTGTTGTGTGTAATATAAGAGCTAGAAAATTAGCTAGACCCAGCAACTGGAATGAAAATCTCCACGTCCGGTCTACGAGGGAGTATTCAGTTTCTCGAAGGGAGCAAAACGTCGTCTGTTTTAGTTCTCGTGGGGGCTTTCGCAGCTTCCTCTGAACGACACACGCCCTCAGTATCAACACAGTATTGTCCCGAAACATTAGACTTGACCGTGTACATTCTCAATGTCCTCATGTGTACGAAAGTGCGCGTGAGAGCAACGATAGGTTTATTTGCAGGGCAGCATCTTGTGGAAAGCATTGGTATTGTACCACTGCCGGTTTATAATATGTAACGTGAGATCCCATAAGCGGCGCCGCTATATTCTACTTCACCTCAACACTACACTTATCGAATACCCTGCCATTGAATATCATAGCTTGCGAACGACAGCCAGCAATGAACCCGAGAACTGCATCTCCGTGATTCTCAACTCAGGATGTCTACTGACTACCTTAAGGAAATCTGTAATTTTCCGGAAAAAATTTAGTAGACACCCTACAAGTGCAAAATTTTTAGGGTGCCTACTAATTAACTGTAGTAACCAGTCTAATCAAAAAGGATAGAGAATAATTGTCTTAATGGTTGATGAAATACTAAAGAGGAATTTAATCAAGTACAAATCTGATTATTTTTATCGTACTTTCATCATTCACATTTTCACATTTCGAGGATCTGGCTGACGCCACGTCTACTATGACTGTGACCCATCGATGGCGATCGAGTGTCCTTTTTCATCGCTCTGTTATCTGATTCAATTAAAATGGACTTGGTCTACGTCAACTTCAGTTATTAGTATCGAGCACGTCGATCGGTGAAATGAGAGAATATACGGTCGCCAAGTCCAGAATGACGTATTGCTTATAGGACAAAAAACCTTGCCGGGCGGGCAAAAAATTTCACTGAGGCAACTAACGAATTGGAAAGAAGAGAGCAATTGTAATGATCTCGAAGAGATAGGATCTCAACAAGTATCAGATTGATGGGTATTTAAGAATGTCTATTTTGTTAACCACGTTTCATCCACTGAAGTCTAATGATTTCTGGCTTGACTTTGTAACGGAATTTATTTGACTGAAACTATCAATAAAAGTTAAGTTGAGTTGAGTTCACAGTGGGAAATGGAAAAATAATTCCTTACAACTTGACCCTTCTGCTTTTATTTAGTCTGCATTTTTTTCTCAGCAGTAACTTTGATGCAATTTTATTTGAGAACCATTGTGTACTATCGTGCAGTAAACTGGTCGCAATTCAACTGAATGCTCTGGAGTGCCAGATCGTAGGAATCGTATTCTCTCCCATTCTCCTCCACACGTGCCTTCCGCACAACAGTTCTCCAAGTGAAAGACAAGATGGACGGATAAATTCAACAGAGGCATTACAGTAGAACCATATCTCAATATGTGAATCCATCTGTCCTGAGTGGTCTTATTCGAATTCGGAGAAGGATTGGTCAAAGGCAACTCGAGACGTTTCCGACTCCAGTCGAGACATTCCAGAATACCCAGATCAGTAATCCCCCGTTCCAGGGTGAATCGGAGCAAATCAAATAAGGCTTCGATGCGTCGTGGCGAATGATACGGAAACCTTCCCAATTCCCACTACTGCTTCGTCCCTCGTTATAAAGTCCTCCTGTGAAAGCAGATCCGGGGATTAAATACGACCAGTTTGTACTCACCTCCTCAACCAAAATAAACAAAAATCACGTAAAACAGAAGTTAGATGATACAGATTTACCGTTTGGATTATGATCAGATTTATAGCATCTATAGAATCATAAACAGACCCATCAAACTCGAGTTGTTATTTCATTCCAATCAGCATCACTAATCCAATCTTTCTTAATTGAATTTGAAAATGAAATTGACAGTCTTCTTCAGACTTAAAAATGGCCTTAACAAATTGCAAATAAATCAGCAATTTACTTTTCTTTTATTAAAAAGAAGTAATTATGATTTTTTTTGTCGATATATTTGAAAGTTAATAACTGAAGGTAATAGCGTACTCGCCTCGATGAGCGTAATTTGTCACGTCAAGATGAATGATCGACTACGTGAATTGAATTCAGAAGCTGAAAGAAAATATATTTTAAAAGAAGCAATTCACCTAGTCTGCTGCTCTTGAGAGTAAGCTAACTAGGTGTGGTTCGTTATGCTGATATGCAAGTGCCTTCTAAGGTTATTCGAGCATTACGTTTCACTTGCTGGGACCTATAGATATAACTATAGAGATCATTGGCTGCAGTTACGTCCAAGGTCGAGAGTGAGGACGAGGACAAACTAATCGAGCGGGAGTGATCGCTGCGCTCGCATCGATGGCTGGCTCCTGTATCTCGCGCGCCTTTACAGGTGCAAAACTGGTCTTGGTTACGACAATGCTTGTGTATGTGGACGCACCCACACCAAGAGCTTCTAGCTTTTAGATTGTAATTGAGAATCTGGGTGCAAGAACCGCTCGAGTCGATTTTAATCGTCTCTGAGTGTGTAACGTAATTTGATTCTATAACGTTTCGAGTAAGTGGATCTATAAGTTTCATTAGCCTAGCCTTCACTACAAACCTCAACTCGATACATATGAACACGTTTACGAGTGCCTTCTGCTTGGTTTATAATTTCAACTCTTTAATTCTTACACGCTCTTCTCCTAAACTTCCCATAAAACATGTTCAAATCCTTTAATCACTGTGAACACTCAAATTTGCTAGCGAGTCAAGTTGGTGCTTTAAATCTCGGAAGCTGCATGTTTGGAATAGGATGTGTGTTCGGTTAATTGGGAAATTTAATGATGGCTTTAATTAGACGAAATTGGATCATCTAGTCGTCAAATGTGCCCTAGTCACAAGAAATCAAACAGTAGCTACAATTCCAATTAGGATTGTCTGCATGCTGCATTCACAATTCGATAAGTTGTGTAGATAACGCAACTTAACAACTCCAAGGCACGCACGGATCAGTGTGGTTGAATCAATTTCGCGTGAAGTATCAGATGCACAGGAGCGATAGGGTGTGGATATCGGTGATGCATGCGTGCAACATTAGAGTCATAACAAGATTCAATGCAAGTCCCGAGCTGAGGAAAAGGGTCAGACGTGAGAAGATGGAATGTGCAACATCGTAAAACGCGATTATGACCGTTTATCCAAGCTCTTAATATAATTCATGAACACGAATCGCTCTCGACGATGAAAACTTTTCCCGATGGCAGACACCAGATATAAACCAAATTACCGACTCGACTCGAGAACTCGGTAAAGCAACGTTTTTGGAACAAAAGATAAAATAAGAAACTGAGAAAAATTAAAAGTTCAGAGTTAAAAACGTACATTCTCGTTAGTGGAAATTTGTATTTTAATTAAATAGAACCTATTCGAAAAATGATTCGTTATTTACAAGAGAGCAATGATATAATGAAGAGCATCAACTTTTGCGGTTCTAAAAACACGTCTACTGCACAGAAAGAAAGCGAAAGAAAAATGGAAAAGCGTCAATACCTATACGCGTGTTAATTAATGTCTCGTTGAGATTTCTATCGCTTGGTGAATTGCTTTCATTTCTTTTTTGCAAGTCTCTTGATTCTAAAGGCGATGAGTTACGACTCCGCTTGAAACGACTGTCGTGTGGTCTCGTAATGATGACTATTTTCTCTCTACTCGTCCAACAAGACCCGAGAGAATTAAGCACCGAACGTACGTTATTTCCATTCTTCTATTACATCCGCCTTGAGAAAAAGCATAGAATCAATGAACGCGTGAGCTAGCCCGGCACGAGTTCAGCGACTCGTGGCAAAGGTTCTTTGGCATTCTTCCTTGTTTTTGTCCGCTTGCAGATACGCCGATTAATCTCGATAAATGAATTCTTAGATTATTTCTTTTTCCGAACAGAGGGCGCGCGAGTCGGCACAAACGCCTCGCGGTACTCTTTATAGATATTCTGTTCGGAGAAATTTTTTACAAAATAAAGTAGAGAAGAAGAGGAGAGGAGAGGAAGAAAGGACACGGTATTTATTCTCCTTCGAGAAGAGAACAGACGTCTTCTCTTCTCTCTATGAATCCTCGCCCGTATTTATAGACGAGCTCTATCAATAAGGGTTCCTTGCCACCTTTGCAATATCACTCATGCGTATGAAATAAGGTCATAAATACGGGTTTAATGCCTTCACCCAACAGAACGTGAAATTTACTTATGCAATCACCAGGAGATTTAATGGGAAAAATCAGGACGAAATTTAATTTCTGTGTTGTACTACAAGATTTATTCATTGAAAAAGTTTACATAAAATCAAATAAGAAGAGTTTACATTTTATCGCAGTATTGAAATTATTAAAACGAGCAACGTTATTACATCATGTGCTGCGTACAAAAGTATATGAAGCATTGCGTAACAATTGAAATTCGATAAAAATTCAATGAGCACATGAATCAGCGCAGTTAATCGAGCATCGTATATAAAATCGATACTTTAATACCAGTGTTTGTTAGCGTTATTATTTTTTTCGATATATCGCAATCGACTTGGCAGAGCTCAGTAATTAATAACTAACTCGGAGGAGGACTTGCACCTGAAATTATTGGGGTTCCAGCATGGCGTGTGTCTGTGGACAAGGAACGCGCGTTCCTCGTGTCAACAGGGCGTATCCATATAAATTTATAACCCGGTAACCGGTCGCGAAAGGCGTCGTCGGGAATGAGTAATGATATATTTGCCCGCATCTACTTGAAGCTCCGAGATATACGCAACGCGACTGTCCCTGGAAACGAAGGCAATGCTCGCAACCGATAAGTCTCGATGAAATAAGCTTCGCATATACAGTTTCGTGACGAGAAACATTCTTTCTTCCCTCCAAACATCAAGAACAACAGCCTTCACCTTCATCATCCCCAACATTTTCGATTCATTGCATTGCCCTCATTCTCACAATTGTGACTCAACATTTATTATATGATTCATTTTTATTACCTTCCATATCAATTACTTTCTCACACATCATAATAGTACAAGCCATAAAGAAATTTATATGTCGTAAATTCATTTGATAGAAATAAGCATTTCCCCCATGTAAAATAAGAATGGTGAGCACGTGAAATATATAATTATAATTCAACCCGCGTTTTTTTGAAATTAAAATCAAAGTGTCGAGGGAAGCGAGTCTGTAAGTCAGGTAACGATGCGTTAATAGTCCTGGTGTATTCTAAATAAGTATTTTCATCCCTCGACAAATGCGCAGTGTATCGCGCGTCGCGATACTTTCCTCTCCGAATACTAACGACACGGCTGCCAACCGCGGCGAGCTGGCCGAGAATATTAAGTAGTTTGAAATTGTAGTAACCTCGTCTCAACCTCAGCACTGTTTCGCCTGTTTTCAGCGTGTTTCGCTGACTCTGAGGAAGCTGGAAAATTCAACAGGGGTAGAAAGTTTCATTTTATCGGCGGAAGAAATTTAAAAAGACATACCTTTTTCCCTCGGAGAGACTTTTGCTTTATGAGCACATGCTTCAAGTTCAAAGGCGTTCCAATCTGGAATAATTTTACAAACATGTCGCGTTCCTTGACTTTTTCTTCAAATAAATAACAATTACAACATGTTTAAAAATTAATTTCGTTCAAGCATTTTCTGATATTTAGTGTTGGAATGAAAACCCAAGAACTTTTCCAGAAAATAGATTTTTTTCTAAAGGCGTATTATCTCCTAGTCACAGATCCAAGTTCAAATATCTGGAAAGTGGTCAGATGTCACTTATCCTACTTTAGTCCTTTGGTTTGCTCAATTACACACAATTTGTGGCCAACCGGTAACAAGAAACCCAAAACAGTATTTTTGATCGACAGATGTCTTCATGTACGCTCGGCCGATTTTTCCTGGGAAAACTGACTGGAACGAATAATAGCGAAAGTAAATAGTAGGGGACAAAGAGAGACAATTTTGCTAGCGTTTATCGTGAAAAGAACCAGTAAATACCGAGGATTGTTCCCTCGTCAAACCACATGAATATATAATAATGTACCCCGCGTTTTTGCCTGTTGGAGTGGGTACTGACGAATGCGAATAACGTCTTCTTGAAGGAAAGGAAAATATAAATATTTCTATTGAGTAGTTTGCCCAGTACCGCCTCCTACTTAAAACGATCCAGATCCTATTGAAAAGCGATTTGTGCCTCCTTTTCAATGACTGGGTCGCATAGTGCCATAGTGCACTATGCGACCAGAAGGTATTCTTGTATTCAGTTCGATGCGCTTACTGCGGACCAGCCTCCCCATTTCATTTCTAACGACGTTAGTTACCTTACCGAGCTCGAGCACCTCTACATCATAAAAGGGTTGCTTTCCGCTTCTATAGCTCTGCTTGACAAGAGACGACGTGCTAGGTACAATAAACGCCCAGCCTCCAGCGGCAGGTTCACCCATTTCTCTCGGGACAGTTAACCTCGTTTAGCCAGCATAGTGAGAAAAGTTTCGCTAAAATGATGAGTCCTCAATTTCCTCATGCCCAAAAGCGTCAATGGGCGGTTTTAAAAATCACTCTTCTTTCTATTCTTCATTCAATAATAACTTCTCCCATTTAGGACACATGTTGTACATTACCATCCTTCTCAAAAACTGGACATTTTTAAAAATAAATAATAGTTCTTTATCCTATAATGTTTATTTGTACATTCAATCTTTACAATTTATATTTTTTTTTGTTTCAGGTATGTATCAGTTTTCATTTCTTCTTCTTGACTTCGCATCTCATGAACAGTAGGTAAGCAAAATTGGTGTTTGAACGTAGCAAATGATTCGAGTTATGTTTATCTTTGAAGATAACGGAGTATGCCCCTTTGAACATAACTTGGAGTAAACCCCTAATGCCCTTTGACTTACTTTCTTTGAACTTCGGACAATCAGCTCAAGCGATGACACTTAAAGGAATGCACATCCTCTGCATTTGGATTCTCCAACGACTATGCATCGTTGATCTCGAGATGCTCGGTTAGGTTTCACGTTGGAGCTCTGAAACCTTAGAATTCTCGGTGCTTTGACGAAAATGATACCCCACATCTCTCCCTTTTCCGTTTTCTCTCCTTCGCGGTTACGGAATGCTGTGAATCTCGTCCTCTTTGATGCGACGTTTTTGCAAGCTCACAGGCGTGTGTCGTCGGGCTTCCTGTTCTGACAAACAACTTTCTAACGCATGATTTTTTATATTATGCAATCGAGTAATTATCCACGACTATAAATTCTATAGGTCACTTCATTCCCTCTTCAGAATCACAATTTGCATTTTTTGGCGAGGAAAACGTTCTGTCTTCGGTCTCGGCTGTTTTTATCTGCCTCCAGACTCTATTTCTTCCATTACGTTAACCCATTTTGCAGGTCAGTTGTTCCAAGTTTACAGGATTTCCGCGTCCGCCGGATCGATCGACCATAAACGCAATCGCGCTTAGATTGCCAATCGGGGTCATTTCACAGGAGCATTCTCAGAGTTATGGCAGAAGATTAAACCAAGTGATGTTGGTACACCTGCTGTCCACACTCTCTGTTATATCTGGTTATATATCCTTGCACACGTTGCCAATGCTAAGCTAGAGCATATCCCGGGTTCCTGTGCTTCTATGCTTTCAAAATAATATTTTACCAGGATTATTGACGATGGAAGTGATAAAACAGCTTAAGCTTCGCATTCGTGCAACCAATGGCATTATGCAAACCGAGTCACCCTCTTCCGACCCTCTCGTATCCTCTAGCGTGCTCACGTTGTCACCAACCCTTCTCATCCAGTGTTCATACCTCGAGCGGAATTCCCATTCCCGATGTCGCGGATCCCCTCGTTAGGAGAAGGAACCAACAATTCTAAGAGAATAGCGGTGTGTAGTTGTCATGGTTACGTGAGACACTGGAGACTTGCTTCGAAAGTATTATCATTTCCCATCGGGATGAATTCCGAAGTTTCGTCGAGTCGACCAAAAGTTATGACTTGCTTGAAAAAGAAATATGATGTATTTCTCAGTTGAATTTTATTGAAGTATAAATACATAGTCATCTTAACTTTTAGTTTCCAATTGCTTTGAAGATACCTATGGTATATTCTATAACTAAAAATTAATCAGCATTGCATAACACACCTTTAAATGTCCTTATTTCAGCGCTCCGAATAGTGTTTTACGATTCTCGCACTAGTCTCTGAATTCTTTTATTACTTTTCTTCAGGGAAGAAAATCAGATGCTCGAGGTATTTACGCTGTCGCGTAGTCGAAATATTAATGTCTCCAGATGAACTTTGCGATCGAATCTAAAAGAATTCCGAAGTCACGTACCTGTGCAGCACCCGTGACTAGGTGTACTTTATGTATCTAAAATTCCGGGAAATATCTCGCTTTTATATAGGATGTTGTGTTCTAGAAGATCCGGTTTAAACAAGTATTT